>OY101440.1:47898931-48498931 GCA_956483585.1 Gymnocheta viridis | reverse complement strand
TACACAAATATTATTATCAAAAATTACCAAAAAGTAAGAGCGGAAATACCCTCTTAACTTGTACCCCATCGCTGGCTTACAACTGTCACGTGACAACGTTAGAAATTTCTATTTTATACAGGTTGGCACGTTGCAACTACGGTACATTTAAATTCGGAAGGCTTTTGTATTGCTTTTCCCATAACATAGACGAACAGCTGACACAGTACGGTACGGGTGCGCTCCGCTAATTCTGCCTTTACTTTACGTATGGTTCAATGTAATTTTCTTGAAGAAGAAAACTTGTGTCTGGGTCATAAGGTAATTTTTAAAAATCCCTATTTGTCTAAAGAAAATTATTTCTTGTTCTATACATGCAGAAAATGTAGGGGTTTTTCACACTCTAAAAATGCATTCATCTTGGAAAAAATAAAATATATTTGCATTACTTAAATATTGTACATATATATCGTAAATTACAACATTTATTATAAAAGAAAAAAAAACATAAACATATTTTGAAATTTGGCACAGTTTTAGCTCTTCAACGACTGTACTAAATACTATTTCTTCAATTATTACATCATTTTTAAAAGGAGTTGTTACACAATGCTAAGGAAGACATTCCAAAGCCTTTTTGGAATGAAAAAATGCATTTAAATAATTAAAATAATTTAATATATTGTTACAAAATCAACATGAAATTCAAAGCGGAAATAGCACATTCAGGGAAGTTCTATAAACAGCAACGAGAACTTGCAAGATTATTCATATATTTGTATGACAACTATTGATAGCAACTCTAACGGCTTGACCGGCAATAAATATGTTGCCAATAAAGCAATAACGCCGCACAGTGGCTGAAAATCGTTTTTCATTGGCCAAAATTCTGTAACTTTTAAACCGATCAAAATATTGAAGTAATTTTTATTTTAATGGATAGATATTCAGTTCAGCCTGACTCAGTTTTAATTACATTAAAATTGATTGAGGACTTTTTAAGGAATTCTAGGTCAAAGTTGAACTTTAGAATTTTTTTTACTTTTAGAGTGAAATATGGGTTTATTATTTTTTTATTTATTAAAAAATTGAATATTTGGAAATTAATAATAATTATAAATATTTTTTGTAATAATGGAATTTTTTTAATGTTACACTTAAAAAAATTTTTACATTAAAAAAATAGTAAAATCAACCGGAGATTTTGCTATTATTACAGAAAAATTAAAATTTTTTTTGCTGTCAAATTTGCAAATTTGTTTACAATCAAAGAATAGTTACACTTAAAAAAAACGTTAATAATATTATCTAAAAATATTGCTATTACTACAGAAAACTTTATTATTTTTTGCTGTCAAATTTGATAATTTTAAAAAACATTTTAAAAATAAAAACTGCAATAAATTTTAATAGCATTTGTAACAATGGTAGGTTCTGTTTATTATTATTTTTACTATAACTATGTTTTTCGTACTTAAATAACAATGAAAGGCAATTATAATTATTATTCATTTGACTCAAATATTGATTGCAAATATTCCATATTTTGTTCTGTGCTATTTCTGTTCTTTAGTAGTTTTTTGGCTTCTTCATCTAAATCCCGATGTTCCACTTTCCATTGATTTCGAATACTGGAGATGAACCGATCTGACGTTGCCAATAATATATTAAATAGATCTTCATTTGTTGAATTTCTTGAAATTTTTCTAGTATTGTGCTCTCTATAAAATCTGTAATCCTTGTTCCTTTTTTCCTGAGCCTCCTCTGATAGATCTCCAAGTGGCACCAAATGATATTTAATGACATCTTCTCCATGATAAAGGATTTTGTGAACTGTTGCAGACATATTTCTCCATGGGTAGTTGGTTGTATATATTTTTGCAGTTTCCTTAGCATAATCTCCAAATTTTCTAGAGTCAATTTCTTCATTGCACGCAAGTACTTCTAGGATTATTTTAAATCTGAAAATAAGGTTTAAATCCACTTCTGTTATTTCAGATGCTGTTTCTGGATCTGAAAAGAATCTTCTTGCGGTATTGCCATCATTTGTATTGCCTGACCCTTGTTTTGGCTGATCTATAATCAATCCTAATTTGCGATATTCATCTTGAACATGTTTCTTTTTTGCACTTCTTAACTCTTTGTTGGTTTCGTTGTTTCTTATTGATCCTGAAGACCCGAAATCCAAATCATAGCTGATTTTTAGTATGTGTTCCATAAGTCGTATTCTTGCATGTAGTGGTGATAATCCAAATTCATATGCATCGGTATTATCTAATGATTTTGTAGGGACTTGGTTTAAATGAGTTGATGTTGCTTGGCATATAATGCAGCTGGATGCAGCCTTCGTGTTAGTCAAAGCCTGACCTACTTTTCCATCTATCATTGTCAGCACTAATTGGTAGCTTACTTCAATTTGCTGTCCATCTAACTGTCATTGTAGTGGCTGTAGTGTTGCAATTTGGGCCTTGATATCAATAACTTCTTTGTTAATGGCATCATGAGTTTCTTTTTTGAATTCAAATTTGATTGGCCTGCAGTATTTTGTAGAAGATGGTGTCTCATTTTTCCAAATATTCATTGTTTGCGTTGTACTAGTCGAAGGCTCTGAATCTTCCAAAATCTTTTTCAATCGCAATGGTACAAATGATACCATGAACATATCTGAGTCCGATATATTTTCACATACAGCTTGTTTGTATTGTTTTTGTCCCGAAGAACCATCACATCCCCATTTACAAAAAAGAATTAACTTTGTGTTTCCACATTTCTTTAACTCATTTCCTGTTATTGATTGTAGCAAACGTTCGGCTGTGTGATCAAGTAGAGATTGTAGTTGTACCTCTGCCGAAATTGGTGTGATTGTAATAGTGTCCTTTGATGGCAAACAGTCCATTTTAGCAGCGGTTATGTGATGATATGCTGGATACATATTTGAGCCTTTTTCAATCGCACGCAGTCTGAGCTTAATATATTGCTGTTTTGTTAATTTCAAATCCAGAAATAATGCTAATGCCTCCTCATTTGTGTACTGTATTGCATCACTCGGAGTTGGTATACTGTTAAGAATCCGTTTTGTTCTCACTGGACTAGCTTTAACAACTTTTTCAATGATATCCACTTTTGTTAATTGGTTCTGTGATCGTAATTGATGTAGGAAAGATTCTTTTATATTTGTACAACCAATTGCATCGTTAATATCTTTAAGTTTCCGCCTCTTAGATCTATCGCTGCAGTTGCCCATTAATGATTTGCGTGGTCTTCCAGCCTTATCTTGCTTTGCTGTTTCTGCAGCGACAGTAAGTTGGCCCTCTAACCAGTTTGCACTTTTTATATAAAAGTTTTGTTTACTGTAGCGAACTTCTTTGTAGCGTTTTTTTAGTGCTTTGACGAAATTAGATAATTCCTCTTCCATTTCGGTGCTACACGAATTTAAGTTTAATTTTATTTTAACGTAACTAAGAACATCTTCCTGGTTTTTGTTTCTAAAATACTCTTCCGCCAGTTCTTTATAACTGAAGCTCTTCATATTTTTCTGAATATTTTTATTTGCGTCTGTTATGTTTTATCCGTACACTTAGAGGATTAACTGAGTAATCCCTTATCGAATCCGTAGTTTTATACATTTTTAGATACATGTTATTCACACATTGATCTTTAATTTCATAGCAGGTAGTGCTTAAATTGCACAAAACTGCACATGTTGTCCAGACCTTAATATCAGGTAAAACTAATTAGTATCTCGCCAATATTTGTTGTTGTTGTTGGGTTGTTTTTTTATTTTTAGTGGTTTAATGTCCCGATTATTGTTATAAAATTGCTTATGACTTTGGTTGACCCTAACATTTGATAACAGGTAAATTTAGAAACAGATCATATGTTTACTGTAGAATTTTGTGATAATTTGTGATAATTTTATGACTTATTTTTTGCTGATCAAAACAGAGCCATTAAACCCTTTCACAGGTATTATATATAATTTTTTTAGTTTTACGTAGTCTAAAGTAAAAAAACATAAACTTTTAGACAACAAAGTGAAAATTTAATACACCATTATATACGAGTACTTATAGGGCTGTTTAAATTATCGTAATTTGAATTTTTCTTAGAGTAATTTCATTAAAATGAAAAAAGTGTTCTACTCACGGGTCGTCACGGGTCCAAAAGTATATATAGCGTTAAAGAGGACACTTTCACCTTTCTCCGAGTGATATACATTTCTTGTTCCCCTTTGTTCCCTAGAAGTTCTATTCCACTAAAGTTTAAATTTGAGAAAAATATAGTAGTTTAATAAATATTCCGTAATGCCCTAATATTAAACGCTAGAACTGTGACCACTTACAACAACTAAAGACTATAATCCTACCAACATTATAAAAAAGACCGCAGGCCATTATCGATGATAGCTTGCGAGTAGTAACCATTTATTTTTTATAAAAAACAAAAGAAAAACACCTTTTTCTGAAATTAAAAAAAACAGTTGAGTTTGACAGCATGCCACGCTCACAATTATCAATAGTTTAACCTAATTTTTTTGGCTACCTTAATCTGGATATATTAGCTACAAAAAGGCGTAAAAATTTTAAAAATTGGACTTTTGGCCAATGAAAAACGGTTTCAGCCACTGTGCGCCGGCAGAATAACGGAACAATATTACTTATTGCAATTGATCATAGAAATGAATTTTTTGTGTTTTTATTTTATTCTCGACAAATTAAATGAACCTGAACAAGCAAAAGTTTATGAAGAGGTCGGTCGACACGTAACAATATTTTTATTTTATATGAATACATTTTACGTCATTTTAAACTATCAAGATATTTGTCGTTAAAATGTAATCAAAATAAACAAAACTATTACGTACGAGTAGTTATCTATCTATATACAATATAAAAATGAATCTGTATTTGTATGTTTGTTCCCTGCAGAAACGCGACTCGTCCAAAAACGCATGTAAGGAATAGTCCATAAAGGACTAGGACTAGTCAAAAAGTAACCCAAACGTATGTAGAAAACATAGTCTATTTAACATTGCGATGTCCTAGAACTGAAGCATATAGTCCAGGTTTGCATTACTGCACTGCATTACATGGGACCATGTTGTAACTAGTCCGTTTCAGCTATAATGGACCACGTAGTCCAACATTACCTGCTGATTTTGTTTGTTTGTATGTTCCTTATAGAACGCCTAACAGTACGACCGATCGTATCCAAATTTCAGAACTGTCACCGATGACAAGGAAATTCAAATAGGCTATTTTTTATAAAACTTTGGGGCACCCCCCTAAAAATCAGTTTTTGAGACTCTCCAATTTCACTGTGATCTGCTCTTAGAAGAAAGTAAAACTTTCAGAAAAATCATGATAATATCGTGTACGACTACCCCCCATAAAAGGTAACTATTGATTTTCTCATATCTGTACAAATATAAGAGTGAGACCTTCTAAAGTAAATATGTGCTATATATAGAATAATGTGCACTTCCCAGCAAAGTATTGGCGGTATAGAATGGTGAAAATGCGTACCGCCATAGGTGGTAATGCGATATGTATTATTCTTAGAAAAACGTGCGATTCTCAGCAAAATATTGACGGTATAGCAGGGAAGAAACGGGTAACCCTATAGGAGGCAATTATTATTTTTTTGTATCTGTAAAACTATAAAAGTGAGGCTTTCTAAATTCGGTGAGTTTTATTCTTAGAATAATGTGCAATTTTCAGAAAAATACTGCCGGATGGGAAAACGGATATCCCCCATACAAAGTAGTTATTAATATTACTATGTCAACACAAATACAATAGTCAAGCTATGTTATGTGTGATGCTCTTAGAACAAATTGCAATATCTAAAAAAATATTGGGGGTATCAATGGGTGGAGACGGGTCCCCCATACAATATAATTATTAATTTTCTTATACATATATATATATATATATATATATATATATATATATATATATATATATATAACTATTAGAGTGAGGCTCTCTTAATTTTATGTGTGTTGCTCCTACAATAACGTGAGATTTTCAGCAAAATCTTGGTGGTATAGAAGGAGGGAATGGATATCAACGTGCAAATTAATTAATATTATTCCCATATCAAATCAACTACAATAGTTAAGCTCTCAAAATCTTATGAGGATTACTCTTAGAACAAAATAACAATTCTAGCAAAATTTTGAGGGTATCAGTGGGGGTAGTTAATTACTTTCCGATATCTATCCGACATTGCGGCCACACTTTTGAATGGTTGAAGCACTGGGCATTCAGCACTTAAATTACAATTAAAATGGCAAATAAATAAAGACTTCACATGTAATATTAAAAAAAAATATGTAAGATTATAGTATGAGATGAATGTACTATGGGACATACAAATTTTTAGAGTCTCTCAACCGTACCTTACAGGATTTCAGAAGTAATTCGAACTTATTTAGAGATGAACTTATTCTATTACCTGGTGACTTTCGACAAACAGTTCCTGTTATTCCAAGCTCAACACCGGCTGAAGGGCATGCCTTAAATCTTAATTTCTTTGACGATATGTTCACGGATTGAAATCAAAGACCAGTATGCGTGTTCAATTACAAAATGATGCATTATCTTCTCAATTACTAGACTTAAGAGGTGCAAATAAGCCAGCCGATTCAACAACAAATAACATTTCCACCTGACTTTTGCCGAATCACATAATCTATTGACGACTCAGTCAGACTCAAAATAAATGAATAAATAAAATTTAAAAATTTTTCAAAAAACTTTTGTGTGTTGAGGGGTTTTTTAGCTAGTTCATATAGTACATGCATTTCATTGGTGCTAATGCCAAATCATCAGTAGACCTTAAACCATATTTTTGAAAAGTTTCAAACCTCCTGTCTTGTACAAAAACTTTTAAAAAACCAATGTGAATTTTAAAAATTGCAGAAGTTTAAATAAGCAGAGTAGGGTTTGAAACTTTTTTAAAAATCCCAACAAAGCAAATAAAATACATAGATTCATATCGAATATAAATTGTTCTATATCGCATGCCGTAATTTGCCCCAGAACAAATAGAATATTATCACAACAATGGCGTGTAATGTTGTCAAAACAACTGAGAATTGATACAAATAAACTCTACGCGTTCGTAGCCATTTAAGTTCATTCCTTAGTTTGATTGTATGAAAGTTTCTTTGTCAGAAAAAATTCCTCTTTTCGCGAATTGAAAGACATCGTGGCATCTTCGTCCTTTTAGTTCAGTTTAATTTATGTTTTATTTGTCCTCTTCTCAACTGAATAAATGCCATTGGCATAACTTGAAATTGTTATTTATGCTCTTTTTACCACTTTCAGCAAAACCAAATACAACAACCATTAAGAAACTCCTTCAGCTATAAAATATAATTTTCATTTCATTCTGTTTCTTCCATTCTTTCCTTTCTTTATCGTCTCTGTAATCAATTATAAGGAATAAAGGTAATATACATATATAGTACACGAGGTCCTTTTAAATACTTGGGAAAAAATGTTTTTGATTATTTGTATATCATGCATATTATTATTTATGGATTTTAAGATGTTGAACGCTAATAAGGTTTTAAAGTGTCTGTTTGTTTTTCTATAATAGACCTCCTTAGGTAAGTTAAAAATTATTTAGATATTTAAGAAAAAGAATTCGTATTTTTAATTATAGAAGGAAAATGCATAAGTTTGAAAAATGAGTTACTATCTACGTTTAAGATTCGAAACGAACTTCCTCAATGTTTCCATTGGTACCAGTATAGCTAATTACACTGAGCAAGTCAAAAATCAACTTAAAATTTTAATTCCATGTAATCTAAGAGAATTTACAGTTTCGTCAGATTCACACGAGTTTTTGCGATAACAGTATTTAAATTATTTTCTTATAATTCATTATGAATCGACGTTAAATTAAATTTTTCAAAAGCGCATGGGTCATTTTTAATGCTTACATAATATAAGATAGAGCAAATGGATGGTAAATCGATTTTACTAATTTTATTAAGTTTGAGCTTTCTACTAAGAAAAATGTGGGCTAATATTACACTTAAATTTTGGCTTACGGAGTTGGAACGAAATCATTTAAAACTGCTACTACTATGTACTATCAGAATTGTAATAAGTCACGAATCAAGAAAACAAGATTGCGCACTCAGCCGTACAAAAAAATTTTCTACTGCGCATCTACGTCATCATAGAATACAAATGACTGTTTGTTGTAAAAAGTATAAGTGATTTTCGGTGAAAAACTGGAAATAACTTCTAAACTTTTGAGTTTGTCCTTGAAGATATTTGAGGAAGTGCTTCCTCGGGCTAAAAAAGATTTATATTTCGGCTTACTACATATTTTTAAATAAAAGAATAATTTTCAAATACTTTTGTTTGTTGAGGGTTTTTTAGCTGGTCTATATATGTACATACATGCCTTTCATTGGTGCTAATGCCAAATCATCAGTAGACGTTAAACCATATCTTTGAAATGTTTCAAACTTCTTATCTTATACACAAACTTTTAAAAAACCAATGAGAATTTCAAAAATTACAAAAGTATAAATAAGCATAGTAGGTTTTGAAACTTACTCAAAAATCCCAGCAAACAAATTCGATATGAATCTATTTTATTTTCTTTACCACTTTTATACAATTAGACGCCCTTTGGGTGACAATAAAAGTATTTAATAAGACAAAACGGAAAATAAAATCTTAATTAAGTATTTTTTAAATTATTAATAGAGATTGCCTCGATATCTTCTTTCAAATATATATATACATATATATATATATATATATATATATATATATGTATATGATAAACGTGTCTTGGTTTTTTTGATAACGGCAAACAAAGTAAAAATTAGCTTATGTAAGCCAATAAATATGCATACAACTTCTACAATTGCGCAAAGATAATAGCATGCTTAATAGTTATTTTTCAGAAAGCAAAAAAATCCACTAGCAATAATTTGCAGACTTATTGCAGGTTTATTGGAGACTGATGGAAGACTTCATTTTTGCGAAAAACCAACAAGTTTTGATACAAAGTTTCAAGTGGATCAGCATTTAAAAAGCCAAAGGCACAATGTTTTATTGGAGAAAATAAGAGCAAAAGCATCTCAACCAATTTACAAAGCTTGGAGATAAAATAGTAAATTTAACATGGAACTCTGTAAAGCATTTAGTATATCAGCAGACATTCCGCTTCATAAATTAAACAATATTGAATTAAGAAATTTCTTAAAAAAGTACACTAAAGCGATAATTCCTTATAATCCACTCTTAGGAAAACATATATTGACGAACCAGTGCTCAACAAAATCATTAAAAAAAATTAATCTCCAACTTCATGTGGATGTCTATTGACGAGACGACAGATATTGAAGGCAGCTTTGTGGCCAATGTTATTGTAGGTATTTTAGATGCTGATGAAAAGAAAAGCAAACAAAAGTTTCTGCTTAATACGGTTGAGTTGGAAAAAGCAAACCAACTTAAAGACTCTATTGCTCTTTCAATAAAAAACAAATACTGTTATACATATGTGAGTGTTGCGGCACCATATATGGTAAAGTCAGCAGATGTTTTAAAATTATTTTATCCGAAAATATTGTTTAGCACGTGCGATGCATCGTGTTGCAGAAGACATAAGGGACAAACTTTATGATATTGATTCATTAATTTCTTTAGGAAAAAAATATTCCGTAAAGCACCTTCACGTGTTATCGCTTGTAATGGAAAGTATCCCGATTTATGTCTTCCTCCGGAGCACATAACAACCAGAAGGGGAACATGGTTGGCAGCAGTAAAAGACTATGCTGAAAACTTTGAACAATTTAAAAATATTGTAGAAGGGCTCAACGATGATGATGAAGTCTCAATAAAAAAAATTAAAACAATTTTAAATTCATCAAATATTAAAGCCAACATAGTGTTTTTGTCTTCGAATTATGGCTTTATTGTTGACACAATAACGAAATTGGAGGAATCTAATTCATTGCACGCTCAAATAAAATTAATAAAATTTATGCTGTAGAAGCTAACATTGTTGAGGAAATTCAAAACAAGTTAGATAAAGTTTAAAAAAAAGACACGATTTAAAACAATTAAACAAATTTAAATTTAAAAATATCACATCAAAGTCAATACTGGTTAAATCTGGGGTGCTTCAAGGAAGTCATCTTGGACCTCTACTGTTTTCGTTATTTATCAATGATCTACCCCAGTGCCATTCAACCTATGGTACGCGTACCACTTGGTGGTACGCGAAAAATTTCCAGGTGGTGCGCGAAATCTTTTAAAATTTTTACGATTTCTATTTTGCAATTGGAAACAAAAAGAAAAATCATCATAAAAGTATACCTTTTTTGTAAAATTTTGAATTTTTAAATTTAAGTAACACTCTCATCTACATACATTTAATAAAAAATAACAAATGTAAGCGAATGGTAACCATACCAATAAACGAATGAGCAAAGTAAAATATTCGTTCAACAAAAAGCAAAAGAGTATGCTTGTTAATTTAAAATGTGTGTGTTTTGTTTTCCTCGAAATAAACAAACACACAACTGAGAACAATAATACGAATTTGTTGTACACATTTCCAAACATTTAAAATGTTTTTTTTAATTTTATTGTTTTTTATTATTAATAAATAAAATGGATTAAAAATTTTAAAATTGTTTGGTATTTATTGATCTAATTATTTTTTCAGTACATTATATTTTTTTTGGTGGTACGCGAAAAGTTTGTCGTGAATTTAGTGGTATAAGAGCCAAAAAGGTTGAATAGCACTGATCTACCCAATACAATTAAATACTCAACCATATTAATGTATGCTGATGATGTTAAAATATTCTACAGCTTTAATAACTACAAAAATTTTCAAGACAAATTTCTTCAAGAGGACTTGAATTCTTTATACTCTTGGTGTAATGCAAATTTGATGAAATTAAATTTTAAAAAATGTAAGCATATGTGTTTCTTCCGAAAAGGTTATATTAATGTTGGATACTCGTTGGGGAGTTCTGAGCTGGAAAATGTATTCACTTTTACGGATCTTAGAATTTTAATGGATCCTAAACTTAATTTTATACAACATATTACCTTAACTGTAAACAAAGCACGAAATATCCTTGGTTTCATTAAGCGATGGGCTAAGGAATTTGATGATCCATGTATTACAAAACAATTGTTTACATCACTTGTTCGTCCTATCCAGCAATATGGCTCAATTATCTGGGATCCAACGTATAAAGTACATATTGCGACCATTGAGTCTGTAAAAAACAGTTTTTATTGTTTTGTCTTCGTAGATTTCAATGGAATCCACTGAATCTTCCTTCATATAGTTCTCGACTTTCTCTTATTAAGTTACCATCCTTATCGAGCCGTAGAACAATGCTAAATATAATGTTTGTTTTAAACATAATCAATGGAAATACTGGATCATACTTTCTAATTGAAAACTTATCTTTTCATGTTCCGCAACGACCTACTCGCTACTACTATCCTCTTGCAATTAAAACCAGTAGAAAAATTATGCCAATTCTGATCCTCTTATTAGAAGTTGCAGGGATTTCAATAGACTTTATTGCTGTGTTGATTCTCCGTAAATAATAATGTTATAAAACGTAATACATATATTGTACTTTTTAAATAATTGAAAACTTGTAATATATTTTGTTTACTCTGTATACACTTGTAAATAATAATTTTTTGTATCAAGTCTGTAAGAATTGTAAATTCATAGACTTAAGAAAGAAATTAAAAAAAAATTGCCGGCTTATTTAATTTAAATTCCATAGGAAACAACATTGCTGAAAGTGATTATATACAAAGGAACTAGAAGCGTTTAAATATGTACCGATTACTGTCGAAGTTGAACGTTTATTTTCAATGTTTAGAAATTTTCTGAGACCTAAAAGACTCAATTTCAGATTCGAAAATATTAAAAAGTATTTATTTACGTAAGCAATACATTTTCATATTTATTTTAATGCATTTTTTTACATATGTATGTACATATCTAAATATTTGCCTGAAATAAATAGATACTTATTTTTTATATTATTTTATTATGTAAATATACATATGTATATGTTACATATGTACATATGTATGTACTACATTTATACATTTCGATATGATCATTATATTTTTGTTGTTACTTGCTTTGTTACTTTTTTTCTTAAATAAATAAATGATTAAAACATGTGCATATCTTTTTAGTTTTTAGTACATATTTTTCGTTTTTAGTGCATTTTTTTAACGCATAAAACGTAATCATAAATGAATTAAGTTCCGGTGTCTAGTAATAAGTAATATATTCGCAACAATGACTTCAGTTGTTAACAACTTTTATTGAATAAGTAATATTAATTTTTTTGACTATGAACGAGCAATAGATTTCATCTGTTGTCCGAAGTTTAAGACGAAGTTATAAAGAAGATAAAACCTCCAATAATTTTCAAAAGTACTGGGAAAAGTCGGTGACAGGTGCATGTAAAAGAGAATGTCAATTGGTACAAAAATATTGTCCAGCACCATTTTGCTATACAGGAAGGCATCGAAAGTTCCAAAAATCAAGAAGACCACGTTCTTCATGACAAAGAAGTTTATATACTTTTGTTCAATGAGACGTTTTTAAAACCGCATGACGAATTTCAATTAGGAAGCTAAAAATGTTTCAATAATCATACTCATAGCGGTAAAAGCTAACATACATAGTTCATAAGTTATTACCTAAAATCAACACAAAGTCTCAAAAATATTTATATACAGGTCACTATAAATAGATGTCCTATAGTTTTACTGCTGATTATAATCCAATTTATATCCGGACTTTAAGGCGGACTTAAGGGTTCATTACTTTGCGTTGCCGTTCGGTGACTTTTTTTCTGCAGAAAATATTTCTTACTTACCTGTTCTGTGTCTGAACTTTCGGATGCGGACGATGGTACTATCTATAGGAATGAATTTTGTAAATGTTGGGTATTATTTTGCGCCCACTGCCGATGGTACGGTAGTTATTAATGGTGCGCAATTTGGACTTTTATTTGACAAAAATCTTTAAAAATATGAATTAAAATAAAGTTTTCTGACTTTTAACACAAAATTTGTAATATGTATTTCACATCACAAAAAACTAATACTAATAATAATGGATGTCACTTTAAGTTCTATTGTAAAGGCATCAATAATTTTACTTTTCTTTGCCGTTCTTTTCTGTAGAAAATATTTCTTACTTACTTGTTCTGTGTCTGAACTTTCGGATATCGCGATATAATTATAGGATTGAATTTTGTAAATGATTGCAAAATGTTTTTACTTGGCAAAAATATATACATAAATCTTTAATAATTTGAATTAAAATAAAATATTCTGACTTTTAAAACATAATTTGTAATATTTCATTCTACAAAAAACTAATACATACAAACTCTTGGCTGTCACTTAACGTTGTATTCTATTTTCTACAGAATAGTTCGCAACAGAACAGAACAAAAAAGTAACAACAAACCACACATACAGTTTTTAAATTGAACAGAAAGAACAGAACGTACAAACTAATTCTGCCTTTAAATATACTTAAAAATTTTTCTTGTTACTTTTTATATTTGGTGATTTTAATGCACATCACACACTTTGGACCTGTGTGTGTAATAAGACAGATAGTAATGAGCTTTACGGAGAATGCTTGCCTGCAAACTACGATATTACATTTGCTTCCTATGCTCATTTACCCGATTCGGCGAAAACTTAACCCATGATCTGCCCTCTACAATAGACATTCTACTATCTAACTCCAATATCTCTTTTCCAAACATCTTGTTACAATTTGTTGTCCCATTTATGGACAGTTTCAAATTAAACTAAATACACTCAGCTAGTTGACAAAAAAACAAAAAGCAATAATACTTAAGTATTAATCAAACCATAAAAGTTTGTCTTAAGTAAAAACAAAAATTAGAAGGAAAATGTTACATGAGATAAAACCAACGTGTAACAATGGGTTAATTTAACGTTAAATTGTTAAACATGCTTATAGCAAGATTTCCGTAGGATGATTAAACTCGTGGCAAAGAGAAATCTCAAGTACATCTAAGATGCTTATTGCTCAAAGAAATAAATTCAAACGTAAATTTCAGAGATGTAGGGATCCGATTTACAGATCCCACTTAAACGGTAGCTTAAGGCAGTTAAATAATCTAATTGAATTCCACCTTAACAAAACTACCTAGTAATAATATTGAACGTGCAGATGCTACTGGTTATGCTATTAAAAAATTATAAAGCCCGGGCTTAGATGCCATAAATAGTATTATCCTAAAAATTATGTCAGATTGCTTTTATGACATTCTAATGGCCAGTTTATGACTTCATATTTAAATACGCATTTAGTTAATTTTGATTTAAATTTAAGTTGCATTTAAATACAGTTTCAGTTTTTCAGTGTTAAATAATGTTTGTATTTAATTACGATAAAAATATGGCAGCATCATGAAATTCTCTACATTTTTTTTGGAAAAACAGCTGCTGTAAATAGGTATAAAAGAAAAATTTCTAATTTGGATTCTTTTTCAGGCTGAAAATAACAACAATGACAGGTTGTTGCAGTGTTTCAAAAGTTTAAAACAATTTAAAAAAACATAAAAAAGAATAATATTAATAAAAGAAGTCCAAATTGCACCCCAAAAGATGTTGATTTTTCAATGGCCGCAAATTTTTTGTTTACTTTGTTGCGCGATACAACAACAAGGTAGCATACCATATGTTTGTGTATGTATGTGTGCACAACTTAAATAGAACTTAAATCAGCAAGGTTGGTCATTTAAATATTATTTAAGTTTGTTCTGCAAAACTTAATTTCGTATTTAAATAGAACTTAAATATAAATTCCATTTAAATACGAAGTCATAAACTGGTCCTAAGACAATAATTTTCTGCAAATAAAACATTTTAATCACACATTTCTTTAAAATTTCCTTTAATGTACATCAAGCAACAGGCGAGTTTGTATTATTTACAAAAAACAAAATGAACTTCTTAAGGTACGGTCACATTTGAATAACATTTGCAAAAAACGTAACCACTACTTTTGCTTAAGGTTAGTGTGATATAACTTGGTTTTTATATCGTAAAATGAAGTCAATTATGCAGCAAAATTCTATTTTTATATTATTTTTGATAAATGCGAACCCATATTTAAAAAAATATTGGAACTAAAGAAAATGCAAATTTAGCTTGTCTGTTGGTTACGTTTTTTCGGGGAAATGTTTGTCAGATGTGGCAAACATTATAAAGCAAATGAAAATCAAAACGTTTGTATAATAATTTTCTCAATTAAAAAAAAACGGTCTTTCCTGAATTGAAAAAACCGTAACCGGGTTTACGGTAACCCGGATTAATGGTAAAATATTACGAAAATAAGCCGAATTATGGGTTGGATTTTAGAGCAAAAAGCTTTCTGTTTGCGATTTTATCGAAATTTTTCATATTTATTTCTCTGTCTTACACAGTAAACGCATAAATAAATATATAAAAAATGTTTTTAATTAAATCCATCTGTTCGTATTTTTTAAATCAATTGAGGTTGAAATTCGATTGTGTTTCTATATCAGAAATATACAGATTATATTGAACCAAAACCTTTATCGTCTGGTCCAACCGCAATACACATAAGTAAATGGAAAAGTTAACAAAATTTTAAAAAGACAACTATCAGAATACCACTAGTTTACATACATACGTAATCATACGAGTTTCAAAGAAAAAATTAAATTAAAATAAAGAAATAAAATATGTTGTGATATTTTATAATTTAATATTTTTTTACACCGTCAAGTTATTTTTATTTTTGTTATTAATATTATATTATATCAAATAAAAACGTCGACAACTTACTAAATTCATTATATAATTATTTTATCACTCTACAAAATCCTATCTGATAACAAATTGGATATTTTTGAAAAATAAACCTTTTATCATTCATAAAATTGGAAAAAACGGCAAAATTAAAAAAAACATTATAAATGAGATTGTGCCTGGCTTTTTAAATAAATTGTGGAACAAACTTTTTCAAATAAAAAGTAAAAGTAATAAAAACAATTAAAATATATCGAAAATTTTATTAAAAAAATTGCATGTTGTATTTCAGGATTCGAAACCGTGCCACCGGGTAAGAAGGTACGGTTTCAAATCCTGACCAACCATTTATTAAATTATTTTTTTTTTAATTTTTGGTACATTTTATTTATTTTTATTTTTTTTACTTTTACTTTTTATTTGAAAAAGTTCGATCTTTTTTTAAGAATTTTTGATAGCTTTAAATTATGAATATGAAGATAATATTGGAACATTTTAATCATTAGACTAGCAGATTTATGCAATAGGTGTCGATATTTTTTATCTATTTCGGGAGAATTTCTTCATTATAAAATCTTTTCTCACGTTTCATATCATTTCTTTGTTTAGTCGAAGACCACTGGCTTTTTGATAAAGACGTTGAAACACTTCTTGGATGTGTGAAAAAATATATAAGTGTTAATAAGGGATGTTAATATTTTGGTAATGCACTCTAGGCAAGAAAGTGTAACAAATTTGTCACGAAATTCATAATTTATGGCTGACTTCATAAACGCAGTCTGCAAAGCAACACCAGAATGCCTTGTAAACTCATGCTTCCAGTGTTGCTTTGGAAGCTGTGTAATGTACACCTTAAAAAGTGTTGAAATTTGTTTTCGGTATTTTTTTCGGTTAACGAAAAACCTGATATCACCAACATGCAGGAAGTGGACATGGGAGCCTTTGTAAAACTAGCTAATCAGTCGGGCACGGGGGATTCGTGTCCCTTTCCATACATGCGTAGTTGTTTCTTTACAATAATAAATATGTAGACTCCCTATTTACTAAATATAATAAATCACATAAAAGATAACAGAGTTTTGACTAATGAACTTGGAAAAAAATCTAATGTTATTAAGCCCTGTTCTTAATTACTTTAAATCTATATTTCGGAAAAAAAAAACATGAAAGTGTAATGAGTCTCTCCTCTACCCTAAATAAAAGCAACAACTCTCGGATGGGTTTGAGAGTGTCCTGGCTCTGTACCCTCCTCTGTCTCGAAAGTTCGGAACAGCGTTTTTAGTATACTCAAAGTACTATTTAACGAAACAAAACCGACTACCTGTATGGTAACCGGGTATTGCCATATAAGACTCTTTTATTGCCTTGTCATGTTCAAATTAGCACTCACCGTAAAATAGGTGACTATAAAAAGCTGTTAGAAAACAAACGTTCGAAATTGCTCTTTTCTTCACAGAAAAAATTCAACTTCATTATTACTTCATTATGATGAATTAGGTCCAATAAACAAATTTGTAAATTCAGACACATATTTTACTGAAACAGGTCCTATGAACGATTTACTTGAAAATCAAACAACACGTTTACTGAAAATAAAAGTAGTTTTTGTTGTTGCTTTTTAATGTAAATAAGAGTTCACAATGAAACATTTATTGAATCAGAAAAACTATTTATTGAATTTAAAAGCTAATTTCAGCAAATGCTTGTCTGAATATACAATTTGAAAAATTTTTTCTGTGCATATAACCAAAATGTATTAATCCAAAATTTGTCCATCACAGCTGTGTTTATGAAATCAGCCTATACTATAAAATAGAGATTAGAACCAATAATGCGTGATCGTGATTAATTTTTTGTTTCCATCACGTAGGGGTGCGTCCGTGAGACGGTGAGTGGCAATTTTTTTTGCTTTAATGTAATTTTTTCCATTTAAATAATTTTTTGGATTGTGACTTCTTTCGTCACTCCATACTATGGTGAAAGGTATGTATATAAGATTCGGCACAGCCTGCTTAGATTATTTCATTTTGGTGGCGTATAACTGCGCCAATAAATACATACATACCTTTAAAAATTCATCCTTAGGGCCAGTTTATGACAAAAATATGTGACATTTAACTGAAACTTAATTGCCCATTCTTCTGTATTTAAAGTCCATTTAAGTTATCCACACCAACATGTTTTTGCTTGCGTGTTGGTGTTCCGCGCAACAAAGTAAACAACAATTTTGCGGCCATTGAAAAATCAACATTTCTTGGCGTGAAATTTGGACTTCTTTTATTAATATTATTCTTTGTTATGTTTATTTAAATTGTTTTAAACTTTTAAAACATTGCAGGAACCTATCATTTTTTCAGCCTGAAAAAGAATCCATATTAGAAAATTTTCTTTAATTTTGTTCAACAGCTGTTTCACCAAAAAAATTGAGAGAATTTCGTGATGCTGCCACATTTTTATCGTAATTAAATACAAACAATTATTTAACACTGAAAAACTGAAACTGTATTTAAATGCAACTTAAATTTAAATGAAAATTAACTAAATGCATATATGTATAAGTATGAAGTCATAAACTGGCCATTAAAGTTTTTCCATATTGCCTCGCACACTTCTGGTATCGCAGCACAAAGAAATGAACTCATAAAAAACAAAAATATGCCCCTTTCCACACGATATTTTCTCCATTCTTTGACACATTCCTTTTTTTTGATAGTGATAAGCTTCTTTACAGCTATCTAACCGTGTTAGAACTATTTCTTCTTTATCACTATTATCCAAGTCCAAATTTTCAATAGCTTCTTCCGTTAACGCAAAAAGCTGCTCCATTTCAATTATTTTCACAGAAAAAAGTTCTTCAATTAGAAATTTCAATCCACAATCAAACAAAAATATTCAACTCACCAAAATTATTATATTAATTACCTCAGTTTATTGAAATCTTTCTTTTAGTTTTATTTACGAACTTTTAAATTTATTGGTTAATTATTTTTACATTAAGTGCATTTTGTATATCGGCATATTTACCATATTTTTTGGCATATAAAAAATCAAACTTAGCTGCACACATTAAAAAAATATGGCTGCCACTTTTTTATATAAACATCCTTATACCATTTATAATTAAAAAATATCGCATACAAGTCACACAAATTGCAATTCATTAAAATTCATATATTTTGTTTGTATGCATGTACATACAAACAAACATTTAAGATAATAGCATTTTTTACTTATCTGCACAAAAAATTGTCCAAAGTTGATTTAGCAGGTAAGTCAAATAATGTTGTATTAATAACAAAAATTTCAAAAATAAATTATTTCATACATATGTATGTATGTTATTGTTTGTATTTATTAGATTAAGAACCAATATTACAACTTGGCTTTAACTAAAGGTTATTATTATTAATAATAAAAACATTTAATGGATAAAAAAATAATAAATAAAGTTTTTATAACACAGTGCAGCACCATATACGGACACCACTACGTGATAAAAGACCAAGAGAAAGACGACCCGTGTCTACCAGTTTTGCACAAAGTCATGCACTTTTTTATGGGCCCCAAAGATTTAGGACTTCGGTGTCAAAATACTGATAATTTTCTCAGGCTCATATCTTGCAAATCGTTCGGAATTTTGATTTACTCTCTAAAGAAAAGTTGTAGATCTTGTCATAAAGAACAAAAATTGTGAACATATAAAATCAAAAAATCTTCATCTTCAAGATGAAAATTTAAAAAAACTCGATTTTTTAACCTTTTTTCCACTGTTCTGGTCCATAGATAGCAAACCGTTAAAAATTCAAGAAAACTATCAACTACAAAAATGTACCTAAGACCTCAACAACTTTCTAGTACATATGAACTTCTTAGGAATGATTCTTAATACGGTTTTGGTAGCGCTCAGCTACATAGTCGTAAAAGTGAAAAATTTCCCGAAAATTTTGTAATTTTATTTGTTTTTGTTTACTTCAACACTGAGATACATACAGCCCAATTATAAATATTCGCAAGGAATTTGTCTCCCGGGGAAAAGTGTTTTCTCGAGAAAAAATTCCTCCAATTATAAATTCCGCGGGAATAAAAATACAATAATTGACAACGCTGATACCAGCTGTTTACATTGTTTACATTTGATTTAATTTATTTTTGGTTGTGCAAGAAAATATTGGTGTTTTCGATAAAAATAAACAAACAAAAATTGTGGAAGAAAATGAATAGCATAGCTTTGCGAAATTTTGCTGAAGAAATTAGTGTTGCAGAAGAACATCTACGAAGTAGCCAAAGGATGGCTAGAAGGAATTTACGAGACGAGTCCAACCCACTGAAGCTGCCACAATCATTGTAAGTAAATAAACGCAAATACATGTTTGTTTATTTAAGCTTTGGATGTGTTATAGGTTCCAAAAATATTACAGAGTAAATAAACCAGCTTTCCGGTATTTGCTCGAAATTTTAACAACTCATTCACAGCCAACAAAAAAACAGTTTGGAGTTCCGCCAATTGTCAAACTGAGTGCGAGCTTACGTTTTTTCGCTGAAGGTGGATATCAGACAGGGATTGGCAAAGATTGCGACGTCTCATTAGCCCAACCCACTTTCAGCAAAGTAATTACGGAGGTAGTGCACATTTTTGAGACTCATCTCTGTCCAGTTTGGATTGAAGTACCAAAAACCAGAGAAGAAAGAAGAAAAATTGCGATTGATTTTTACACCAAGCACAACATCCCTGGCGTTGTAGGATGCATCGATGGAACGCACGTCCAAATAATTGCTCCTTCAGAAAACAAGCACCTTTTCTATAACAGAAAAGGGAAATATAGCTTGAATGTTTTGCTGGTGACTGTTCCAAAATAATATTTGTGTTCAATTGCAATTATACAATTTTTTTTAAATGTTTAGCTTTGTGACCATCAACAAAGAATTCGGTATGTGGACTCATCACATCCTGGTGCATGCTATGATTCCTTTATATGGAACACCAGTGAGCTTAGGACATATTTTGAACAGATTTATTTAGATGGTGAAACTAACTCTTGGCTGTTAGGTAAAAATTTTCGATATAAAGGGTGTTTTTTATTGAGGTATAGAACTTTAAGTTGGCATCACTTTTTTAACTGGCGGCCATTTCATCATGAACAGGTTGACAAAAGAACAACGCTTGCAAATCGTGCAAATTTATTTCGAAAATAATGGTTCAGTTCGCGAAGTTTACCGCAAGCTCCGTCCATTTTATGGTCGACATAATCGTCCATCAGAGCAATTAATTCGGTTAACCATGGATCGTTTTCGCACTACGTTTACTCTATGTGATAATACGCATCCGCAGAGATGTCGAACAGTGCGCACCGAAGAAACAATTGCCGCTGTAGAGCAAAGTGTTGAAGAGGACCCGAATGAATCGATTCGCCACCGTGCACAGCAATTGGAGCTTTGTCCATCAACTTTATGGAAGATTTTGCGCAAAGATCTTGGCTTGCGACCTTACAAGATCCAGCTTGTGCAAGAATTAAAGCCGCGAGACCATGCAATGCGTCGTGATTTTCGTGTATGGGCCGAAAATGAGATTGATCTCGATGCTGATTTTCATCGCAAAATTTTGTTCAGTGATGAGGCTAATTTTTGGTTGAATGGCTACGTCAACAAGCAAAATTGCCGCATTTGGAGTGAAGAGAATCCACATGAGACCCTTGAGACGCCATTACATCCACAAAAACTGACTGTTTGGTGTGCTCTATGGGCTGGTGGAGTCATTGGGCCATACTTCTTCCGAAATAATGCTGGAGAGTCAGTTACCGTTAATGGAGACCGGTATAGAGCCATGATAACCGACTATTTTGTTCCCGAATTGGATGGCATGAATGTGGATGAGTTGTGGTTCCAACAAGACGGCGCTACATGCCACACAGCGCACGTCACAATCGATTTATTGAAGGAAACATTCGATGAGCGCATAATTTCGCGGAATGGACCTGTCAATTGGCCACCAAGATCGTGTGATTTGACACCATTGTATTATATTCTTTGGGGATATGTGAAGTCGCTCGTCTACGCCATCAAACCAGAAACGTTAGGGGACTTGGAAGCCAACATTCGTGGCGTTATTGCCAACATACGGCCCCATATGCTCGAAAAAGTGGTTGAAAATTGGACCTGTAGAATTGGCTTTATTCGAGCCAGCCGCGGCGGCCACATGCCCGAAATCATATTTAAACATTAATGGCATAAAATTATCCTTCCAATAAAGCCAAATTGATGGACATTAAAACGATTTTCTTGTGTTTTATTTCAATTCGAAGTTCTATACCTCTAAAAAAACGCATATGTAATAATAATTAAACACTAATTGTTATTTTTTATTCCAAAAGGAGATGCCGGTTACCCATTGGAACCATGGCTATTAACACCGTACCGCATTCCTGAGGACGGTACACCAGAAATGCGTTTTAATGAGGTCCACGCAAAATGCCGCAATATCATAGAGCGTACTAATGGGGTTTTGAAGAACCGTTGGCGCTGCCTTCTTGGCGCACGCGAATTGTACTACAGCCCAGCGAAAGCAGCAAAAATTGTAAACGTGTGCTGTGCTTTGCATAACGTATGCATTGGATATAATTTAGCAAACGAAACAAGGAATTTTATAGAGGTAAATAGTATGGAAGAGGACGCAACACCACTAACAACCGAGACCATTGGAAGAAATCTAGCTACCGCTCAAGCCATAAGGGCCAATATTGCAGAAAACCTGTTTTAGGGCTATTAAGTTTAAAATATATGTAACTTATATGCGTATTAAATTCTCTTTATTACAACAACATTTAACATTTAAAAATAACATTTACCATTAAAAAAACAACCAATTCATAAAACTTAAAAAAAAAATAGTTCATAAACAGAAATTATTTAAATTTTATTGAAGTCTTTCATACTCCTGCATTTGCAGTTGGGTTTTTTTCCAATTTGTAATTAACTTCTCTCATCCTTAGTTTCTCCATATAGGCATTGTTCCGCTTCATTTCTTCTATTTCTTTTTTCTTCAGCCTTTCCATTTCTTTGAAATGTTTTTGCTGAACATCGGTTAATTTATATATTGATCGATAATTTTTTTTTTGTAGTTTGCTCTAAGTTTTCTTGCTTGGAAACTACCAATTTTATTGCTTCTAAGAGTTCTTTTTGGATTGCAAGTTCGGCCTCTAGTGCATCATAAGAACTTTTGAGCGAACTATGGGATTTCTTTAAATCTGAAGTTTTTTGGAGTGTGCTGTAACTGGAATAGCTGGCGTTATGTTTTCTTTACTTATTTCCTCCTCAGCTTTATTATACAATTCATCAATACTTATATCCATATATTGCGCTGTATCCGGTAGATCATGCTTGTTAGTTCCATCGGTTATACCAAAAGTCTTCGCCGAAACACCCTCCACAGAAGTTTTCATACCTATCAGGTTATATATAGCTTCGTCCATAGCCGAAAATTTTTGATTGTTGTTTGGGCCACCTCCTGTGGCATTTTGGTTTTTTAAATTTTGTGCTGCCTTTTGCCGCACGTACTTCTTTTGGTCTGCCCAAACCTGTATTTAATAACGATAACGTTAGAAACCAATTACTTTATGAATGTTAAAACAATACCTTTTTCCATTCCGCTATACACTTAGTAGGAGGCCCCATGGAGTTAAGCTCGGTTTCAGCATTCTTCCAAAATCGAGCAAGCAGTTCTTTGCTACCTTTATGGAAATTACATGCAATGTCTGCATTGGATTCCATCAGTTCAAGCAAATGTTGCATTTGAGAATTGTTTGTTGTTTTCGACCTATATAAGCATATAAATAAGCAAATAAAAACATTTATTGTCTGAAATTTTATTTAATAAAAAAATTACTTACATTTTAATTCAAACTCCCGTCTGTTTTGCCAGGGAATTTTTTTGGGGAAAAACCAATCCTCAAATATATTTAGAATAACTACTTTTTAACGATTTAATTTTTTTCTCCCTTTCACACGGTTGATAAAAAAGGGTTAAAAAGTAAAATGAGGGAATTTTTATTCATAATAGGAGAAAAGGTAAAAGGGAAAAACTTCATGAGGAATTTCTGTTTATAATTGGGCTGATACTATGTATCTATTACAAGAATGTTCCTAAGATCTCAATAAACAACTTTCTAGGACATACGAACTTCCTAGGAATGGTTCTTAATACCGCCCATAAAAAAGCGCATTACTTTGGGCAAAACTGGGGACACGGGTCTTATTTTTTTTTTTTTGGTCTTTCATGACGTAGTGGTGTCCGTATATGGTTATTTTTTCATGACTTAAAAAATTACACACAGTATTAGAATACAAAGTTCGACAAATGGTTTTAAAATTTATGCACTTTCCCACATCATTTTTATAACTTTACTTTATTGTAACATAAGTTGCAAATAATATTTTATCAAATACAAACAGTGGGTTGTTATCTTGGACGCTTTCCTATTCTATTTACAAAAAAATATACAAAGTTTTTTAAAGAACAGTACATTTGTTGTGTGTGTTAACGGGGAATTCAACAGAAAGAACCATCCCAGTGGGATTGCCACAAGAGTCAGTATTGTCACCTACTATAATCCTTATACACGTCTGATATTGAGGTGCGCTGAGATCAGGAAGCAGAATTTTATGCTGATGCCAGTACTTTTATATATGCTGTGCAAAACTTTTAAATGCAATACTCATGAGAAAGCAAGAGATCATTACGACAAATCTATTTTATTTGCTTTGTTAAGATTTTTAAATAGGTTTCATGGCCTAATATGCTTATTTATACTTTTGTAATTTTTAAAAGGCACATTGGTTTTTTTTAAGTTTTTGTTTAAGAAAAGAGGTTTGAAACTTTTCAAAAATATGGCTTGAGGAGCACTGATGATTTGGCATTACCACCAATGAAATGCATGTGTATAGACTAGCTAAAAAACCCTCAAAAAACAAAAGTTTTTTGAAAATCTATAAAAAAAGATATCGAGGCAATCTTGATTAATGACTCTAAAAATTTTTTTTTGCATTAAATCTATATGTACATATATATTTTTTTATACATTTAAGGTT
The DNA here is from genome assembly GCA_956483585.1 of Gymnocheta viridis. Taxonomy (NCBI): domain Eukaryota; kingdom Metazoa; phylum Arthropoda; class Insecta; order Diptera; family Tachinidae; genus Gymnocheta; species Gymnocheta viridis. The sequence goes on along the minus strand of OY101440.1, from coordinate 48,474,008 downwards.
AAGTAAAAAGTATAGACGCGTTTGCCAGAAATCTGACGCCAGGGTTACCGTTCACCAGACTAAAGTCGCAATTTTACCCTTTTTTAGCGGTCTGTGACTTTTTGTGAGATTTTTTTTATTAGCGACTTTTGCGACTTTTTTAATTTTTTTTGTGTCTTTTTACCCTGTTTTTGTTTCTCACAAAACACATTTAATTTGCAGTAAATTTATAAAAAAATGTCAAATATAAAAGCAAACTCCAGATTATTCTTTATCTGGGAACCCTTTTTTCAACCTTGTCATGTACACAATGTATTCAAGAAATTGTTCACAAATTTTCGGTAAATGTTTCAAAGAACAATTTTAGCCAAAAACCTTTTTGAAGTAAGAAATTGTGGGTTTTGAAGTGCTTATTTTACAAAATTTGTCGTAAAACATAAACGTTCTTTAAAATAAGATTTTTTGTTAAAACGACAATAAAGTCTGAAAACGAAAGAGAGAATGAAGCTAGAAATACGTGTTTGGAGGCAGAAGATACCACGGAGTCAGAGAGGGATGAAATTAACAACGAAGCAGGTCCTTCCAAGAAACGTAATATTTCGCAATACTGTTCGAGAGACTAGGAACTGAAGTAGAAATAGCTTATGCAAGACATGGAGTCAAAGCACCCTTTTTTCATTGTTTGTAAACAGCTTTTAGTGAACCAAAACAATAATCTTTTTCTTGGCTTGGCTCTTATCAGAAGTCATACTCCTTTTACCTTGGCAGCATACGAGAGGCAAGTTTATTAAACTTAACTAAACTTGTTTGTTATACATGAAAACATGTATAGAAGAAATATTATGTAACAGCATATTTTATGAAATATGATAAAAATGGATTCTGTAATAAGATGTTTGTTCTGTTTCAATTGTTTTTTTATTTGGTTATGCTTCTTATTGATAAGAAAAAGTTTAAAAAATAGTTGGGACTTTTATTTTCTCAAACGACTTTTTTGTGCGACTTTATTTTTTTTAAACGAATTTTTGTGCGACTTTTCGAAAAATCCCTACGGTAACCCTGTCTGACGCTGTCATTTAATAAAAAAATTAGATTGTGTAATTTTGAAACAATACAAAATTTACTAAACAGTCACTTGTTAAAAAGAATCTAGCTAGTGATTGTTTTACCAAATTTCGTTATAACATTTTAAATTTTATGAGAGGTTTTTGTGATAAATTTTCCTCAAGACAGTATTTTTAATAAATTCCTTATTTTATTATTAGATTTCATTGTTGTAGTATGTTTAATAAAAATCTCATAACATTGTACTATATTTAGATTATAAGACTTGTAAATAAAAATTTACCCCTTAAAAATGATCACGGAAAATAGCTTTGAGGTGTAGTTAAAGGGGACATTTGAAGTCCTTTTCTGAAACAATAGTTCTTAATGTTTTTCTGAATCTTGTATCTTTCAACACTTCCCATTAAGCTTAAATCTAGAAATATTTGAAATGGTAAAGAAACAAAAAAGGAAATGGCACACTATTTCGAATTAAATCTACATTCGCAAAATGTTTAGCGGTATTCAGGTGTTTGATGCGAATTGTCTTGCATAAGTGCAATTGCATAATATCAGAGATTTTCTTTGCAATCCAACAACAAAATATTAGAATTGGCAATTGTCACGTTATTGCAATTTAGCAATACTGAAAATGTTATAGTTTTTTTTGCGCTGTGCATTGCGTTGTCATGACTCACTTTTAAAGCTGTCATTTGTAAAGATAAATTTTTTTTACTAAAAACATTTAAAAGCATGAAATCGACTGATTCAATAAACCAAACAAAAAGAGAAAAATCAAATAAAAAGTAAACCACAAATGAAATACATATCTTTAATTTTAAATTATTTTGAAGACTGCATCACAAAAAAACATGTATATTATTGAACAAGTAAGAGAGCTATATTCGGCTGTCCCGAATCCTTCACCAAAGTGGAGGAGTATGAAATGTGTGCGAATAGAATTATTTTATACATGTTTATTTTTTGCTCTCAACTTTTAAGTTATTTTTTCTATGTATAAATTAGTGATACATCGAAACGCGCTTATTCAGATATGATCGATACTGATACCAATACCCAAAAAAAATATCGATGATAGCGATTAAATTTAAATTCAAGGTAAAATTAAGAAAACAAAAGTAGAGTAATTTGTTTTATTATTATACAATATTACAGCATAAGAGATTATAAGTATTTAAAATTGATATTATTAAGATTTAAAAAAAAGTATTCTCAAATTTTGCGGAGGTAGAAGATTCGCAAGCTTGCATCCGTTTACAATAAGAGATCTTAGGTATCTAAATAAATATATATCAAATCAATGGCAGCAGAGCAAGACGTTTTTAATCTACAAAATTAAAGGATATTATTTAAGAGCTTAAACTTCTTTTTCATGTGTATTTTCTAATGGTTGTTTTTATGTAGTGAAATAAGTATTGAAAATAGTTAAGCAGTTTCAAAAACTGAACTACTCTTAATGTTTATTCATAAAAAACTTTAAAAAAGTAAAAAGTATCGTTGTATCGACAATAAATAAATCGACGATACTGAAGTATCAGCAATCCTGAAATATCAATGAAATGTCGGTATCGGTATCAGTTGTGTCAATAGTATTAATTTTCAATTCCGGAACAAATTTCTTGACTTTACTCTTTTGTCTAGAATCCATTATTAATATATGAACAGCAACTTCTTTTAAAGTTTTTAAATATCTAAAAAGTGTTTCAATGTCTTTCAATGCTCCTATCGTGAAACATAGAAACAAAAGATTTGAAGCACCAGAAAAGTCGGAAGAATAAAAAAATTCTCAAAAAACTGATAAGCATATCGCTAACTATTACATAAATCTGCTAATCTGACGATTAAAATGTTCCAATCAATAGTCAAGAATCTATATATAAATAGGCAAAGACAAATTTTAGATCCCTTTTTCTCCTTCGTTTGCCAACCGATATTCTTCAATCTTTTACCAAATGGTAAGCATTGTTGAGCTTTAGTGACCCGACTATATATTATTTAAATTGGTTCAGTATTAAAGGAATAAAAGGCTCATAAAGTTGACACCACTACAAATGCTAAAAATACACACGTACACGACGTATTCACTTATGTAAGTATTGGTTAAAGTAAAAACATAAGCAAAGCAATTAGAGTGTTTAAAAGTACCTATATACATATGTATATGAGTAACAAGATTTTTTTATAAATGTGCGTGATTATATGCAATTTTATTTCTTTTATACTCTAGTTCTTAAAAAAATAGAAGTGTTAAGTGCATTATTTGAACCCGAACCAACTCAAGAAGTTTGTTGAAACGGGTTCAAATCGTGAATATCTAATTTTATTTTATTTCGATGATTTCAATTATTTTTATTACTTTTACATTTTACTTTAAATACTTTGTTTTACAATACATATATTTAAAAAACCAGAAATAACCTTATTTACATATGTTTTTTTAATTTTTGCATTTTTGCCAATTTTATGAACGATAAAGGGTTTATTTTCAAAAAATACTCAATATGTTATCAGATAAAGTGATAAAATGCTTTTTTAATGAACTTATTAAGTTTATGTTTTTATATTATGTAATATAATATTAATACCAAAAATTTAAATAACGATTGACGGTGTAAATAAATATATAAATCATTTTAATTTAATTTTTTTTTAAACTTGGATGTAGGTTTTCATTAAGTTTTGGTTCAATATGAGCTGTAGATGATATCTAATACAGAATCACCATCTGATATAGAATCACAATACTAAGAAAACAAATGGATTTCATTTATAACATTTTTTATTTAAATAATTTTTTGGGTTTGTAAAATTTTACTGCGTAAAAATGATAGATCCAGCAGAAATTAAGGAAAACGTGATAACAGCCAAAATCCTCGATAAAACCTGCAAAAGTTTTTTTTTTTAATTTATCTAGCCATGAAACATCCATTAAAGAAAATACGGTCAGTGTGGTGCAGCGGAGGCGATTATAAATTCAGAGAAAAATTTTAAACCTGCCATTATGTCTGCCAAAGATCGTGAATTATTTGAAGAGCAAGTGGGGAAATGGGAAGCAGTATTAACAGCACCTTATAGAAGCAAATAACTCCTAAAAAGGCGTGCCTGCGTCTTCGCCTTAAAAACTCGAAGCCAATTGAGAACGGCAATAAAAAATGGAAAATAAATACTGGCGAAGCGAAGCCAATAAAACAGGCGCCCAATAGCATACCCCTGGCGAACCGAAATCGACGAAATGGAGCGGAGTGGCGTGATCGCCTGTAGTCTTCGTAAAGAAGAAAGAGTCAAGGAGAGATTGCAGAGCAGGACAAAGAGAAAATTTACGGCTTATGGCAGTTTAAAGTTATACCATTTGGGGTCTGCAATGCTCCAGCCACATTTGAAAGCCTTATGAAACATGTCTGAAAAAGACTTCACTGGAAAACATGCTAGTTGTACGTTTATAAAATAATTGTGATGGGGAAGCCATTGTCCGAAAACCTCAAAACCTGGTTGAGGTGCTTCAGCGCATATCATCGGCTGGCCTAAAGCTTAGGGCAAATAAATGCTCATTATTCCAGAAAGCTGTGAAATATTTGGAGTATCTCGTTATGACAGATGGTATTTCAATGGATGAAGCAGTAAAGGCGCTCTGCAGCTTTCTGGGACTTTACACATACTACAGACGCTTTGCCAACGTAGCAGCAAGCTTGCACGAGCTGACAGTTGGTTATGGAACTGAAAAAGTGATAGGCTTTTACCGCCGAATACTTTGAAAGTCCGAAAGGAAGTACTATGGGACGCAACGAGAGATGCTAACAGTGCTAGAGTGCATAATACATTATCATAAGTACTTGTATGGCCAACACTTTATGCTTAGGACCGACCATTCTGCACTCAGGTAGCTATTGCAATTTTAAACCCTGAAGAGCAGCTACCGTGCTAGATGGAGCGTCTTCAAAGCTACGACTTTAGTATCGAACGCAGAAGGGCTGTAAAATATAACAACTTAGAGTGCCGACATTGTGCCAAGGCCGAGGCAAGAGAATGCATAAGTGATGTTCGACTAACACATATCGTCACTGAAGGGAACTGGTCAGAGGCTCGGAGAAATGATCCCATACTGGCAAAAATTATAGCAACTAAACACGACTACAAGGGACCCGGAAATTTCTATTACAAATTCCAATAGAATGGTTCAAAATTTAGGTCTTTATGTTGTGTGAGGCCTTCATGATTATTATACCAAAAATAGCTGATGGATTGAGGGTAAATATAAAAAAAGGCTAAAAAAACACAAAGCTTAAACGTAAATTTCGAGACTAAAAGACAAAAAAGGCCAAAAAAGTTTCTGAACTAAATGAAAGCACGTTGGACAGCAATTTAAACAAGTCCATTAATAATGTAAAAACTGTTTAAAAAATAGACATTACCAACATTTAAGATCATTTAAATTATTTGGAAAAATCAAAAAATATAACACAACAGCACAAGGTGTTTGTTGATTAAGAACTGAATGTTGTTTCTGAGGCTATTTAGGCTCTAAATCCAAGTCCGCACTTTTTTTCTATCACCGTCATGTTCAAAATTAAGGCACTTCCACTACATACATTGGAATAGCCTGAAAACAGTTCACCATATCCAAAACTCGTAAGCAATATTATCTTATGCTTATATTTGTTTTAATTTTGCCCAGTTGTTTCAAAGATATCTTTAAAGTTTTGAAAAGAATATTAAAAAAAAGAAAATTTTTGTTTTTAAAAAATTAAAAAAGAATGGGACAAAAATAATAGTTTTGGTCTAAAACCATTTAGCCTAACATATTTCGAATGAAACGAGCTTTGTTTCATTGTAATCGATGCATAATCTTTGATTTTTTTCACAATTTAATGAGGAAAATGAATTAAAAAAACGTGATTTCCATACAAAAGTAAAATTTTTTAAATATGTGCGTGTTTGCTGCTGTTCTATTTATGCAAGAAGTGTGTTATAGTAATTGTTTTTCAATAAAAGCGAAACGCATTCAACGATTTTTATGATCAATGTGTCATTTTGCTCATAGGTTATGTGAGTTTACGTGAAAGTAATTAGACTTCACAATTTTTCCCGTTCTAGATTTCTAATGGTTTTTAAAAATATAAAATTTTAATTTTAATAAAAAACAAACGAAAAATATGTTACAGCAAAAATTAGCATTACTCATTAAATTTTGACTAGATTTTCTTGCACACACATATTTTAGAAAGCTACTTTAATATGATTTTTCATAAGGCTAAAAAATGCCGATCAACTTTAAGCGTGGAGAAAATAAAAATGTGAATTTTTTACTTAAACAGCCATTTTGTGTGATGTTAAGAAATTTGTTAGTTTTTCAAATGTAACAATTACATTTTTAAAAAACAAAACAATTTTGAAAACCGCTTAACGAAGAGTAAAGTTGTGATGATTTTTTGAACTTTTAGTTTTTGGAAAAAAGTTAAAACTTTGATGAGTATATGTAACTTAAAAATACAAGCTGATGGAGAAAAATTGAGATTATATTTGATATCAGCGACCTCATATTAGTAAAAAATTGCAATAAAGTTCTAGTGAGCACAAGTAAAAGACCGAATCGACTAAAAAATATAAAATTATATGTTGTTTAGAATGAATATTTTAAAAGAAATCAATTAAATATTTTAAAATATTCTTACATATTTATAAATTTTTTTAGAAATATTATCTCGTTTTTATAGCCCTCACCAAAAAATTTTAAAAGGTTGTCATTCCATATGTAATATCTAAATTATCCATTTAAGACCCCATTAGGTATATATACACATATATATATATATATATATATATATATATATATATATATATATATATATATATATATATATATATATATATATATATATATATATATATATTTAATATATTTAATATTTATATACATATATATAAATATTATTTATATATATGTATATATTTTTTTACTGTTTATTTATTTATAAAATTATTTATTGAATTCATACTATAAATAAACAAATAGTTGATATAGCTTAATTTATATACATACACTGTCCCTTGACGGGCGTTTTAGTACTTAAATAATTCTAATTTATTATTTATTTTTAAATCTAGGTATGTTTTTTACAACACTAAAGGTACGGTCACATCTGACAAACATTTGCCGGAAAAAGCGTAACCAACAGACAAGCTAAACTTGCATTTTCTTTAATTCCAATATTTTTTTAAATATGGGTTCGCATTTATTAAAAATAATATAAAAATAGCATTTTGCGGCATAATTACCTTCATTTTGTGATATAAAAACCAAGTTATATCACACTAACCTTAAGCAAAAGTAGTGGTTACGTTTTTTTTTTTGGGCAAATGTTTGCCAAATGTGACCGTAATTGTAATTGTGCAATGAAAACGTATATAAAAACATTGCTTTATTAAAAAAAAGTAGTCTAAGGATAAAAAAATTAAAAATAAATAATAATATTCGAGAAGCCAACAAAACTTACTAATACACTCAAAGAAAAATATTTCAAACTACATGGTTTTATTTTCAATGGAAATTGGTTCATCAATAAGACAAGCAATGCTATACCAACTGAATGTATGTGGATAACATCCTTGGGGAAAATGTTTTCACTCCCAATAAGAGGGGAAAATTTCTCTCCTCTTCATGTTATCGCAGAATTAGAACAATAAATTCAGACGATTGGGGAAAATATGGAAAAAGAAAAAGATGCAATGAGAACAAAAATAGCAACGAATATAACAACGTTTAGAAGGAGAATGAGGAACTCACCAAAAGAAAAATTCATAATAGCAGCATATGATAAAACCGAAAAATTTCTAAAAGAAAACAAAAACATTATGCTAACACAAGCTGATATAATATCTCCAGTTGTTCTAAGAAATATTTGGGTAAAGTTCCCTGATGATCTGCATTAGCAACAGTGAAATGCGCATAGGAACAAGCTATACCCCTCAATAATCAATTGCAATTAGTTTTTTAACAAAATTGTTAATGTTTTACTGAATAAGTAAAATATTAATATTGGGAAAAAGTGCGAATAAAAATTCAAAATACAAGCTGATAAAGGTAACATAACGGTAATGATGTACAAAGAAGAGTACAGAGAAAAAATTAAGATCATGCTAGATGATAAAGTCACGTATAAAACAATGAGGAGTGATCCAGCAATAAAATTACAAAAAGAAAACAACAACATCGTCACGCATTTATTCAAAAATAATAACATCAACATTTCAGAAAAACATCGTTTACTATGTTCCTCAGGGATAGCACCCAGAATTTATGGCCTACCAAAAATTCATAAAGAAGGCACCCCATTGCGTCCAATCGTTTCTTCAATGAATGTCCCCTGTTATGAATTGTCAAAATATATTGGGAAAATTAGTCAAAACATTACGTCTAAAGAATATAATATAAAAAATTCGCATCAATTAAAAACCCAACTGGAATCCATCACACTTTATAGTAATGAAATTCTAGTTTCATTTGATGTAGTGTCATTATTTACCAACATCCCAACACATATCGCCATTAAAAATAGCATGAGGAAATGGAATATAATTTCAAATTTTACGAAAATTCCCAAATCCAATTTTATTAAAATATTAAAATTGTGTCTCAATGCCAACAATTACTTCAAGTATGAAGGGAAAATATACAACCAAATTTTCGGAATGCCAATGGGAAATCCATTATCGCCTACAAGAGCAGATGTGATTCTTGATGGCTTACTAGACGAAGCATTAGCTGAACTGAATGGTAAAAATATTTATTTAAAATATATAGTAAAGTACGTAGATGATATCTTGGCTATAATCAAAATTAATGATACAAATGATATTCTCCAAGTATTGAATAAATACTACTCAAAAATAAAATTTACTGTTGAAATGGAGAAAAATTATAAATTACCATACTTGGACATTATGCTGCACAGACAAGATAACAAAATTATATTTGATTGGTATTCAAAACATATAGCATCAGGAAGGCTGATGAATTTCAATTCAACACAACCAAAATCACAAATAATTAATACAGCAAAAAGTTTTATTTTTAGAGTACTAAGCATCAGTGATAAGCAATTTCACAGTAAAAATACAAATAAGATTACAAAAATACTTAAGGAAAATAGCTTTCCAGTAAATCTTATAAACAATCTAATACATGACACTAAAAACAAACTTAAAAACCACAATTTACAAAATCATACAAATAATAATAACAATGAGCAAGAAAAAATTTTTTACGGTGTACCATTTATACCAGGCTTAACAAACAACAAAAAGTTAAAAACAATAATAAAAAAAGAAAACATTAAGTTTGCTTTCAAACCAAATTCAACACTCAATAAAATATTCACCAACATGAAAGATAAAATCAACAAACAACAACAATGTAATGTTGTTTACGAAGTCAAATGCAAAGGAAATGATGAACAAAGCTGTAATTTAGTCTATATAGGAACAACAAAAAGATCATTGGAAACAAGAATGTGCGAACATAAAAACGATATCAACAAACAGAAAGAGTCAACAGCACTATCACAGCACATACTTAACAGTGGACATACAGCAGATTTTGAAAATGTTAAAATACTTGACATAGAAAACAAAGGGAGGAAAAGATACACCATAGAAAGCTTGCGAATACAACAAAACATCAACAGAACTATGAACCTAAAAGAAGACACGAACAATATCAACACCAGCTATAGTGTTGCAATAAGTAAATTTTGGCTGTGATATTAAATTTATACAGCCACTTTAACTAATTAATGTAATAATTGTTTTGGTACTAATTTTTTTAAAAAAATGCTATATATAATTATATACATTTCGTGTTAATTATTACTATGTAAGTAGATCATGAGTTTAGTGTGATTATATGTAATTTATAAACATTTTTAATTTAAAATAGACGAAACCCTTGATAAAGTCAACAAACAATTGACGAAACGTTGGGTAAAAATGTAATAAAAAAATCTTTTATTGACATTAACTACGTTAGGCCTTATTAGCTAAAGATTTAATAATCGATAAACACAAAACTTACTAATGTTTACATTAGAAAGTGCATTTTTATCTTTGGAAAAAGTAGCTGTACTAAATCTGCTATTTTTTATACTTAATTGATTATAGCATATGTTTTTTATATTTGCTCTTCTATAAATGTGATACAATATGGGAATACCATTATTGTTTTGGATATACCATTTTTTATCTAGATAGGCGAAGGCTTCAGGAGGATGCACCCACTTATTAAGCATGAAATGACATATTTTTCATTATTAGATTATTTTTGTCACATGCAGTACTTTTTAAGACATGGTTTTTTATTAAATGAATAATGAAGTTATCAATTCTATTTAATTTTGCTACATCGTATAATTTTGAATTTGATACTTATTTCGTGTAATTACTATCAGGTGTTCTAAACAGTGATACACAAGATCTAATACATTTACATTCAAAAACACGGTATTTTTTCATATATGGTGGGGATCTATTAAACCATATAGGGCAACCATATATTAATATAGGTCTAATTAGAGTTTGATATAGATTCACCCTTATCCTTGGTAATATATACTTTGAATAAAAGAGTTTCTTGTACACAAAAAAAGCCCCGTTGTTTTTCGGGAGCCGCTACACTCCCATCATTTCTGTCCTGTCGTGTAAGTTGAAATTAATTAGTGTTAAAATTTTCCCTTGTTCCTTTTTAATATTGTCTCATGTCCAATTCTACTACTACTGACTAAAAATGTTACGAACATTAGCCAAAAAATTATAATCACTTTGGATTAAAAACTACTAACAACCAATTTGTTCGAAAAAAATAATCAATTTGTAGATAATTATTTATTTTATCAGCATAATAAATTATTAAGTCCTCTGCGAAGGCGATACTATTTTCCATATTATACAATAGTTCATGTAGGTATATATTGAAAAGAATTGGCCAGCACATGACTGCAACGTAATTTTGTATGCAAATTTCTATTTTGAATATGTCTAGTGTAGCTGTTTTGAAATTGAATTAATTTTATGTTGAAAACGTATCTTCTTGTGCTTCTATTTTGAGACTCTCACTCTCACATTAATAAAAAATCCTTATATGTATTGTCGAACCAAATCTTATGATTCAATAAAAGTAATGACAAATTTTAAGTTACTGGCGCCATCGCGCTTTTAGAACGTTTTTTGGCGACGTTACAGTCCAGGGGGAAAATTACGGCATTCGATATCGAACGAAATCCCATACAACAGTTTTTGAATTTGTATAGAAATCGAACGCCGTAATTTGCTCCCTTTTCTTTTTCATCATTAAAGCTACAAAATATGTAGTATACGAAGTTATTCAAATTGCAATTTTATGTTAAATAAATAATTTTGCTGGGTACAACTGCATACTACAAATTTAAATGAATTTTTTTTCATTAAATATTTTCTTAACACTAAACCAAAAGACTCTATTTAATAAACAACACTTTTAATTTTGATTTAACTACAATTTGTTACTGCCAATTGTCTCTTGTTTATTCAAAAATTTAAATAACGAATTTTCGGTTTATTTTCTCACAAACCATTTCTTGTTAACTTAACCTTTTACACAGTTTTCCTAAAATAATAAAAAATAAATAAATCCTTGTGTATCAAGTGAACGTAACTGGTAGACAAAATGCATCTTCCATCCTTAAAATGCTAGCAGCATCATACTTTATTCTTAATCGAAGAAGGGATATAAGCAAAAGAAAACCAAAAAGTAAAAGAAAATGTTAATCCTTAATTCTTTTACAAGTTTAAATTGTTTCTTATATTTCACTACCCCAAATGCATCAACTGTGACAGTTTATTCACCATTTGTTGTCTTCCTTTATTTTTTTTATTTTATTAAAAGCTAGTACATGCAAGTCAACATAACTATTGTCATCATGATCTGCAATATTTGCTGGGTGGGAGACACGACTGACTGACTTGGCAAAAATAAGGTAAAACACAGGACTTTCAGGCCACAAACCTCATTTTATCGCATAAATAAACAAACAAAATTATCAGACATGCAACTTAAAGTATAAAAGCAGTGCGAAAGAGATACTTGATTTAACAAACTTAAAGAAAATATAAACAATATATACAACAATTGTTTCGTTTTTTCGAAATTGTAGTTAACTGTTTTTGCAATGTTCTATCAGAGCTGTATCCGGTTTGCATAACTTTGGAATTGGATGCTGTTTGGAGCCCATTGCACGCCAGATGCAGCATGAAGATGCATTTGTAAAACTGTTAAGAACTAAGTTTTCAATTCAATCTTCTTCATCAATTTTATAACAGGGTTATTGTTTGGTATAATTTGTCAAAATTATTTCGAAGTCCCATTATGGTTCGGTGTTAATTTTTTTGTTATCAATCGGACATTATCAAAAGCAAACTGTTGAGGAATTTTTCGAGCATTTTCGTTAATTTTTTACGCATCTGATTTTTTTATATACTGTTCCAAATGAGTTCTTCATGCAAGGGAAACTTTTAGTAGCAGTGTTCAATTTCATTACCCTTAAAATTCTTAAAATTAAATATTATGTAATATATTAAAATAACTGGAAAGTTCTTGCATCCATCCAAATGCTACAATCCTACTTATTGACTCAGTCATTTACACGGAAGTGTGTTTCATCGCTGAATATCATAAAATGTAAATAACTACTCCCAATGATTTTCGCAAATTGAATACTGTTTCTCAAAAAACCATGAAAAAATTATAAACGATGTATCGGCGTTAGCGCATTCAAATTGAATTGAGAACAACGTCGCAAATTAAAAAATACATGATGGGTAGGGGAACATTGAGTTTCAACCCCGCATGTTCTAATTTTTAATTAATGAATTTTGATCGGTGAGAAGGGTAATTTATTTAATATTATATTGAAATGCAGAATAAACGGAAAATTGTACTATAAAAGTCAATAGAGATTTACCTTTTCTTCCAGTATAAAATAAATATTGTTTCATTAAGAACGAGGAGAAGACAACGTGACAAACTTTGTAACTTCTTGAAAATGGTACAGTGTATATTCTAAATGTTTGTATAATGTTTGTAGTTCTTGTAGCAGTTTGCAGCACTAGCAGTTTTAGTAGTTGGAACATTATCTAAACCATTATCTGCAACAAGATTTTAATAGCGTAAGTAGTGTCAGTAGCTCAGCAGGACTTGTTAGGTTGTCATTTATGAACAACTTAAGCACTTACAAATATTATAGCAACACAAATACGGACTCGTAAAGTCATGATTTTAAAGTTTTCTGCACAGTTGGAAACAGAAAAGCCAAAAAAGACACACATATTTTTTCTGTAACACTGATGAAGTAAATAATGATATCACTTAATTATTCACTTAAGATTCTTAAGAAGAATTTAAATTCAAAAATAAATTATTTACAAAATTTATTTTATTTGCTGAACAATTTTTCATCAAACAAAAATTTTAAAACGACTTTATGTTAATTTTGTAGATTTTATTTTTTACATATAAACATTATATGTAAATCGAAATTGTCGACATTTGAACTCATTTTTTTAATCCTTTGAAAAAAGATATTGATACCTGTTTCGAATAATAAATTTAATAATTACTTAATAAATTTATGATACATATTCTACGCCTCATGTAATAGCCTATTTCTGATTTAAGAAAGTAAACTTAAGCCATTCGCTCGAATTCGTACCAATTTATATTTCTCATTGGCACTCACTTTCATTCGCATTAGCTTACGTACATACATATGTACAGAAATATGTATGTATGTCAATAAAATCATAAATAAAACAAAATAATAAAAATGTAATAAAACTTTCTAAAACATTTTCTTCCTTATTGGGGATTTAACTAATTCAGCCTGCTGCTGTTGTTTCAACGGCGTTAGCCGAAAAAAAATATTAAATGACTGGTAAAACTCGAAAAATTCAACTTTTCAATATAAACTAAGTTTAGGGAAATCGTTAAAATATAAGATTCGTGTGTGAGCTTTCCAGAGGTCTACATATTTCGGGGATTGAATTTTCGTTTTGGCTTTTCGTTTGTGATTTTCCGTGTTGTGAAAAACTCAGAGGTGGAAACAAAAATTTTTTATTATTTTGGGGGAATATAATTAAGTTTGTTTCAATTTATTTATTATCGTCGTTCTATATATTTTGAGAAGCCCATAGGAGGCAAACAAGTGTTTTTTATAACAAGTGCTTTTTTAAATAAACTCATTCAATATGAATGGAGAGGAGTATTTATCCTCTGTTAAGGAGAGGAGTATTTATCCTCTGTTAAGGAGAGGAAGAAGTCTAGCGAAAAATCGACTGATAGAAAAGACATGGAGAATTTATGTAAGCTTAACGCTTCCTTAATGGATAAGTTTGATGATACTGGACGGAAAATTGGCCTTTTAGTGCAAGAAAGAGGAGGATATTGCAAGATGCTTAAAGCCTTGAATCACTTGATATTGACGATATGAGATTCAAGCTGCTGAGAAAAGTGATGACAAGCCTGCAATTAATTTGAAACCAACCGCTGTTGATGATGTTGACTCAAGACCAATTTTGAACCCGAAGGAGGGCAGACAAGCACCCGAGGAACCATCAAGTGGGAAGCGAAAGGAGAGTAAGTCTGTTCCTGTCATAACAATTTATGACGTTAATGTTAAGATTATTATTAGTTGCATTGATAAGTTATTAGGACATAGAAATTTTAATATTAAGGTATTGGGTAAGGACGTTGACAACATAGGGGTCTGCATGGGTTAAGGTTCTCGTTTCCCAAATGGAAAGGCTTAGAAAATGGCAGCGAATGATTTTGGGTGCTTGTCTTGCCTTTAGACCGTAGGCAATCGTGTAGGTAAATTTATAGGGCAATTGATTTTAGTTCTTCTTGAGAAGGAAAATGTTAATTTTTATACGTACATACCTAAGAGCATTCGTGCGTTTACTGCGGTTATTGAGGGTCTTCTTGATTCTTATGAGTCGGAACGGTCTCCAGATTAATATTAATGTAATTGGGATGATTCGGTTAGGAAGTGATAAATGGGTTTTCGGGATGACTAGGGACTCTGATCTTTGAGTTTTTTTTGCTCTGCGCTATGCATTGCGCTGCAGTGTACATATTAGAAAGTTTAGTTGTATTGGCGTTACACGATGTTTTAAATGCCAATGTTATGGCTATGTAAGCTCGAATTGTCGCGTGCCTTATAGCTGCGTAAAGTGTGGTGGGTAGAATGACTCAGGTAATTGTCAGATTCCTCATAAGGGGAAAATATAGAGGAGACTAGATTTACAGATCCTGATACCGGCCAGATTTCTAGGAGAGTCAGTTTGCCAGTTAGATGCGTTAAGTCTGGCGTTGAGGGCACATGGCCAGCTCAGAGGATTGTCAACGCAGAGTGGAATTTCTTTGTAAATTAGAGGAAAGAAAATTTTCGAAGGGCGTTTTCCGTCTTTATGTTTGACTTGTTTCTTATGCTACAGCAGTCGGCTCCATTCGTGAAGAGCAGGAAGCTCCATTCGTGACTACTTCCCTTGGGCGTTGGGATTTCGGTAGATCTGAGGTTTCTTTGGGTGTTGCCATGGATCAATATGATCACATTGACAAGGACAGCCGACGTTTCTTTGGTGGCGTGTTACTGGAATGGAACAACTCCGAGTGGACGAAATCTAAGGGAATTTGTATTCTTGAATCCGGACATAGAAATACGACAAACTGAAGTCCCGTGGAAAGTAATTAGGGGTATATATTCCTACATTGACTTTTTTCTGACATCTGTGAACATTGATACACTGAACTCAAGCCGGCTGATGACACTTGCCTACAAATCGGACCACAAGGCAGTAGAGAAATTGTGTTCTTTATGAACCACTGCTTGACAGGAGAACGTTCTACCAGGTATGACTATAACAGAATAAGCAAGCGCAGAAGTAAGGATAGAGGCAAGTGTGTATAACAACTGGAATGGCAAATATACTTGCGAACAGCTTTGCCCAGGTGTCACATCTTGGAAAATCTGTTCGTATGGATTCATTTGATGCAACTTTGTGCAAGACGGAACTTTTGACGATATTTTGCATGAACTTTACGGCGGACGGTACAAATTATAGAACACACATCGATGGACTCGTCTTTATTGATGCTGTGGCAGTGGGAAATGATTTAGGGGTCGAACAAAAGGTCTTCTGGGGTGGATGGTATACCTGATTTCGTTTTGAAAACGACGGATGTTGTGGTGCGGTTCTTCTCAATTGTATTTAACCACTGTTTAAACATCAAATATTTTCCAAGAGCATGGAGGGCTGCCCTTGTGGTACATACAGATTTATAATATTTATCGTATGTTATTTAATACTTAACACACGAAAATTTAAAAGCGTCAAAACTATTGTCATATATCCCCATCTCCTTGAAATTTCGCATAATATTCTAACTTAAAACTGCAATTACTCGTCATCAGATTTCTTTGCTATTTGGAATAACTGTAATTCTGTATAAGCTTTCTCCGTATAATCTCTCGAAATTACAAAACGATTGTGATAAAAATTGCATGCCCATATGTAGATATGTATTTTTATATGTATGTTTTTACACATTATTGATCCATGTATTTTTTATGTACCTATCTTAAAATTTTTTTATTTTTTTTTTGTGATTAAAGTTTTTAAAAGTTACTTTAATTAGGTGTGTACCTATATTTTTCTAAAAAATAATGTTGCATAGAGCGGAGGTACAAAAAAAAGACGTGTGGCACTTGGGGACCCTCGCGGCAAAGCTATTGCATGGCATTTTTTTTATCAACTTATGCAATTATAATTATTTATTTATGCACTATTTTTTTCTTTGATATTAATTTAAGTTACACTTTTTGAGGGTCGTGACCGTTAAGAAAACAATTTTTTTTTCTTTGATTGAATAAATGAGAAGTTAATATCGTTTAAAATTTTTTTATTATCTTACAATACATGTAGATTATTCAGGAATTTTTATTATTGAAACTATAGGTTTATGGTAACTGAAATAAGAAACATAAGTTGAAGACTTAATATCCTCTAAATATCTGGTAAATAGCGCTTAAAACCCTACGAATTGTGTGTTGGTTTGTATATATAATTTTTTGTCAACCACGATTACTTGTAAGTACGCCATTTGATGTTTTCTGTTAATGAAATCAATACCATACTTTAGGGGTAAACATAATCTAGGCGATTCAAATACTTAAAAAAACAAAAGACTTAAGAAATAAAATTAGTGTTAAGTTTTTTTCTTGATTCGGTCACTGCGCTTAAAGCACGCGATAAAAGCTATGCAATAGCTTAGAAACTTTTATTGGGTTGTGGGGCTAGACTTGGGTCCAACTCGTTCAGTCGCTTGTCTTAGGCAAAAACTTTTGATCAAACCTATTTAAATTACATGGGCTTGATCAAAGGTTTTCGTCTAAAATGAACGACTGAACGAGTTGGATCCAAGTTAATGTGGGACATTTCCTTACAACTATTACCGATAATAAGCATTTTGCTAAACGTGATATGAATAAGATTTAAAATCAATAATTCAAAAAAATATTTAAAAAGTAAAAGATGAGCAGAAAAAATTAGATTTGAAAATTTAAAAAAATCTTTAGAAATAATGGCGCATACCCGCGCAAACTTTTTTTAGTCTAAAATTAGAAATTCTACATTTGATTGTGGTGTAAAACATAATTTACACATTTGCTACCTCTACTTTTAAAAACCTTTGTTTTTTTTTTTGGTAAAAATATACACATTTTTAATTTAATTTTTAAACGAATTGTTTCAACATTCAAGATGGTTTATTTTTTAATATCATAAATAGCATTTGACAAAATCTTTCAGAGAAAAAAAGTCAATGTAATAACTTTATTCGTTTAGCCACAAAAAATAACATGTAAACATCATGAAACCAAAAAAAACATTAAAATCGCATGTAATTTTCTTTACTTTCCCGATTTTAGCAGTGCCTCAGCAGTACAAATCGCAACATAAAGTCTTAAAAATTTACAATATACTGTAAAATTTTGTTGTGTATTGATCTGCGTTTTTAGTTTTTAAGATTTCTTTAAATTCATTTTTGCCCTTTTGGACAGCTTTTTGGCACAACAACTCCATGCGATTGTTTAAAGCAGTAAGAGGTCATGGAAATCAACTGCCCAATAAATTATTTTATCTATGATTTTTATTGACCCTAAAACTGACTAAAAAATGATGTATATCGTATTGGCTTTAATTAAATAAATTTGTTTATTAAAAAATTTGTTATAGAGTGTTTTTATTCATAGCAACTTTACTAATAACAAAATTTCCATCCAACTAGTAAAAAAACTGATTGCTCAAAGTGTACTCGATGTTAGAGATATATTCATGGTGTGCTTAATACCACTTTCGGATAGACCATGTTAATTATCTCAATCCTGATTAAGCCTTAATCTCATCAAAATAGAGGTTTTCTATACATTTACGGATTTTTTAAAGTTCAAGCTGACATAATTAAAATTTAATCACTTCGTTAATCTCCCAGGATAGTGTGAATCCCCACACAGCTGCATGATGCGGGATCGATCTCACAAAAGTACCAAAAAGTACACAAAAAGTGTAGCCCACGACAATTATATTGACAAAACAAAGCGTCATTTATAAATCTAATTGATGAAAATAAAAAATATATATCAAAATGTATTAAATTATTTCTTGAAGTAATTTCGCAGCACTAATGTTTCGATGAAGAAATTCTGATTGTTTGATTGATTCCCAAATATATGTAATAAACGTGTATAAATTGTCAAACATTTATGAATATTATTTACAAACACGTGTAACTTTAGGCAGTTTAAATATGGTAGCTTCCGGTTCCCTTATGAAAATGTTAAAGAAAAACAATATATATAAGAATGTATGAAACAATTTACATGAGCACATTCTGGCATGTGTTGATGTACATTTGCTGCATACAGTAGAAAGTAAGTCTATCAACAATTTTCTAATGGAAGAAGGACAAAGATAAAGCTTTAAAGTAAACGATAAGTAAAATTCAGCATATATAATACACATGCTTGTATATTTTATATCCTGTTTATACATACTTATTACACCAGATGCGTGTGAATGACGCGTCATTTCTGGTTTCACAAACTGACTTTGTTTTATTTTTGTATTGAAATCATTATTGCTGTTACGATTTCATTACCAAATTGAATTTGAACGTACAAGTAAAAATGGTTACGTTGGAGAAGCAGGTGAAGGGCGAAAAGAAATACTATTTTCATAAAAGAAAAACTTTTGTTCTTTTATATTTTAGTACTTTATATTTTTTATTTTTCTTAATATTTTTAAGAGGCACCAGGTGCTACAATGAATTTTTACAAATGCCTTGAGTAAAGTAGCGACACGCATCAGTGATGTCAACGAAAATTTTTAAAAATCCAAAAAAAGCAAAAAAAAAAATAGAATTTTTATACGAAGAAAAATTTAAATAAAATTTTGTACATTTTTATCGCCTTTTTCAAAATTTATTAGAAATAAACAACGTAAATTTTAGATTCTATTTCTTTAAAAATAATTTAATTTTTAAAGAAGTATCCATCTTTTGAATTTCCTAAAGCGCTGTTACACAGAACTAAAGTTGTAAAATTTTGATTTTATCAGCTGTTCACTTTGTTGTGGAAGAGTTTTTAATAATTTAATATATATTTTTAAGAAGTAGAAAACAAAATTAAACTCTGACAATTTCTAAATTAGATTTTCTTTTTCATTTGAATTCTATTCCTAATAGAAAATCGGCAACGGCTTGACATTTTCCAATACATACCTTGCAAAAAGGGGAAATTTCTTGCTTTTAATTAAACTTACACGGCAAAACAGTAGCTAAAAAAACAATTTCAAAATAAAATTTATTTTTTAGGGCCTTAAATTGTTTAACGTCTTAAGCTAAGTACTCTGTTCATCATTTCGTGCGAACTGCTGTCAAAAGTCCATATAAAAAAAATTCATGCGAAATAATTGCAAAAAAAAATGGCCGAAGTTGTACTCTGTTCAAATTGTGAAAACATACGAAATGTTTCTGGCAGCATGATTTTTTCAAATACAACATGTTTCTGGCAACATATTTTCCAACTGCGAAATAATGTAAGCACCACTTATTTCGTGCGGAATTGCAAACAACAGATGCTCAGCTTTTAATTAGCATTGAATTTGTTGCGCACAATTAACTAAAATAAAGGAAAATAGTGTGAAAATAACATAAAATGAAGGTATGGGATTGAATGAGAACGTGTGTCTTCAAAGCAGCACAAGCTCTTAAAATTATTTTGTTCTCCATTTGTTTTCACACATGGTTTTTGTTTACATAAGAAAAACAATGTTGCTTACTTCAAGGCAATAAAAACGATAAATTTCTTCTAAATCGTAGTGTTGTCACCACTGGCTAATTGTCAAAATTTTCAAACGAAATAATCAATGTTGCTCAACATTTTTCGCAAATTCAAACAGAGTACTTAGCTTTAAAGCGTCACAAAATATATGTTTGTAGAGTTAACACATCGAAAATGTGGAAAATAGTATGCAGCTTTGGGGTTAATAATAGCAGCAGTAGCAGGATTAATACATCAAATGATGAAAAATATTCGACAAAGAGTCTTATAAATAAAAAAAACATCTAAAACTCTTGACACATGTAGAGGTCATAGCTTTGTTGACGGGGCGGGAGTTGGATAGAACCTCCTTACAATGTGTCGAAAATAAGGTAAGTAAGAGAGAGTTTTTCACATTTTCCGTGCGTGCCCTGCTTTGAGTTCTTCGATACACAAATTTCAGAGCAAAAATTTACCGGACGACTTAGCGGTGTATGTATGTGACCTTATTAGATTCATACTTCATTAATTGAGGTAGATGATCGGTATTAATCGAAACCGAATCTGTTTTATTTTTATTTTTACATACATTCAGAAGTAACTAAGCAATAGTGCAAACATATACAAATTTAAATACATTTCCAAATTTTTTAAAATTAATAGTATAAATTTTGAGAGCATTTAAATAAAGGCTTTAAAGGTAAAGTCAAATAAGTTCCGGAAACACAGCAATACATTGCAATAATTTAAACGTTTTCTTTTAACTCGAACACCGTCTAACACGATTCACTTTTTGTGACATATTCTTGTTTAAACCTCGGTGTTATATATGTGTTGGTTTAAGTGATTTACATCCTTGACATTTTTACCATCTGCTCAATTAAATCCACCTCCAACCGTTACTGTAGATGAGGCTACAAAAAAAAAAATACTGTAGCAGTTCGAGTTCAGAAATGGAACCTTTTTCTTAAAGTTCGACCAATCTGATGAACGGCCGACAAAATAAATACGCTTGTAACGTACAAAGAATTGTTCAGAATATTGTTAACTGTTGAATGAACAAATGAAAATAACAAATTTTTTTACACTAAAAATAACGATATTGACACATTTAAAAACTGTGAGGGAAAGAAAATTAATTTTATAAGGATTTTTTAAACTTTTTACTGGCCTTTTTTGCTATGGGTGCAGTTTTCTTAAGATTTTTTAAGCGCATATGTACACATTATTATTTCCTATATCTGTTAAATAAAAGCAAATAGAAAGCCGCCTTTTTCCACTGGTTTATTCTACGCTTTCAATTCATACGGCATTTCTGAGGAATTTAACCTCGTGTTAACCGCAAAATCAAGATCCCCGCTCAATGCTTCTTCATTAAATTCTTTATTAACATTTCTTAAATTTTAATATTTTAATTCTTAAGTTTTTCATAAATTACCAAAACATCCTGTTTTAGTAAAATTAATGTAGTTTTTAAAGTTTCCGCATACATATACGTACGAGTATTCTCAAAGCAGAAAACCAAACCGCTCCCGAACGGTTTTAATACTTTAAAAACCAAAACCGCGTTTTCATTAGCATTATTTATATCATCTATTGTGGTCTTCTTTGAGATCTGAACTATATTCGTGAATTATGAAATGTCCTCCTTCGCAGTTCAAGATTCTATAATCATGTACTATTTATTCGGTTTCAATTGTTTAAAACTTCGTGTTCTTTGAAAACTTTTAACTTATCTTTAATAAATGTATATTTAAAAATCAGGATAAAATGTGAATGGCTGGAACTAATGTGTAAATATACTCATAAAATACGTGCTGATTATCTTTTCAAAAGAGGGATGTTATTTCCATATTAAAATGTGTTTTTTTCGTTTATTCATTCTTTAAATTTCATTAAACTTATTTTTCAACTTTAGTGGAAGATTTATTTACCTACACTTATTTGTTTCGTTTGTGTTATTTAAAGTATCTATAGATCCATATAAATGTATACAAATAAATGGCTCATATAAAAGTTAAATGTATGAATGATATGAAGAAAACATAAGCTGAATCGCATCTGAAAAGAAACCAGAAGCTAAAACGCTATAAAAAATTTAAAAGTTTAAAGAGGAAACAAGTTTAAAAGCTTAAAGAGGTACCAATTATTTAATTAAAATTTATGATTTTACTAGAGACACAGCTCTACGATTTTAACATTTTGCGTAACTTTAACAGAAATAATCTAAGTTTGGAAAAAATTTAATTTGCAAATACATAGCGCATTTGATCTTTTAAAGAAAATTTGAATCTATATAGAATTATCTTTTGCTCATATTGGGATGAATATAAACGCTAAATGCAAATAGCCGACGTGCATATAAGCGATAAATACTGTAATTAAAAAATACAAACGAATTGGTAACAATATCGTTTCCTGAAGTCCAATAAAAATAATATGAGACCTATGTTTAGAATTTAAATTGTTTTCTTTTTATTTCATGAAGATTAAAATTGAAATCAATAAAATTTTTTTAGTTTAAAAAATCTCCACTTTGCGTATTAGTATGGGGATTTTATAGACTAGTGAAAAGTCCCAGATTCGATTCCGAGAATTCTTTGGTGGTTACCATTTGTTTAATTCGTAGTTTTGTTCCGTTATCATGCCACCACCTAACAAGTTCTTACAAGGTTCAGCTCTAAACATTTCAGAACAAATATGTTTCTAAATTCTTTAGTTTCAGCCAGGGACCGAAAATAATAATTATTCTTGAGTTTTCAAAGGAATAAAGGAATCATAAGGAAATATCGGAGACATAATTCAAACACATCATTTTGATCGATTTCCGTAATATTTTCAGAAAATCGTTTGTTTATTTTTTTCGGCAAAAATAATTGTCATTTTGGAATATTTTTTTTTGTCAGAAGTATTTGTCATAATTAGATTTTTTTAACAAAAATATTTGTTAGTTTCTGATTTTTATTTTTCAGAAACTGACAAATACTTCTCGCAAAAAAAAATAAAAACTGACAATTATTTCTGACAAAAAAAAATAAAAATCGTAAAATAACAATTAAGTTTTGATTTTTATTATAAATGTCATAATCTAATAACATAGGTCTGTTTATAATTACAACAATTCAACAATAAAAAAACAACAAAAAGTTAAGAAGTCAAGAACAGCTGGCTACAACATAAAGAAATTGTAATATAATGGAAAATTAAATTTTTCTTCGGTACAAAAAATATTTTAAATAGTACTTTTTTGACCACCACAGTACTAAATTAAAATCTTTGTAATTTTTTCTTTATTAACTAAAAACAAATCATTTTTTTTTTACTTGGATCAGCACTCAGGGGAATAGCCCTACATATGCAATGCATTGTGCCGGAACTAGGAAAATTGGTTATGGGTAGGATGATAAAGGGAGTAGTGTTTGTGGACTTTCGATTTGAAAGTAAGTGGAAAGACCTCTGCACGAAGTTTATGCCACATGCGAACTGTTCGGCTAGAGAACGAATTTTCTTTGAGCTTCTTCGCCCTCTCCTGTACTCGGTCGAGTTTCTTCAAAATAGACTTTGAAGCACCGGCCCATACATGAGGAGTTGTATTCCATTTTCGGCCGGATATAGTTGGCGTAAATATTAAGGAGATCAGATGGAGTGAAGTATCTCTTACACCGTCTTAGAAAGCCGAGGCACTTGAATGCTTCTTTTGAGACTTGAAAAATATGATCAGTCCTTCGAACATCAAATTTAATTTTCATGCAAAAAACATCAAGAGTCTCTGATTCCTCAATATCTACACCACCTATTATTACAGATGGAGCAGCATGATTGTTCGTACATCTGTGTGTACGAACATTAAATTCGACCCTATTCGCACGACCCCATTCAGAGATTGCTAAAATATCATTATTTAGCGAATCATTCATGTTTTGCCTCATTGCCGCGAATTAAGGCAGGCTTGGTCTGTTACTGATAATAATTTGCATTTGTTCTTAGTTTCTCTTATATTAAATTATCGAAACAACCACAATAGTTTTATCTGATACCAAACGTTATTCTTAATCCCTTTTCACACCATGATAAAGGTTTGAGATTAAAGTTTCAAATCATATTGACATTCTGTTGAGAGTAAATGTGTAATTCTGAACTTAATGTTAAACTACATTGATCTTCTTCAAAACTTGGAATTTTTAAAAATGTACATTTTCCTAAGTTATAGTGTTTCTGAGCCAATTCAGACTAGACTAATTTTTAGTCCGCTTAACTTTTGTTCTTTTCAAAACACTGAATTAATTCATCTGGAATTAAATTGTATACGTATACACAGCTTTGTGTGTATTAGTGTTTTTTGTATTCATTTGACATGTGTGGTTTTTTTTTAAATTGTGTATGCATTTCTTATGTTCTGCTAATGCGGGGTTGAAGCTGGTTGAAAAAGTATCCCAACCAAAAACGGATCTCTTCACCGAAAAATCCTACTAGCTGACATGTTATGCCAGCATAATTAGTCTAGTGTGAATTGCCTCTCTCGAACTAAAAATATATTTTAAGTTTAAATTTCCCGGTGGCCCTTTTTTCATTTTGGTTGGAAATTATTTCATTTGCTAGCTATAACATGGTACCGAGTTTTATTGCAAATCGTTCTTAATTTAAGATTGAAATTGTTTATCACCTGGATATACGCGAGACCTGTAAAAGCATATTTAAAGACAAGCTTAACACGTTGTACTCTTTTAAAATTCTTTCACTATGTTATATATATTATATGCAATTGTTGAACGCGTAAAAGTCAAATTAGTTTGAAAGTACTAAATGAACCGGAGGAGTAACACAGTATTTGGTCGGTACCACAAATCCGAGGAACGAAATTAGTCGCTACGCTTGAAAAACGTTTTGAAAAATTGTAAACTTATTAGCACACAAACAACAAAAATGTTCTACTTGAAATGTATTATAAGTTTGAGAAATACTATAATTTAGGTAAATACATATTTTTAAATCAAAGTCTTGAAGAAGATCAATGTAGTTTAACCTTAAGTTCAGCACCAAACATTTACTCTGAATATGATTTGAAACTTTAATCGTGTGATAAGAGATTAAGAATAACGTTTAGTATCAGATAAAACCATTGTGATTGTTTCGATAATATAACATAAGCGCATGAACAAATACAATTCATTATATGTTTTTAGTTAAAAAATATTACAAAGACTTCAATTTAGTACTGTGCAGGTCAAAAATGTACTATTTAAAATATTTTTTTGTACCGAAAAAATTTAATTTTCCATCATTGATTTCAAAACATTGGAGTTAGTACATATTATAGATGGGCACCACTCACGTGATTATCGTGAATCACCCGTGATCATTACTTTTGAAAATTATTTCTATTAGGAAAATGCTGGAACAATTATCCATCAGACTAGCAGAACAGATCAGTACTGATTTAACGTCGCTACACCACCTCATCAGCGTTATTTGTTAGAATTTACCACTTTTGACGGTGGATACTAATGACTAGGAATATCAACTATTTAATCGCAATATTTAACAAGTTAGAATACGAAAATTGCTTCTATTCATTTCTACAAGTTAAATCAACTTCGGTTAGTATAGAATTCCCATATCTAATGATTCCATATTTCATTTCGGTTTTTCATTTATGTATGTTTACTTGGTTTTTGTCTTTTGTAGTTGAATTTCTTAATTCAACAAACTGTGACAACGTAAACATGGAGTTTGACGGTTGTCATAGTTTTAAATATTAATGTTTGCGCGTAATTAGTTGAACTGTTTTTGGTTTATGTTGAAATGAATTGTTTGGATCAAGTACAAATTTGACTTTACACATTTCTTTTTTAATTAAAATTTATTTTTTGATTAAAATATTTTTATTAAGAAAGTATTATTGAAACAATTTATTCATCAGACAAGCACAATGCATCAGTAATAATA
This sequence comes from Gymnocheta viridis, assembly GCA_956483585.1. Classification (NCBI taxonomy): domain Eukaryota; kingdom Metazoa; phylum Arthropoda; class Insecta; order Diptera; family Tachinidae; genus Gymnocheta; species Gymnocheta viridis. Next base: position 48,447,618 of record OY101440.1, on the reverse strand, counting down.
ATAATTTTTTTTATAATTTTAAATTTTTTTCGTTAGTATTTCGTGAGCTTGAGTTTTCGTTAATATGACTAACTTTTTTTCCACTCACGTGATCGTGTATGAACGGGAGCCAAAAATATGTCGTGTATGAGTAAAATTTTGTTATCGTGAGATTGCATAAGAGTGAGTGAAAAGTCACTCACGATCCCATCTCTAGCACATATAAACGCAACTTTTGACATCTCGCAAGTAGTCGACCATTAAAAAACACAACGCTACAAAAAATTAGCTGGATTATTAAACAGACCTGTATTATTGGATCATGATAAATGTCATAATTCTTAAGGTCTCTGGCTTCAGCTCCTGAATTAAATAATAAAATAAGCATTTCTAAGAGTTGAATTCATTTACCTTAAATCTAATGCTTGTATTTAATTGAATTATATGGTTGTCTTCAAATAAAAACTTTGAATTTAATTAGAATAGCAGGATCTTTCTTAAGCTTCAAGATTTTAAAGGTTTAACTTGTATTGCCGAACTTGTGAGGATTGGCTAAGTTTATGTATGCAAAGGAAATAATTTTATTTTATTATTAAAAATAATATACGGAGAGTGTTAAAAGCTTAACTTGTGAGCAAACTCTTAAATACTGCAGTAATTTTAGGAAAACATTTAACTTTTTTGTTAAAATGGGTAAGAAAAAAAGGACATTTGTATCGAAATGCGTGAACATATTATAAAATTGAGGATTGATGGGAATTCCTTGAGTCCAATTGCTAACATTGTTGGACGTGCCAAGTCTACAGTGCAGACTATAATAAAAAAATTTTATGAGCCTCAATTCCTAGCAAGCCAGCCAAAAAGCTGACGTCCACTTAAAATTTCCCCACGAGTTGCGCGATTCATAAAATATGTTGTTAGTAAAAATCCAAAAACAAAAGCCGTGGAAACTCGAATCACTTTGGAAAATAACTATAATATTAATGTTCATTTAGAAACAGTGCGAAGTGTTTTAAGAAAAAGTGGATTCCATAGCCGCGTACCAAGAAAAACACCATTTATAAGCAAAGTAAACAGAAAAAAGCGACTCGACTTCGCACTTAAGTATGCGGACAAATCAACAGATTTCTGGGCGAATGAGCATTTTAGTTACGAGAGCAAGTACAATTTATTCGGATGTGACGACAAACAAAAAATTTTGCGCAACCCTTGAAGAGCTGCAACGGATGGTGGTAGTTCGGTCATAGTTTAAGGGCCGCATGTCGGCGAATGGAGTTGGAAAACTGCGGCTAGTGAAGACAAATATGGACCAGAAATCGGTCTATCTTATCTAGACATTTTGAAAAGCAGTTTGGAAGATTCCGCAAGTGTTTTGGGTCTTAGCGGCTCTTGGTATTTACTGCAAGACAACGACCCAAAGCACACTTCGCATGTTGTCAGGGAATGGCTGCTCTATAACGTCCCGAAACAGCTTCATTCGCCACCCCAATCTCCAGACCTGAACCCCATAGAGCATTTATGGGAAAAAAACATTCGAAAAAAAACTTACAGAAACAAACAAAAGCTTAAAGATGGCTTGGAGTATGAGTGGAATCAAATAACGTCTGAGACAGCAAAAAAATTTGTATTTTCAGTAATTGAGGCAAAAGAGGTCCAAAAAATACTAATACAATAATATATGCCTGAAATTATTTTTTACATTAATCTTTTTTTTTAGAGCACGTATTTATCTGTGCTATGAAATAGGCTTTTATGTTATTTTTTGTAAAATTGAAGTTTTTAATTTTAAATTTAAATAATGAAACAAACATTTGTTTTCATTTAAACATTTTTGGTTTATTTAGTTTTTTTTTTTTAAATATCACAAATTCTGTATCACTGTATATGTAATCAGAGCCGAAAATAAATTTTATTGGACACTCAAAAAAACTTTGGCATTTTTAAAACTGGTATACTTTTAAGTTTTGCATAATATATTTTTCCTTCCTAGAAACTGTAAAATCTTCTGAATAGGTATCTTAGATCCATTAGTGCCGACATTTGGCCCAACCAGATATCCTCTTATTCACTAAATATTGTACAAGTTTATGTTTAATAATGCGAACATTTAAATGGGAAAAATTTTACATCAAACAATAAGACTGGACTAATTTATTCCCCTGTCACCTGGTCCCAAAGACCAAATTTTTTACCTGTTCCTGCTTAAGCATTTCAGGACGCTGCTTGGCTAAGATTGAGGCAATAATCTAACTATCCTTACCGTACTTGACACGCTCGTTGTGAGTGACATATTTTCATGTACTGATAGAAGTGTACCTACATCCTCTTCCGATTTAGGTAGTTGCGAAATGGTCGGATACAGATGCATAGTACGGTCATATGACCATTCACGATTTAACAATATATGCCAAGGGATGCGAGTGGCTCTGTCCTGAATATACACACTCTGGACTCGGAAACTCTAGTAAAACAATTTGCTCAATCCAGTAAGGGATTCTACTGGTAATATTCTGTTCAATTCCTTTTACTTTTCATAAATCTGAAAACGGAACATTTTTATTGGGGGTCTAGGTTATCTTTAGTTATATTTCACTCCCTCCATAACGTTGGGCACTTACACTATACCTAAAGAGCTTAAATTCAGTATAAAGATAGACCTTGGTAAACGACTAATTTAGATGAAAGAATTAACGAATTTTCTACTGATGTAGGCAACATCATACTCGTATTATGTAACAAAATCATTTATAAATTTATAGTTAATAAAACTTTTATAAAGAAATCTTTGCTAGAAGGAGTCAGATCCGCACAAAAACAGAAATGAGAAAACTAAGGCCAATTTTCTATCAAAATACTTCAGCCATTAAAAGTATTGAGATCAAAAAGAGGACCAAGTTCTTGATAGGTAAAATAGCATTTCATTTCTAGAAAATCTTCTAATTTCCATCTCATCCCCATTTAAATCACCTTCATCGCAGGTGGCGATGAATCTTCATTGAGTGTTTTGAAGAAGGTCTGATAAGCCGACGACGGCATTTCGATTGTCCAGTACTATCGGATATGGAAAAATTTCAGGTTTTCTTTGCTAGATGGCAGAGGTTCGCTTTTTTCTTTAAGAGCTTTCCTAAACATATATTTGTTCCTTTAAAGCCCTAGGCTTAGAATAAGTGCTAGTGCATCTTCTTTCGTAAAATGAATAGTTGGTTTAGTAAGCTTAGGTGCTTCTTTTAGTCGGGGTTTCCTCAAACGCAGTTTAAAAGAACCTTTTATTTCATTCTCCGAATCAGCATGTACCATTATTGCTTTGCTTTTTAATTTCTTTATTGAAAATTGTCATAATTACTACATGGACGAAATTTCGATATTTACTTATTACACTCTAGAATCTTCTTATTATATATACATATATGTATATATATTAAAAAATTATATGGATATTGAAAAAATTACTTGTTTTTGGGTACATCTGCCTCTACGATTATTAGTTATATAATTTGATTTACTTCATCCAACGGAGTACTTCCATCACTGTAGCTTGTCCACAAAAGATTACTGGTGACTTATAAAGGTTGATTTTTAGCAATTTTGTTTTTGAAGAGAGTATGCCAAAATTTGACCCAGCATATAAACCACTTGTTTACTTTTTGTATTGAAAACATCCAGCTGTTGAAAGATTATTTTCGTATGCCTCTATTCTAAACATGCCTAAACGTGGATCTCTTTCAGATGAAAATTTTGAAAAGTTATTGTTGTTAAAGGTGAATGATGCATTCTAATTAAATTTAATTAGCCTTATTTTGTAACTAAGATAATAGAGTATTTCAAAATAAAAGTCAGTTCCTGAAGAAACAAACTCCAAATACTAAGGTTTCTTTGATCAGGCGCAGATCCAGGACAAATCTTTTAAATTTTTGTACTGAATATTTTCGTTTTAAAAGGAGACATTTCCATTTTTCATTCCCCTAGATCTGCTCCTGAATTTGATTGGTTGCAACTCATTTTTGATTTCATTCATTTAAATCGCAATTCATTGTTCTAATTCATTTGAATTAATTCAAAATCAATTCAATTCAAATTAATTGGAAATGAATTGCAATTCACTTTGACAAATTTATTTGGATTGGAAACGAATTGCTATTCATTTGACGAATTCATTTGAATTAGGAAATGGATTGTAATTCATTTCTGCCTAATTCGTTTGAATCGACTCAAATTTCATTCAATTAATTTATTCGCGTGAAAATAATTAATTCAAAATTAGCTAATTCAGTGCATGAATGATTAGCGAATTAATTCAAAAATTAATGATTAATTTGCAGCTCTGGTACCCCTTAAGGTATTTTTACACACTATGTATTTTACAGTGGGCTCGTCATATTTCCCATTGCAAAATACATACGTAATAAGGCTCCAGGAAATAAGCCCCAAAACAGAAAACGAAATATAGCCCCAAAATTTATACAGAAAACAAAAACACAGAAATTTTGGGGCGATTCCGCAAATTTTTTGGGACTTTATTTCATTTCTTAATGAAATAATATTTTATTTTTTCGAAAACGAAATATAGCCTAAAAAAAGGAAACGAATTAAGGCCCCACAAAATATGAACATCTTTTTACATTGAACTTATCTTTCATTCGTCAACTACGCAGATATCACACTAAGCTTTAAATAAATGAAGTAAGGTCCCAAAGATTTCATATAAGCTTTTGGGACCTTATTTTATTTTCACAAATTTAAGATACTTATCAAATGTAAATATTTTTTAACAGTATATTTAACGGTACCCTTTGGTATTCTTACTTTTGCTTTATAAAGACAAAATGTGTTTCATTTATTGAAGTGTTTTTGACATGAATGCTTGTTTTTTACGGGAAAACGATCCAATTCAACGCTCCTTTTCGTAGATATGAAAGTAGACGCAAATTTTCACTCCAAAATGTGAGATCTTCCAAACAAGCTTCGGTAGCTTATCATAAGATAATTATGGCACCTAGCACTGCTTCCACCTAATTTAATTAAATATGCTTTTAATCAACTTAAAACGGGAATTTATGCTATGGACAGCGGAAATAGATTCATAAGCTAATTCAAATAATTTGAAAAATATTGGATAAAAAGGGTCAGTGGAATTGCTTGGTGTTTTATACATGATTAAGGTTGGATGTAAAAACTTTAGTGTTTGCAAAAAAGATACCCGTACTACTTCATGGATGTATTTGTTTAAAATTGTACCATACGACATAAGAAATCATTTAAATAAATAATTTAATTTTATAAATAAATGCCTTTGCTTTTTTATAATAAATAAAATACTGAGTAATATATTTCTGATTTGATATACGTGGAGTAAGTATTTAAGAAAGGCCAGAATTTATTCAAAATTTCTCAAGCAAAAGTATGGCCTCTATGCATTCTGTAGTAACCTCCTCAACTACGAAGTAGAAGTTACTTTTGGGGCTTACTTTCATTTACTCTACTGTGGTGTTTTTTCATAATGAAAAATTGTCGCAAATGCAGGACCATATTTCATTTTTGTTTTGGGGATTTTTTCATTATTTTCGGACGCTTTTTAATAAAAATATTGGGGCTATATTGCATAATGAAAGATAACCCCAAATTTGAAACTATTTTTCGTTTTCTCTTTTGGGGCCTTATTTCGCAGCGCCAATTTCTTGATTCACAACCATTTTTAATAGACCCAATGAATAAAGAAACACAAAACCTAGACCACAATCGCACCCATAGATTTTATAATATATTTATTAAAAGTTTTTTCCCTGAAATAAAGCAAATGCTTCAATCGATAATTGAAAGTAACAAAATAAACTTAGATAATAAATACAAGAGAACACCGTCACAGCCCTTGATTGGTGGATTACCAATAGTAGATTTTCCTAAGATGCTTATGCCAATCGCTACTACAGCAATACTGGGGGTCGAATTTTGTTCTGTGAAACTCTGAAATGAAAAGTTTCATAGAGTTTCCATAACTCCGCCATTTCTTGTCATAATAAATTTGCAGCATATCGACGGAAAAGGCATTCAATTACCTCTCCAACGATATGCCATTTATCTCGATCGGACTTTTCGGTTGGGCTCCACAAGTGTTTGAGTGGGACCATACACCGAAAAACACAAAAGTACCGTTATCTAAAAAACGTTAATTAGAAAAAAAATTACAGCGTTTTTCGTGTTCAGGAGGTCCCAATTAACTTATCTAGGCATGTGGCGTTCTTGGTATTTTTTGGCTGTAAACCAGTGTTATTTATTAAAAAAATTATAAATAAATTTTTATGTTTGAATGAATTAAATTGTTTTCACAATTTCACAGTAATGTGATTCTTGTTCTGTGTAATAATGCAAAGAAGGTTCAAAAACTTTTCATATCTCACATATTTTTACACTTTTACTCTTAACGTTGAAAAAATGGTGAAAGCATCGAGAGGCAAACGCGCAAGCGGGAACCAAAAAGAATTTGTAATCAATTATTTGGAGAAATATAAGTCTTCTTATTAAATGAAAGGGCTTGACTTGAATAAGATTTAATAAAAAATTTAACTCTAATAGAATAACACTGTTTTATGATAGTTCACATATATACTTATATCACTACTGTTTCAAAGATGCAATAAAACTAAAATAATGAATTTAAATATGTTATATTTTATAGTTTACAATTAATATTTATACGTAATTGTTAAACTGCTAACTTAAGGTTTATATTGAAATGAATTTTGACTTGAGTTCAATCTGATGAGATGATCCGTTTTGCTAGTCTGATGAATAAATTGTTTCAAATAAAAGTACTCTCTCAATAAAATAATGAATTTATCCAACAAATTTCTTAAAATTTTTCTAGTTTTGGTACTAATTTTCTGAAAAAATGCTCTATATATAATTATATACATTTAGTGTTAATTATTACTATGTAAGTAGATCATGAGTTTAGTGTGATTATATGTAATTTTTTAAAAATAGACGAAACCCTTGATAAAGTCAACAAACAATTGACGAAACGTTGGGTAAAAATGTAATAAAAAATGTTTTATTGACATCAACTACGTTAGGCCTTATTAGCTAAAGATTTAATAATCGATAAACACAATAATAGATCTGGCCAAATACACTAGCACAATTTCTTAAAAATTTACAAGAATTTGTAAACTCTGATTTGAACTCAAGCCAAAAAATTCATTTCAATATTTATAATTTACTGTTTTTTCTTATACTGTCAATCTTTATATTAGTTTTTGGAAATAATCTGTATATGTACATATATAAAAATGAATCTGTGTTTGTATGTTTGTTTGTTTGTTTGCTTGCATGTTCCTTATAGGACGCCAAACGGTACAACCGATCGTTTTGAAATTTCAGAAATGTCTTACCGATAACATAGAATAGAGTACACATTGGAAGAAATTGCAAATCCAATATGGCCGCCAACATAATATCGGATTACATACATTTTTTTCACCACCTATTATATATGGGTATAAAACGAAAGGGCTTGACTCGAAGAATACTGAATGAAAAATTTTTTCTGCATTACATAAATCTACAAACTTAAAAATAAAACAAGTATAAAAAATTGTGAAGTTAAAAAGTTTTATTGAAAAAAGGATAATGTATTCAGCGTTAACAAATAATTAAATAAATCCAGGGCACTGATCAGAAAAAAAATATATTCGAGAGGGCCCGTGAAAAGAGTCAACGGAGGTTAGGACCGCCCTACGATTTTTTTCTCTGTTCAATGCCCTAGATTGATTTAATTATTTGTTATAGTTTAGTACATTATCCTTTTTTCAATAAAATTGTTTAACTTCAATATTTTTTATACTTATTTTATTTTAATTTTTAGTTAGTTATGTGGGTTTTACATGAATTTAATAAAAACGGGAGAAATGCCGTGTTGTGGCCCATACTATGATTAAGTATAGTTTATGCATTCTCATTTTTAGTAATACGAAATATTTTTAATTAAAAATATCGGACAAAAATGGCTTAAAAAACTTTTAGCAAAAATAAATACATTCTGCTCGAGCTTCAATACCTGCATTTGACTTTTACATTTTATTAACATAGATACAAAAGTTTCACGGCTACCCACTTTTTCATTAAAAGATCGGGAATCGCAATTTTTGTAATTGTGAAACAGTGTTACCAAATGTGAAGATTTATCTTATTTTTGAAGTTTTTTGAGGTGTCAAAAAGATTAAATGTTTTTTTTAGCTAAAAAAAAGATTTTTTAGTATATGATATTTTGCACTTTTAGTCTATTACTTGAGATTCCTGTTAACTAAACTACATATTTTCTTTTTTACTTCATTAAAAGTGTGAAAAGAAGTTAACCGCAGCTACACTATTAAATTGCAATGATGTTTTATTTTTATATACAAATGCATTTACTTTATAATGAAATTCGTCGTCTGTGTTTAAAAATATTTGAATGTTTTGAAAAGATTAACAAAATTGATGTTAATCTTAAAAATATTAAGGATATATACTTGGGAGTCCAAATAATTAAAGCAATTAGTTGTACTCATTAATTATCAGATGAAGATGAAATGCCATTTCGAAATAATTGCGTGAAGTTTTATGTTAAACAGTTTATTAAAAAAAAGTTTGATTTTGAGAGCGATTTTTTAAAACGTGTTGAGTTCCTGGCACCTACTAATATTGTGAAAAGCAACTATAAAAGGATTTCCCAATTTACGAAATTCTTTCCAAATTTTATCAATTCGAATAATATTTAACAAATTGATGACGATTGGCGATATTTGCTTCAGTTCAACTTTGAAGAATATAATTTATTGGATGAAAAGAATATGGAAATATTTTGGGAAACAATTTTGAATGCAAATCGTTTCGATGGCTCTGCAGCTTTTCCTTGTTTGAAAAAATTATTTTACACAGTTTTGTCAATACTAGTAGCAACAGCTAACGTCGGAAGAATTTTTTCTCAAATAAATAACAAAAAAACAAACTAAGAAATAAATTAGATATACCAACATTGTGTGGTATTTTAAGGATCAACGACTTTTTGAAAAAATCTGATCGTAATTGTACAAATTTTGAACAAACAAAAGAAATGAATAGCAAGTTTAATAAAAAATGCATAATGTAACTATAAAACATTTATGAATTCAATTTAAATACGTTATTACTCTAATTATATGCTTTTAACTTAAAATTTGGCCTTTTCCAAATCGAATTCAAGTTTTTAAAAGCGATGTTTTGAATTTTACAAATCAAACCCAAAATTTTTCAAACCAAGTTCGGCATTTTAAAAAGCAATATCAGCCCGATTTAGATAAAATTAATTTGAAAAAGTCTGATTTTGATCTTTAAAATGCCGAATTTGGTTTGAAAAATACTGAATGTGTTTTAAATTGGACAATTCTGAATATGTTTTAAAATAACTGATTTTGATATGAAAAGGGTGAACTTGAAGTTAAAAATCTATATATGCCTTATAACTATGTATATGCAATAAATATCTAATGGTATTTAATTTTATGTCCACAAAAAAGCTTTATTGTTTTATTTTAATTAAAATAAATTTGAACTGAATTTGATGTCAATAAAATCATCTTCAAAAAAAAGATTTTTTAATGCAACAAAAAAAGATTTTTTTTGTTCGACTCGAAGATTTTTGAAAAATATATATTGCAACACTGTTGTAAAATGATAATATAAAAAAGAAAATTAAAAGCTTTTTATATTTCACAGTTTCACAAAACCAGAATCGACCTCCAAATAGCTGTTAAAAAATACTTCTTTCACTTCTTTTTCATCCCTGCTAAGTAAAGATGATTTACAGAGACTTCAATTTTTTCATATTACAGGATTTGCCAACATACATTTTTAGAGAGAACTTAAACTATAGAGTATTATTTAAATTACATAATTATATTTTGAAATATGCAACTTGCTTATCGAAATTAAGATAAAATATTAATATAAAAATGAATTAAATTTAGTGTTGCTAGAAAGAGTGCTTGCTCGCGGAACTTACCTAATGTATATTACTGGTATTGTTATTCCATTTTTTTAATTGCAAAATATACTTTTGGGATGTTGTTTTGGTTGTTTACAGTGTCGCCAGAAAATAAAAAATTAAAAATAAAAAATAAAAAATTAAAAAACAAATAAAAATTCATATGCAAAAAATTATATTAAAGCAAAAAAAATTGCCACTCACCGTCTTACGGACGCATGCTCACGTGATGGAAACAAAAAAATTAATTACGATCACGCATTATTGGTTCTAATCTCTCTTCCATAGTATAGGCTGATTTTATAAACACAACTTGCAAAGCAACACTGGAAGCATGAGTTTACAAGGCATTCTAGTGTTGCTTTGCAAACTGCGTTTATGAAGTCAACCATAAATTATGAATTTCGTAAAAAATTTGTAACCCTTTCTTGCCTAGAGTGCATTATAAAAATATTAGCTTCCCCTTATTAGCACTTATATGTATAATTTTTCACACATCCAAGAAGTGTTTCAACGTCTTTATCAATAAGCCAGTGGTCTTCGACTAAACAAAGAGATGATATGAAACGTAAGAACAGGTTTAATAATGAAGACATTCTCCCAAATTAGATAAAAAATATCGACACCTATTGCATAAATCTGCTAGTCTAATGATTAAAATGTTCCAATATTATCTTTGAATTGAAAATAATTTAAAGCTATCAAAAATTCTTAAAAAAGAACGAACTTTTTCAAAGTAATAAAAATAACAAAAATGTATTAAAAATTATAAAAATAGCATATCTACCCGGTAGCATGGTTTTGAACCCTAAACTACAATATGCTATTTTGTTAATTTTTGATACATTTTAGTTATTTTTATTACTTTTATTTTTTATTTGAAAAAGTTTGTTCCACAATTTATTTAAAAAATCAGGGCACAATCTCATTTATAATCTATTTTTTAATTTTTGTAATTTTTTTTTAATTTTATGAACGATAAAAGGTTTATTTTTCAAAAATACCCAATATGTTATCAGATAGGATTTTGTACAGTGATGAAATAATTATATAATGATTTTAGTAAGTTGTCGACGTTTTTATTTGATATAATATAATATTAATAACAAAAATAAAAATAACTTGGCGGTGTAAGAAAAAATATTAAATTATAAAATATAACAACATATTTTAATTCATTATTTTAATTTTTTCTTTGAAACTCGTATGATGTACGTATGTATGTAAACTAGTGGTATTCTGATAGTTGTCTTTTTTTGGAAAAAGCAAGAGAGTATGAAATATTTCGAATAATTAAAAGTCAGAAATGGAATTTCGTACTAACCGAAATTGATTTAACTTGTAAGAAATGAATCAGTTGCACCTTTCGTATTCTAATTCGTTAAATAATACGGTTAAATAGTTGAGAATCCTAGTCACTAGTAACCACCGTCAAAAGTGGTAAAATCGAACCAAAAGAACGCTGATGAGATTGTGTAGCGACCTCGATCCGTTCTGCTAGTCTGATGAACAATACATTGTTCCAAATAGTTTTTGGTTAAAATAATAATTTTAACCAAAAACAATTTATTAAAAATTAAGAAGAAATGGGTATATAAAAATATAAATATTTTTTCTATCGAGATTGACAATTTGCCACAAGTAGAGGTTATGTTGAGCAAAAAGTAGTGAAGTCAAAAAATCGTCAATGTATAATGGATACTAAAAAAAATCGTCAATCGTCATTTTGTGAATTTCGCTCTCAAAAATCGATAAAATGCCGTAAAATCGACACGTTTAGCACCTCTGCTTCTGTGCCATGCTGCATTGGCCTTAATACCTGTTAACTTTAATGGTAGCGCAGTTTCTAGTTCTACGGTGAACTAAATTGTTTATTATAAATCATAACTGGCGTTGCTAGTCATATTGTATAAGCGATAATTAAGATTGATTTCGGTACCAGCATTATAAATTACCATATAATGGATGGTCAGTCAAATAACCAATTTTATGTCAATTTAAACCAATCGTTTTCTTGTTTACAAATACTATTAAGATTTTTCATACAGATTTTTCGAACAATCTTGCAGATTCTCGTTGCTGTTTCTAAAACTTTCTTTAATGTTCTATTTCCGTCAGTTTGAATTCGAGTGCTCCCAAAGTTGCACACACGGTTTATTAAGCTGTACTTAATCATCGCTTTACTTTTATGTTCGTTAAATTTGAATGTACATTTTAATTTTGTACCAATAACACTTTTAAGTTTAAATTAAACGTTTTTCACATTAAACAAAACCTTTTTCAAATTGAAAGAAACCGTTATCAAAATAAACGAACCCTTTTTCAAATTAAACGAAACTCTTTTCAAGTTAAACGAAACCTTTTTCAAATTCAACGAAAGCTTTTTCATATTAAGTGAGACATTTTACAAATTATATTAAACAACAACAAAACCAAGAAGCATAATTATAATCCATAGTAAAAAATAAAATCGTAATAAAAAATATTATACATATATATGTACTCGCATATAAAGTCATATTTAGTAAAGAGCTTCTCCACTCACTGCTTTAGGAATTTGGATGATCATGTCCATAACTTAGTTTGCACAATAATTTTGACTTATTTGTGCTATACTTGAAACAATTATACTAGTTATATAACTAAATAATGATCGAGCATTGAATTTTAACATAGAAAATGCCTTCTCTATCGGGTTCAGCATAGGAGAGTATTTCTTAAGATTTATGTATTCTGGCATTATTAATAATTAAGAATGCATTTTGCAACTCTTAGCTGCTTTCAATTTTATCTAAGAGCAATGCAAAAAAAAATCCTACAAAATTAAAAAAAAAAATTAATTAATTTGAATAAAGATTTATTTAATTTGAATATACTCGTAGTTTCGTTTAATTTCAAAAAGGTTTCGTTTAATGTGACAAAGTTTTAATTGCAAAATATTACATGAAATATTTAAGCATATATATATATATATATATATATATATATATATATATATATATATATATAATTTTATGTTTATAGATAAAATTACCCTATCTCATGTTATTTTAAATGACATTAACTTTTCAATTACAGCATGAATGTTTTTTCTTAATTTTTAGAATTGATGAACTAGATATGTATCTTTAGTTTAAAACATTATTTTATTTTATTATTTTCATTTCTATTAAGCTAAATAAAAATTTAAAAATATGTATAATAATAAGAGAGTGTGTATCGCTTTTATTATTTTTTAGTATATTTTTAAATATACGTGGTTGTAGGTAGTACGCGTGTAGTACCTAATGTAGTGATCCCCTTCAACCGCTCCAAACAATTTGATGTGTTGACAACCAAACTACATATACATACATAAACATTTAGTTCCGGAACGACCATTAAATGATGTGTACAATTGACTTATGAGTTGACTAGACGGGTTTTCCACAGTCAAAGTTGACTTTGTAAAGTTTAATTCTGCTGGGAGAACGACAGAGAGATGAACACTTTATTTTCCCTTTCAGCCGAATCAAACATTGCAAAGTAAACTTTAAATGTGTAAAAGTCGTCTTAATCCCGGTTCAAACACTTCAACTTTTGTTGATCAACTCGCAGTTCAAATGTAAGAAAGACGGAGAAGGAAATATAAATATCTCTTTATTCCTTACAGCTTACAGGGACTTAGTTTGTTTTAAAAGAAATGGGCTGACTTAGCATCAAAAAAGTAAGGCTGGCAGCCCTATACAGCAAATACGAAAACTAATAAAAATCTGAAGTGTATCTTTAGGCAGATATTAATAAAAATTAAAAATAATGCCGCATGTACCCTACAAGAAATTGATGCCAAAACTAACCAATACTAAAAATTATGCAAGAATTATTGAATATGAATTTTTTTATTTTTTTTTTTTTTTTTTTTTTGTATTTTTATTGAGACTTCATTTCTTTCATAATACAGGATTACCCAACATAAATTCAATGAAAACTTAAAACTATTAAGTATTATTTTAATGACATAAGCTATTTTTTGAAAATGCGACATGCTTATTAAGTTAAAAGATAAAAAAATATTGGAATTTTTAACATTAGTTTTGTTAATTACAATGCTTGCTCCCGGCACTTGTCAATACTAGTAACGCTATGTTTACACTAAATGACCTTAATAATACTAATATAACAAACTTAAATCTAAACCTTACAACACTAAAAACAAATTAAAACTAATACAAACAGAAAAAAAAAAAACAATTAAATAAAAACAAAACAAATAATAATAATAAAAAAAAACATTAAACAAAAAAAAAAAAAAATTATTACCCCCTGTGAATGCCGGGAGTATAATGCGTGTAAAAGTTTTGCCTAACAAAACTATTGGCCCCTTCTCGTAAGATCCCAATACAAGAAATATATTGCGTATTTGACCAACTGAAATCCTGCTCGCTGGATAAAATATCCTGAATGACATTACCTTCAAAATAAGACAATTTTGCCACAAAACTACTCATCAACTCGAAAGCATACTGAGATAAGGCAGATAGTTTGGAATTTTCATAAACATATTTATTAGAAAACCTTTTATTTAAAGATTCATAACTTTTCCCTATGCATTTCCGCACTATATGGCGTTCGAAAATCTCCATTCTTTTCATTACAGTTTTCGAGATGCTAAACCATATCGGAAATGCATAAAGAAGAATCGGCCTAATGCATACTTTGTACAATAACAGTTTTGTTTTAACTGGCAGAACTCTACTATTAAACAATCGACCAAATGCTCCCTTAATCCGATTCGCCTTCTCCAAATTGTAACAAACGTGGGTATTAAATTTCATAAGCCTACTAAAGTGGACTCCAAGGTATTTAATGCTATCCTTAAAATGTATTTCATTACCATTTAATGCTAACTTAAGATTTTTACTTTCCGGTACAACCGTATATTTACACTTACCGGAAGCATTACGTAAACATATAGCAAAGCTCTTTGCAATGTTTATTTTTATTCCCCAATGGGAATAAAATTCGTCAACTTTTTTAAGGTGTGAGGAGACTCGTTGAAGTGCCACTTTAGGAGACTCATCGTGCGCATACAAAAGTGAGTCATCAGCATATAGTATACTCTGGGAGAGACCAAAATCATGAGGGAAATCGCTTATAAAAATATTATAGAGGTGGGGTGCCAACACAGAACCTTGTGGTACACCACAAGAAACCTCTCCGTAACTAGATAATCTACCAGAACTCTGTACACAAAATTTCCTACCATTGAAAAAGCTTTGGAAAAGTTTCACAATTGAAGGATCGAAGCCAATATTTATCATTTTAAATAAAATTCCATCGTGATATGCCTTGTCAAAAGCTTTTTCAATGTCAAGAGATACCGCCACAGTGCAACGGCGTTCTCTTAAATTTTGAATCACATCTGTGTGAAACTTTAGCAGAGCATGAACAGTAGAATTACCTTTTTTAAACCCGAATTGCCTTTCCGGAATATACTCACTACCGAGAGCAAGATCCATTTTGTTCCATACAACTCTCTCAAACATTTTTCCTAAATTAGAAAGCAGCGATATTGGGCGTAAATTATTAATATCACTGTTACCCTTCACCTTGTGAATCGGAACAACCTTTGCCAGTTTCCAAGCAAATGGAAAATAGCAATTATTAATACAGTTGTTAAACAATATTGTCAAATATTGAAAAGCCTTAACAGGAAACCTTTTTATGAGGAAATTGGATATATCATCCAAACCACAAGATTTTTTGCTATTTAAACATTTAGATATGTCCAAAAGACAATTCAAATCTGTAAATTTCAAGCTGTTTAACTCATTCAATGATGTATTATTGTCATTAAACGTAACACAAGAAGCCTGAAGGACTACATTATTGATACGTTCATTAACGCCCGAAACATCCCTACTCGGTGGTGCATTTTGAAACAAATTCGCAAAATAATCTTTTAAAACCTGTAACTTATTTTCATTTTCAGTAATTGCAATGCCATCAACCGATATATTTTTGATACCCGAACGATTTTTATTACCAATAATTTTGAAAATTTCCTTAAAAGCCCAGGATCCTGGATTTATACCTTCCAATCTAGTATTAAAAAATTTTGCCTGCTCTATTTCAATTTGCTCCTTTATTAAGATCTTTATCAAAGCAATTTGTTTAGAAATTAATAAATATTGAGGATGTTGCCTATTGAAGGTTCTAGCGAATATTAATTTTAACTCTCTCTGCCAATCATATTTTAATTTTAACATTTTGTTCAATTTATCTGAAGCAATAAACTTTTTGTTCATACTTTCTACCCTAGCAGAATGTATAGTCGTCACAAAATTAACGGAAGTACTGAAACTGTCGAGAAAAAGGTCTATCTCATCATTCGACAAGTTCCTATTGTTCGGAGGATAATGATCCAGAATTGCTGTTACTATATCACTTTTAAATGAATTCCAGACCGTATCCCTATAGGAAATATAATGGTCTGGAATCCTTAAAACGAAGTTGAAGTCCGACAATGATACGGTCAAAGCTAAAGGATTGTGATCGGAGAATGTGGGCAGCGTTCTCGTTCTATAGTTGGACAAAGAATTATCCAACATATCGTTACTTAATATAAAATGATCCAGGTGCGATGACCCGCCAGGATATGATGGAAAAACATCACAAATTCTTGTGACAGAAAAAGCTTCACTTTGAAGCCACGATGAAAGCACTTCACCATTAAAATTGTTAACCGAATCACCCCAGGAAACATTTTTTGCATTTAGATCACCACCTAATATAAGCCCATTGTAGTCGCTCGAAAAATTTAAAATTGAAGATAAGCTATTAGTAATATCTTGGCGATTTAAGTTACTGCGAAAATAAATCGAACCGCAAAGAATTTTCCGTACAGTGCTATTTAATAAAATTGTAATTTCAACGAATAAACTAGGAAAACTAAGACCAGGAATTATAACAAGTGAATAATCCACCGATTTCCTTATGGCAATGCCGACGCCTACTGCACTATTGTCCCTAACAACAACAAAATTATCAAGATATACATTCGTACCCGAGGGCAAATGCAATTCCTGTAAAAAAGCAATATCAATTTTGAATTGATCTAAAATAATATTAAGTTCAGTTCTCCTTCCTACGTGGACAAGAGAACCAACATTAAAAGTTACAAAATTTAAAGAATTACGGCCCATATGCATCTTGAACATCTTTCATTAAATTCAAGCACTCCTTCCTTGCTTGATCTTTTGTTAAGGATTGATAGTTTTCCAAAAAGTTTTGAATTCTATCTTCTAACGAAGGTGAATCGGAAGCACATAACACCTGCGCCACCTTTATAAATTCCTGAACTAATGTAGGTTTTTCCGTTCTTTTCCGTTTTGAAGCGTCATTGAAACAATCAGCAAAAGACTTGTTTTTAACAATACCGGACCGCTGCAATGCATTTTCAACATTAGCAGCAGCCAGAGTACTCCTTTTTGTGGCCTCCAGATGGGCCTTTTTCCTGAAAGTTAAATATTTCTTATACACTGGACAACCTCTGTAATTGGAAGTATGTCCCCTTTCACTGCAATTTACACAAAAGGGTAATACAGAACCATCTGTCACCAAGGAGCATTCACCCGGCCCATGTTTCTGATCACACTTCAGACAAGCAAATGGTCGACTGCAGTTTCGCGAGTAATGACCCCACTGTTGACACCTCCAACATTGCGGAAGTTTTGTGCTATATTTTGGCCTCTCCCATGACACTACCTGATTCAAAATAAATTTGAAACCTAACAACTCATTCACCTTCCGACCTGGCTTAAGTACCACTAGAAACAAACCCGTATCTATTTGTTTTTTCCTCGAAAAATCTGTTGAAAACTTTGATACCGACTCAATTGTATCCGGAATCAGGTTATCCAACTCCATTTTAACTTCATTCACATCCGACTTGAAATATAAGCCCCTGCAAATAACATTCTGACGCTTCAACTCCCTGGGAGTGAAGCTATGAGCAGAAATTTCTTTTTCTTTAAGCAATTCCACCATTTCCAAGTGAGCTGACAATTCCCTAAAGTACAATTTGCTTTTATTTCGAGATTTGTTTTTGATTTTAAATTCAACGTTCTTCGATTTCAATTGGTCAATCAGGGATTTAACATCAACGTTTTCAATAAATATTGGAGGGCAATAAGTAATCTTAGAGCTAAACTGTGAATGTGTGTTTCGTGTAACATTATTTTCTCTATGCTTCAAAGAAGCATTGTTAATCGGCGTATCAGCCACTATATTCAAGTCTCCTAACAGACTAAATCTGTTACTACAGTTAACTACATCATCTTCCTTGTTCATCCGATCAAATAAACCAACAACTACATCACCTTGATACCTTCTCTTCTTGTTCTGAACCATCTTGAACTCACTATCAAGCGAGGAAATTGACAAAGCATCTTGCTCTACATTATGTGTGCTTGCTTCTTCCATTTCTGCATCATTCATTTTACCATTTTTGGCATTAGTTTGACTTCCTGTAGACGATTGATCCAACACTGCACTCAATAATTCGCCCCCAAGCTGTGACTTCCGGCATCCAACCTTACCCTTTGTTGCATCGCTAGCATTTTCAATGGATTTTTGGCTTGATCCATTCTTCATTGATGAATTTCGACCCTTAACACAATTCGAATCCATTTTTTTCCCCTTCAAGGATTTCTCAGCTAAATTATTAGGAGGCCGCCCTCCAGACTGCATAAGTAATGAATTTATGTCCATTTTTTGCGAATATGTCTTCACAATTTCAAATTATTTGAAAATTTTTTTCAAATAAAAAAAAAATTTATTATATTTTTTTGACAGGAAAAAATTTTTTTCTTTTAATATTTTTTTTATCAAACACGTCTGCTACGTTCAATTTCACACACTTGAATCATGAATTTTTTTATTTTATTTTCTTTACAAGATTTATACAATTAGACAATTATTAGTATTTAATAAGGCAAAACGGAAAATAAAATCTTAATTATGCATTTTTTTTAATTTATTAATCGAAATTGCCTCGATATCTTCTTTCAAAGATTTTCAAAAACTTTTGTATGTTGAGGGTTTTTTTTTAGCTAGATAAAAATAAAAACAAAAAAACCCTAAACAAACAAAAGTTTCTGAAAATCTTTGAAAAAATGTATCGAGGCAATCCCGATTAATATATTACAAAAAAAAATTTTGTTTTTTAAATTTTGTTAACTTTTCCATTTACCTAACTGTATTGCGGTTGGACCAGACAATAAAGGTTTTGGTTCAATATAGAATCACAATCGAATTTCAACCACAATTGATTTAAAAAATACGAATTCGGGAACTCATATTCAGCCTGCTAAGAAAAAAATGGATTTAATTAAAAACGTTTTTATCTTCTGCGTTTGTGAAATTTTACTTTGTAAGACAGAGAAATAAATATGGAAAATTAGGATCACATCGTAAATAAAAAGCTTTTTGCTCTCAAGTCCAACCCATAGATTCGGCTTATTTTCGTAATATTTTGCCATTAAACCGCGTCCAATTCCGTAGTGCGTGCTATCCACAATGCGATATTCCACAAAACGACGATTTTTTAGGTGTTTTTAATGAATGTAAGACCAGTTAATTTTATATGAATATGAAGAAATAAATTTTTTATCTGCTAAGATCACTTATCATTTTGTTTATGTTCAATTGGGGAAAATACGAAAATATGCAAAAAAATAATGAAATACAAATATGTATGCATAAACTATATTTAGACGCGGTACAGCTCGCGAACTATTATAGCTACGCTTTACAAATGTTTTGGAAATTTTCCCCAAACATTCCAATCTAAAATTCCAAAGTTCCATGAACCCATTTCAGTATGTATGTAAAGTATGTGTGAAAAAAGGGCGAAATTACAATTTCCATCAAGAATTTTAAGTTTTAGTATTTTGTAATAAATAAGATATATTATGTACTTAAACCCGTAAACTATATGAAAAATACAACTGCTCTGTCATGTATGGGAAGCGCTTGTGACTACCAAACAGTAGGTTTTTGGTATGGTTTCCAACGCAACTTTTTCAAGAATATTTTAAAATTTTTAAAAGTAAAATTATTTCGAATACCATTTTTTTGCCCATATTTTAGTCTTTAATGGACCGACTTCAATTATTTTCAGTCTAAACCTTCCAAGAACTCCATACAAGAGATCTGCTTCATAAAATTGATCGTAGGATAATTGAGGCCATAAAAAACGACAGAATAGGACATATATTTAAAAATAAAGTTTTTGGCGAAATCTCATTAATTATTGGGCCGAGTTTTGTTATGGTATAAAATGGTATAAGAATGGTATAAAATTTATGTCTTTATGTTGTGTGAGGCCTTAATTCTACTTACACCAAAATATAGCAGACAGACAGACGGACATCGCTCGTTCGACTTCTCTATCTATAAGGATCCAGAATATATATACTTAATGGGGTCATAAATGAATAATGAAGAAATTACATATGGAATGACAAACCTATATATCCCTTTTCCAAATTTTTTGGTGAAGGGTATAATACGGCAGAGTAAGCAGGTCCAATATATATGTTCCATAGCTGATATTTTTAATTAGACATCTAAAAAAATTATCCAAGAAAGGAATGCGATTTGAATGGACTAAAGATTGTGATGCAGTTTTTAAGCATCTAAAGAAAGCATTAATGAGTCCCAATTGGTTGCAATATCCTGATTTCCAAAGAGAGTTCTGTATAACAACAGATGCAAGCAAACATGCTTTTGGAGCAGTTTTAATCTAGGAATGCGAGGGTAAACATCTACTATTGCGTACGCTTCAAAAACTTTTAGCAAAGGTGAAAGTAAAAATCAACCATTGAACAGGAGTTGACAGCCATACATTTGGCAATAACTCATTTCAGACCTTACATATATGGAAAACACTTTCTTGTCCGTACTGATAATAGACCACTTTCTTATTTGTTTTCAATGAAAAATCCTAGCTCCAGATTAACACAAATTAGACTTGACTTAGAAGAATGTGATTTTACGGTTGAATACAATTATGTTGCTGACACGCTATCGCGCATTACAATAAATGACTTAAAAGACATGAATATCAAAGTTTGTTCTATATTAAGAGTCACGATTAGATCGATGACCAATAAACAAGAAAATAACAGTAATGCAATAAAGAAACAGCATAAAATTATATAAATAACTTTGAAAAACACTGACGTCAAAAAATATTACAAACTAAAGATTTTCCCTGGAAGATGTTATATCAAACGAGGAAAATCTATAGTAACTTTGACTTAGGACAATTTTTCTCTAGGCTCGAATATGTGGCCGGTAAACATAATATATATAAAATACAAGTGGCAACTACAGAGAAAAATTTTCGAATTTATCTCAATAAATGAATTTAAAGAAATGGGCAATAAAATATTGAATAAAATTAAAGTAGCGCTACTAAACGAGGTGATCCACATTGATAATAAGAATACCAAGGCAATTCTTGAAATTATGCTGAAATACCATGATGACCCAATAGAAGGAGGACATTGCGGAATAAATAGAACAATACAAAAAATTAAAATATATTACTATTGGAAAAATATGTCTAAAGACATAGCCAAATATGTAAAATCATGTCATAAATGCCGAACTGCCAAGATCTATTCATTCAAAGAGTCCGATGATTATCACACCTCCACCTGCAAAACCATTTGATATGGTGCATGGAGATTATGGAAATGAATACGCAAAAAGCGCTAAAACAATAGCAAAATTCATATTTGAAAACTTTATACTTACCTATGGTCCAATGAAGACGTTCATTTGGGACATGGGTATTGAATATAATAACGCTATACTAAATGAACTATACAGACTACTAAAGCTTCAAAAACTAACTTCAACCGCGTATCCCCATCAGACATTAGGAATAATTGAAAGAAATCATAAAACTTTTAATGAATACGTTCGTTATTATATAACAGTTCATAAAACTGATTGGGATGAATGGCTAAAATATTTCACTTACTATTTCAATACTACACCTTCAACAGTACATAACTATTGTCCATACGAATTAGTTTCTGCAAGACGACCAAGTTCTTTTAACCAATTTAACTTTTTCTACTTATTTTATTTTCCAATTCTACTGTTCGCCATTGCATAAGTAATAAATGCACTTAAAAGTATACCTACTTAATATATATATATATATATATATATATATTTTGGTGCTTTTTATGGAAATTGCTAAATTACACTATTTCCCATAATTATTATTTTACATACATATGTAGTAAAATATTAACAGTTTTATTAAAAGCAAATTGAAATTGATTATTGAGGGGTATGGCTGGTTCCTATTCGCATTTCTATATTACTGTCGTTGATTTGATTTAGCCTAGATATCACTTTTTGTTAAATCATCGTCGATTCTTTTCACACAGAGAGTTACGTCTCCGATATTGCTACTGAGCGGTGCATCGTCGTACAGCGTACATATGAATTGTACTGTTTAATGTAATATCAAGAAAAATAATCACTCTTACTCCAGTTACCGACATCGACGTCACGTCAACACAATACCAAAAAATTGGGGCTTGTCTACTCATGTTATTTTCTTGACCTAATAGAGCAGAAGTAGACTTTCATTAGCACAAAAGTCTTCTCGAGATCGAGTAGACAAGATCCAATTTTTATACCCTTGAGCAAAAAATTTTTAAAGGGGATATAGGTTTGTCATTCCGTATGTAATTTCTTCATTATTCATTTAAGACCCCATAAAATATATATATTCTGGATCCTCATAGATAGAGAAGTCGAATGAGCGATGTCCGCAAACAATCAGTTCCTATCATATACATACGTAGGAACTTTGGAATTTTAGATCGGAATGTTTGGGGAAAATTTCCAAAACATTTGTAGGGCGCAGCGGTAATAGTTCGCGAGCTGTAGCGCGTCTAAAAATGGTAAATGCATACATATTTGTATTTTTTTGCATATTTTCTTATTTTCCCCAATTCAACATACACAAAATGATAAGTTAAGATCTTAGGAGATAAAAACTTCACTTCTTCATATTCATATAAAATTAACTGGTCTTTCTTACATTCATTAAAAACACCTAAGAAATCATAGTTTTGCGGAATATTGCATTGTCGATAGCACGCACTATGGAATTGGACGCAGTTTAATGGCAAAATATTACGAAAATAAGCCGAATTATGGGTTGGACTTGAGAGCAAAAAGCTTTTTGTTTACGATTTTTCATATTTATTTCTCTGTCTTACAAAGTAAAATTTCACAAACGCAGAAGAAGATAAAAATGTTTTTAATTAAATCCATCTGTTTTCTTAGCAGGCTATACAGGTTATATTAAACCAAAACCTTTATCGTCTGGTCCAACCGCAATACAGATAAGTAAATGGAAAAGTTAACAAAATTTTAAAAATATAACTAACAAAATACCACTAGTTTACATACATACGTACATCATTCGAGTTTCAAAGAAAAAATAAAGTTAAAATATTGTATTAAAATATGTTGTTATATTTTATAATTTAAAATTTTTCTTATGCAGTCAAGTTATTTTAATTTTATATATAATTATTATATTATATCAAATAAAAACGTCGACAATTTACTGAATTCATTATATAATTATTTTATCACTGTACAAAATCCTACCTGACAACATATTGGATATATTTGAAAAATAAACCTTTTATCGTTCATAAAATTGGAAAAAAAGCAAAAATTAAAAAATATATATTATAAATGAGATTGTGTCGTGGTTTTTTTCAAATAAATTGTAGAAATTTTTTAAATAAAAAGTAAAAGTAATAAAAACAACTACAATGTATCAAAAATTCTTTAAAAAAAATAAAAAAATTGCTTATAGTAGTTCAGGATTTGAAACCGTACCCAACCCGTTGCTATTTTTTTTTAATTTTTGATACATTTTAGTTATTTTTATTACTTTTGCTTTTTATTTGAAAAAGTTTGTTCTTTTTTTAAGAGTTTTTGATAGCTTTAAATTATTTTCAATATGAACATGATATTGGAACATTTTAATCATTAGACTAGCAGATTTATGTAATAGGTGGCGACATTTTTTATCCATTTTGGGAGAATTTCTTCATTATTAAACTTTTTTTTACGTTTCAAATCATTTCTTTTTTTAGTCGAAGACCACTGGCTTTTTGATAAAGACGTTGGAATACTTCTTGGATGTGTGAAAACTCATTTAAGTGGTAATAAAGGGATGTTCATATTTTTATAATGCACTCCAGGCAAGAATTGGTTACAAATTTTTTTACGAAATTCATAATTTATGGCTGAGATCATAATCGCAGTTTGCAAAGCAACACTAGAATGCCATCTAATCTCATGCTTCCAGTGTTGCTTTGCAAGCTGTGTTTACGAAGTCAGACTTTACTATGGAATAGAGATTAGAACCAATAACGCGTGACCGTGATTAATTTTTTGTTTCCATCACGTGGGGGAGCGTCCGTCAGACGGTGAGTGGCAATTTGTTTTGCTTTAATGTAATTTTTTCCATTTAAATTATTTTTTTATAATTTTTATTTCGTATTTCGTGGGCGTATTTTCGTGATTGTGACTTCTTTCGTCACTCCATACTATGGTGAAGGGTATATAAGATTCTGCACAGCCGAATATATCTCTCTTACTTGTTTGGTATTGTGTTAACATGACGTCGATGTGGCCAACTGGACTAAGGGTGATTTTTTTCGCCTTTTTTTAAAAAATAAGATAATTTTTAATAATTAAAAAACATTTTGATTTAGTTCTGTGGTCGACCAAAAATTCATGTTAATTGGTTGTTTGTTGAAAAGTATATTGAGGGAAATGCTGAAGTATTTAGTCAAATATGGATTCTGTTTCTTTTGTTTTATCGAAATTTTAAGGAAACTTATTTCATGGTGAATTTTCGAGTGCCAAACCCATGATTATTTTATGCAATAGGCATGATACCGGAAAACCCCTAATGACAATCCAGAAAAATCTGGGCGATTTCCCCATAGGAGATTATTCGTACAGCCGCGGCTGTACAGTGGCTGAAAATCGTTTTTCATTGGCCAAAATTGTGTAACTTTTGAACCGATCAAAATATTGAAGTAATATTTTATTGGATAGATATTTAGTTCAGCTTGACTCAGTTTAAATTTCATTAAAATTGATTGAGGACTTTTTAAGGAATTCTAGGTCAAAGTTGAACTTTTGAATTTTTTTAACTTTTAGAGTGAAATATGGGTTGATTATTTTTTTATTTATTAAAAAATTGAATATTTGGAAATTAATAATAATTATAAATAATTTTTGTAATAATGGAATTTTTTTAATGTTACACTTAAAAAAAATTTTACACTGAAAAAAATAGTAAAATCAACTGGAGATTTGCTATTACAGAAAAATTAAAAATTTTTTGCTGACAAATTTGCAAATTTGTTTACACTCAAAGAATAGTTACACTTAAAAAAAACGTTAATAATATTATCTAAAAATATTGCTATTACTGCAGAAAAATTTATTATTTTTTGCTGTCAAATTTGATAATTTTTTAAAACATTTTAAAAATAAAAACTGCAATAAATTTTAAAAGCATTTGCAACAATGGTAGGTTCTGTGTATTATTATTTTTTACTAATACTATGTTTTTCGTACTTAAATAACAATGAAAGGCAATTATAATTATTATTCATTTGACTCAAATATTGATTGCAAATATTCCATATTTTGTTCTGTGCTATTTCTGTTCTTTAGTAGTTGTTTTGGCTTCTTCATCTAAATCCCGATGTTCCACTTTCCATTGATTTCGAATACTGGAGATAAACGGATCTGACGTTGCCAATAACATATTAAATAGATCTTCATTTGTTGAATTTCGTGAAATTTTTCTAGTATTGTGCTCTCTATAAAATCTGTAATCCTTGTTCCTTTTTTCCTGAGCCTGCTCTGATAGATCTCCAAGTGGCACCAAATGATATTTAATGACATCTTCTCCATGATAAAGGATTTTGTGAACTGTTGCAGACATATTTCTCCATGGGTAGTTGGTTGTATATATTTTTGCAGTTTCCTTAGCATAATCTCCAAAATTTCTAGAGTCAATTTCTTCATTGCACGCAAGTACTTCTAGGATTATTTTAAATCTGAAAATAAGGTTTAAATCCACTCCTGTTATTTCAGATGCTGTTTCTGGATCTGAAAAGAATCTTCTTGCGGTATTGCCATCATTTGTATTGCCTGACCCTTGTTTTGGCTGATCTATAATCTATTTGCGATATTCATCTTGAACATGTTTCTTTTTTGAACTTCTTAACTCTTTGTTGGTTTCGTTGTTTCTTATTGATCCTGAAGACCCGAAATCCAAATCATAACTGATTTTTAGTATGTGTTCCATAAGTCGTATTCTTGCATGTAGTGGTGATAATCCAAATTCATATGCATCGGTAATATCTAATGATTTTGTAGGTATTTGGTTTAATTGGGTTGATGTTGCTTGGCATATAATGCAGCTGGATGCAGCCTTCGTGTTAGTCAAAGCCTGACCTACTTTTCCATCTATCATTGTCAGCACTAATTGGTAGCTTACTTCAATTTGCTGCCCATCTAACTGTAATTGTAATAGCTGTAGTGTTGCAATTTGGGCTTTGATATCAATAACTTCTTTGTTAATGGCATCATGAGTTTCTTTTTTGAATTCAAATTTGATGGGCCTGCAGTATTTCGTAGAAGATGGTGTCTCATTTTTCCAAATATCCATTGTTTGCGTTGTACTAGTCGAAGGCTCTGAATCTTCCAAAATCTTTTTCAATCGCAATGGTACAAATGATACCATGAACATATCCGAGTCCGAAATATTTTCACATACAACTTGTTTGTATTGTTTTTGTCCCGAAGAACCATCACATCCCCATTTACAAAAAAGAATTAACTTTGTGTTCCCATATTTCTTTAACGCATTTCCTACATGTTATTTCCTACATCTAGATACATGTTATTCACACATTGATCTTTAATTTCACAGCAGGTAGTGCTTAAATTGAACAAAACTGCACATGTTATCCAGACCTTAATAACAGGTAAAACTGATTAGTATCTCGCTAATATGGGGTTGTTTTTTATCTTTAGTAGTTTAATGTCCCGATTATTGTTATAAAATTGTTTATGACTTTGGTTGACCCTAACATTTGATAACAGGTAAATTTAGAAAGAGATCATATGTTTACTGTAATATTACTGTGATCATTTTATTATCAATTTTTGGCTGATCAAAACAAAGCCATTAAACCCTTTCGCAGATATTATATTTAATTTTTTTAGTTTTACGTATTCTAAAGTAAAAAAACATAAACTTTTAGGCAAAAAAGTGAAAATTATATACACCATTGTATACAAGTACTTTGGAGTAATTTCATTAAAATGGAAAAAAGTGTTCTACACACGGCTCGTCACGGGTGCAAAAGTATATATAGCGGTAAAGAGGACACTTTCACCTTTCTCCGGGTGGTATACATTTCTTGTTCCCCTTTGTTCCCTAGAAGTTCTATTCCACTAAAATTTAAATTTGAGAAAAATATAGCAGTTTCATAAATATTCCGTAACGCCCCTAATATTAAACGCTAGAGCTGTGACCACTTACAACAACTAAAGACTATAATCCTACCAACATTATGAAAAAGACCGCCATTATCGATGATAGCTTGCGAGTAGTAACCATTTATTTTTGATAAAAAACAAAAGAAAAACACCTCTGAAATTGAAAAAACCGTTGAGTTTGAGAACATGCCACGCTCACAATTATCAATGGTTTAACCTAATTTTTTTGCTACCTTAATCTGGATATATTAGCTGCAAAAGGGCGTAAAAATTTTAAAAATCGGTAACAACTGTGAGCCGTTAGTTAGATAAAAAAGTCGTAATCTTGGTTTTTCTAAATGGATATCCGGATATATCCAGAAGAAGCAATGGAGAAATGATTTCGTTCATTTGCCCTCATTTTAACCGTTTTTCGTGAGCCTTATTTTCTGTGCTTGTGTTTAAGTTTTCTATACATGCACGAGAGTATGCATGAAAGTGGGACAAAAAGTCAAAGTCATACATGAGCAATACATTTTGATCGAGAGCGTGCACGATTGAGTGAAACACTACTCACGATCCCATTTCTAGTACATTTGTACATAATGCAGTTGACTCTTGATAATTTGAAATTCGTTAATTTGAATCTCGCAATAATTTGAATTAGTTTCAGGTCCTTTGAAAATCATTCAATAAATTGAAAAAAATGTATTTAATTTGGTCGGTAATTTGAAATTATTTGAATGGCATATTGACAACGAACGAGTATCAATTTGAATTTTTTTACCCTACACGCTAAAATTTTAATCATTTTAATCTATAGAAATGACATCTTGCCTGCCAACGTTCTATAATATGAAGTTCAGTTTTTGTAGATTCTATAATTTGAATTCATAATGCAGTTTTGTTTCTTTGTTGGAAACAAACAAAAATTAAAATCGTTTGCATCAGTTTCTATGCCACGCTTTTAGCATACATCACAACATTACAGTTGCAAAAATAAAAAATTATATTTATTTGCTCTGCTTTTTGCTGATCAGTATTAGTAGAAGTTACGCACTCTCATCGAAGATGGCAATTTCTGTCTAACTATGATGAGGTAAGTTTTGAAAACTATGTTCAAGTAGACAATAACATTAGTGTCTACGGTGTTCTAACCGATGTACAGAGGAGTA
This sequence comes from Gymnocheta viridis, assembly GCA_956483585.1. Taxonomy (NCBI): domain Eukaryota; kingdom Metazoa; phylum Arthropoda; class Insecta; order Diptera; family Tachinidae; genus Gymnocheta; species Gymnocheta viridis. The sequence continues at coordinate 48,418,857 of OY101440.1, read as the reverse complement.
TTTGAGCCAAAAAGATGGACAAAAAAGTAAAAATGAATTTACGTAGATCGATACACAACAAAATTTTACATCTTATTGTAAATTTTTAAGACACTATGATGCGATTTGTAGCTCTGAGACACTGCTGAAGTCAGGAAAGTGAAGAATATTACATGCGTTTTCAATGTTTTTTTATTTTTGGTTTCAAGATGTTTATACCATATTTTTTTGTGGCTAAATGAATAAAGTTATTATATTTTTTTGCTGAAATATTTACTCAAAAGCTATTTTTGATATTAAGAAATATTATCTTGAATAATAATCGTTTAAAAATTAAAAAAAAATTAAATATATACACTTTTTTTGCCATAAAAAGAAGAAGGTTTTTAAAAGTGAAGGTACAAATCTAGAAATTATGTTTAGTACCACAATAAAATTTCGAATATCTAATTTTAGACCAAAAAAAAGTTTGCGCTAGTTTGCGCCATTAATTTTACCGTTTTTTTTTTTAATTTTCAAATTTAATTTTTTATTGCTCATCAGGCACTTCTTCAAATACTTTTTTGACATCATAATCTTTTGTGTCTGTTGAATTATTCATGTTAAACGTTATTCACCTCTCTTTTACCGCTTCACAATGTGATTACCTGCCTATAAAAATGAATTCCCAAAACGCTTACTATCGGTAGCAGCTATAAGGGAATGTCACTCGCCCCAATGAAACAGTTTTTTATTAACTGCGTTCTATATAACATTATTTGTAAAAAAATATATATAAATCCCTAACTAAAGTAATTTTTAAATGCATTATATTAAAAAAATACAGGTATATAAAAAATACGTGGGTCATCCAGGTACCAGACTACTCACAAACTATACGTATAAAAATACAAATATGGGTCATTGCATACAATTATTCCAAATAGTGAAGAAAGACTATGCGCTTGTTGAACAAATATATGCCTTTTAAAAGGAAATAAAGGTTTGTGTTATTTTAATTCCATGGAGTTGTGAAAGTGCTAAATATATGACTACTTAGTACTGAACTTGTGTTTAAGGTAATCAATATCATAAGGAAATAACCACATACTTCTCAATAAATTTAATCATACACAAATCATCAAAATCAAATAAAATAAAAATAAATAATGGAAAAGATTAAAAAACTTACTTGTTTATATTTTCTTAAATTGTTCGTATTCTAATAAAGAAAAAGAGCCGAGTAGTCAAAAGTGTAAATATATTTCAACACTACATTTATTTGCAATCAACTGTTTCCATAATCTTACTTTTTTGCTCATTTACAGCATTTTACTGCAAAAGTACTCGAACGCACTAATTTCGGAGTTATTCATTTTGTGCATAGGAATGTTCAATAACAATTTATATAAAGTTTTCTGCGTTTCCTGAAAAATAATAAAAATTCACTTACGAGATGTAAACTTGTGACCATCGATATGATGCTGACTTTTAAGCATAATTTGTTCAAAATAACCGCTTTTAACAGCAGATTTTTATTTTTTTGTAAAATAATTCGAAAACCTTTTTTTCAGATAATAAACGTCAGCTTGGCATAGTTTCAATTTGTTCATACACTCGAGGTGACCCACTTTGGGTATAGTGGCTCTGCAGCTTTTTAACTTAAGCCAAATGAAATTTTATTACAATCGGATTGATCGCTTTCAAACTGTAGATTTATTTCCATTTTTTCTTTAAATCAACTATTTCATAGATAAAGCTTAGTACTCTGTTCAACTTTGCGAAAAATGATGAGCAACATTGATTATTTCGTTTGAAAATTTTGACAACTGATCAGTGGCGACAATGCGACGATTTATAACAAATTTATCGGTTTTATTGCCTTGAAATGAGCAACAATTTTTTTCTTATGAAAACAAAAAAATGTGTTTATTAAAAAAATTAAAACAGATGGACAACAAAATAATTTTAGGAGCTTGTACTGCAATGTATCAAATAATGTAAATCGCAACTGCTGCGGAGGAGCTCATTGAAGACACACGTTCTGCAAAAAGCACTTACCTTCATTTTATATATTATTTCCATTATTTTAATTATTTCTGGGCAGCAAACTTAAAATTAAAACCACAATGCCCAGAAGTTGTTTGCAATTTCGCACGAAATAAGTAATGCTTACATTATTTCGCAGTTGAAAAATTAGTTGCAGAAACATTTCGTGGTTGATTCGGCTGTGCCGAATCTTATATACCCTTCACCATAGTATGGAGTGACGAAAGAAGTCACAATCACGAAAATACGCCCACGAAATACGAAATAAAAATTATAAAAAAATAATTTAAAAGGAAAAAATTACATTAAAGCAAAACAAATTGCCACTCACCGTCTGACGGACGCTCCCCCACGTGATGGAAACAAAAAATTAATCACGGTCACGCGTTATTGGTTCTAATCTCTATTCCATAGTATAAGCCGATTTCATAAACACAGCTTGCAAAGCAACGCTGGAAGCATGAGTTTACAAGGCATTCTGGTGTTGCTTTGCAAACAGCATTTATGAAGTCAGCCATAAATTATGAATTTCGTAACAAATTTGTAACACTTTCTTGCCTGGGGTGCATTATAAAAATATTAACATCCCCTTATTAGCACTTATATAATTTTTCACACATCCAAGAAGTGTTTCAACGTCTTTATCAATAAGCCAGTGGTCTTCGACTAAACAAAGAGATGATTTGAAACGTAAGAACAGGTTTAATAATGAAGAAATTCTCCCAAAATAGATAAAAATATCGACACCTATTACATAAATCTGCTAGTCTAATGATTAAAATGTTCTAAATATTATCTTCATATTGAAAATAATTTAAAGCTATCAAAAACTCTTAAAAAAAGAACAAACTTTTTCAAATAAAAAGCAAAAGTAATAAAAATAACTAAAATGTATCAAAAATTAAAAAAAAATAGCAACGGGTTGGGTACGGTTTCAAATCCTGAACTACTATAAGCAATTTTTTTATTTTTTTTAAAGAATTTTTGATACATTGTAGTTGTTTTTATTACTTTTACTTTTTATTTAAAAAATTTCTACAATTTATTTGAAAAAAACCACGACACAATCTCATTTATAATATATATTTTTTAATTTTTGCTTTTTTTCCAATTTTATGAACGATAAAAGGTTTATTTTTCAAATATATCCAATATGTTGTCAGGTAGGATTTTGTACAGTGATAAAATAATTATATAATGAATTCAGTAAATTGTCGACGTTTTTATTTGATATAATATAATAATTATATATAAAATTAAAATAACTTGACTGCATAAGAAAAATTTTAAATTATAAAATATAACAACATATTTTAATACAATATTTTAACTTTATTTTTTCTTTGAAACTCGAATGATGTACGTATGTATGTAAACTAGTGGTATTTTGTTAGTTATATTTTTAAAATTTTGTTAACTTTTCCATTTACTTATCTGTATTGCGGTTGGACCAGACGATAAAGGTTTTGGTTTAATATAACCTGTATAGCCTGCTAAGAAAACAGATGGATTTAATTAAAAACATTTTTATCTTCTTCTGCGTTTGTGAAATTTTACTTTGTAAGACAGAGAAATAAATATGAAAAATCGTAAACAAAAAGCTTTTTGCTCTCAAGTCCAACCCATAATTCGGCTTATTTTCGTAATATTTTGCCATTAAACCGCGTCCAATTCCATAGTGCGTGCTATCGACAATGCGATATTCCGCAAAACTATGATTTCTTAGGTGTTTTTAATGAATGTAATGGTCTTTCTTACTTTTAATGAATATTATATGAATATGAAGAAATCAATTTTTTTCTCCTAAGATCTTAACTTATCATTTTTTATATGTTGGGGAAAATACGAAAATATGCAAAAAAAAAAATATACAAATATGTATGCATATACTATTTTTGGAAATTTTCCCCAAACATTCCGATCTAAAAATCCAAAAGTCATATGTATGTATACGATAGGAACTGATTGTTTGAAAAATATTTGATGAATTAAGAACTATTCTTAGAATACATTTTAATTAAGCCCACATTAAATTATTCAATTGGATAATGTAATCTAGAAGCTAAATTTAATTTGTGGAAAGTAGGTATTTGCAATACTTTTATTCTGCACTATGGAACATTTTTGGGATTATTGTCTGGGGGGTGAGAAATTCCAAGTCAGGGTGATGGTACTAGGTCAGTATAGTAAAACCCTCAAAGGGTTTGGCGTTCGTATGTGTCAGTTTTTTTATGACCTTTTAAATTTTTTCCTTATGTTGATGTTTTTTCGCTTAGTTGTAACATTTTGGCAAAAACGTAGTTTAACATAACTCGAGAACCACTTGTTTAGAAAAATTAAGAATTACAATTTCTCTAATCTGTTTCTATACCGTTTTCCTATATGTGCAACACTTTCGAAGTTAATAATAAATGTATGAAGGGAAAAAAGTATTTTTTGCCTAAAAATTTAAATATTTTTTTTTTTAAATTCATAAAAAATCCAAAATGGAAAAAAGTGCCAAAACTAAATACTTTCGCGTAAAGTCACATAACTCATGAGCAAAAAAAGGAATAGATCATGAAAATCGATGCATGCGTTTCTCATTTATTCACAATTAGGTAAATGTATGAATTTCAAAAATTTGCTCCAGATATGCACAACATTACACAGTGTTACAAAATTGAATGAAGTTGAAAAACCTGGGACCGGATATTATTTTTGTTGTAGGGCTTGTCGAGTAAAACTAGATTCCAATAGTGAAATATGCCGGACACCTCCAAAATCCGGATTTACGGTTAAAAAACCGGTTTTTGTACCTTTGCGCACTTATAAGCCTGTAATTTTGTTGATAATGATCTGATTTTCAATTTCTTACTAGATTTGGAAAGAAGAAACTGAGATCTTTCGAATGGCATATAATTTATCTAAGAAAATTTATATTAATATTAATTTATTTTGTTTTATTTTATGACCAAATCGTCTTTATGTTATGTGTTTTTTTATTTTAGGCTATTTATGGTCAGATTTTACCTTTACTTTAGATGCAAATAAAACAATTTATTTCATCTTTGTTCTCAACGTTTCATCGGCTTTTTTCCGACGTCTTCAGGAGAATTGTTTATTTATTTATAAATTCTAACAACAAATTACAGTAGTTAGTTTTTTGTTGCATATACATAATATTAATTTTTGTGTTTGACTTACGATTTATTACATAACTGATTAAATTGTAAATCATAAAACTGGACAGCACGACACAATTAAATGTATAATTTAAATATATATATAATCTACGTAAAATATCACAGTCAAACTTAAAATATTAATTTATATTTGATATTATTTTTGAGGGTTTTACTATACTGACCTAGTACCATCACCCTGACTTGGAATTTCTCACCCCCCAGATAGGCTGTTGTACAGTGTTATATTTACACAAGTATAACACAGGATGTAAGCATCAATTTTGCCTTTCTTCTGATATCACAAATAGTCATAAAAAATGAAATATTAATACATTTTCAAAACAAAACGAAAATTCAATTTCATTGATTTTGTATATTTACTCGTACATAATGTGTTGACGATCCATTACATTTCTTTAATATAAATAATACAAAAAATAATTATGGTTATTTAAAAGAAAATGTAAGCGATAAAAAATACTGTAATATGGATGCATAATATTATATTAATAAACGTACAAAAATAAGTTTAAAGAAACAAACAAAAACAAAACATCAAATCATTGGCGGTATTCAGTGTTTGGTGCAAATGCTCTTGCGAAAGTGCAAATGCAAAATATCGTAGCTTTTTTGTGAAATTTAACGGCAACTCTGTGTATTTTGTTGTTGGATTTTACAAAAAAGCTACGATATTTTGCATATGCCTTTTCGCAAGAGCATTTGCACCAAACACTGAATACCGCCATTGCTTTTCGATTGTTTAGTTGGGCACATATAATATATACACAATGGGTACATGTGCCCATGAACGCATTTCAGTATGTGTGTATGTGATATATGTGTGACAAAAAGGGAAGATTTACAAAAACCACACCAATTTCCATCAAGAATTTGAAGTTTTAGTATTTTATAATAAATAGGCTATATTATGTACTTAAGCGCGTAAGCTACTGTGAAAAATACAGCTGCTCTGTGGTGTACAAAAAGCGGTTGAGACTAGCAACCAGTAGGTTTTTGGATTGAATACCCACTCAACTTTTTCAAAACATTTTTAAAAGTAAAATTATTTCGAATACCATTTATTTTGCTCATATTTTAGTCGTTAATGGACCGACTTCAATTATTTTCAGTCTAAACCTTCGTAGAACTCCATACATACGTTCGGCCATAATATTTTGCAATTATTTCGCATGGACTTTTGACAGCAGTTCGCACGAAATAATGAATAGAGTACCATGCTTAAGATGAAAAACGGTACGAAGAATAATTTTGCAGTTTTAACTCAAAAATCACGTTTTCTGAGTTAGAGTTTTGAGTTTTTTGCCAATAGATATTTGTACATATACATATGTACATATATGTGTGTGTGTATTAATACAATTATAGTAATAATATTTCGACCGCGGTATTCTCCTGTTTGTATATATTACTCACTAGATTTTTTGCTGCTTATTTGAACAACCATCTCCGCATTTGGTTGTTTACAGAAAACAATTTATTTATATTTCGTTATTTTTTGTTTAACCTTGCATTTCCGCAACCTTTTTTGTGACATTTTGCTACAGGAAACAACGAAAAAATGTTTTTGTTCTATTTACGAAATTGTATACAAATAGGTGGTGTAGAAGGGTGGGTTGCGCTTTTTCGTAGCTATCTTTTCAACAATGATCTGCATTATTATTTGTATATATTGACATGTCATTGCATTGTCTAGACTTTTAACAAAATGATAACTGGTTTTTGTACAGTTAAAAATATTTTTTGTTTAAACTATTTTCAAACAATAGATAGCAACAGGGAGTTTTTGGTTTTTTCTTCGCATTCTGCATTAATTTTGTTGGTCATAAATGGCGAGACGTCTAGAGCAATAAACGTTAAGGCATTATTCCTTCTCTCTCATAAAGCAGTTCTGGATGTATAAAACAAAGAATTATAATCTAGATAAAATCTTAAATGTTTGTATGTTCATACATACATATGTATGCATGTGCATCTGGTCATGAGCAGACAGATATTATAATGCAAATGCTACAAAATATTCACACTAGCAGAAGGTGTAGATGTTAAATGGGTGTATGTTGTTTATTGTCTGTCTATCTGAATGTCCGTCCAGTGTTAATTGTACTGTTGATGATGAAAAAGACTGTTTTCCACACTTAATGAAAAAATTTCGTTTGTGGTTGGCATTTTGAATATTGTTCATCCTTTAATCACAAACATGAAATTTATAACGTGATGATGCATAAAATTAATGATAATTAACCAAAAAACCATAAGCAAACACAAATTCGTTCAAAGATAACAAAGCATTACAATGCAGCAAGAAAAAAATTTATGAGTTTAATAAACGATTTGGTTGGTTGAATACCTTTAGAAAGGGCAATAAAAGGGGATTAAGTTTATAAATATGTAAATCAAGAAAGATTGCGAATGGAATTAAATCTATCGCAAAAATTCTTTTTTAATGGCTACTTGGACAATTAAAAAAAAATTTATCACTATTCTGAAACAAATATAAATTGCTTAAAGAAAAGATTTATGAAATGTGATTACCAAATCCAAAGAAATCAATAAGGTCCTGAACTTGTGATCAGGAAGAACTGCCAATTCGGATCAATTCAACAATTCCAAATAAAAAGCAGAGAGGACGCTGACGATATGTGTTGCGGAAGAGAAAATCCATTGCCCATTCTACTTGGGGGCTGTTAACATATTACGTAGCCCCACTTTGGGCATTTTGATTTTCAAGCTTCTTCAAGATCGGATCGCTTACGTGGAACTTTTTGGGGTCGTATATCAATATTACGGAAATTACAAACTTACTGATAGACGGCCGCTTTAGCCGAACGTAAATGTACAATCTTAAATGTAGTCCAATCGCTGATCGTTTCTTTTCTATTGAATGCTATGGTAATGCTTACCTGATCAAATGGAAACATAATTTCATTACGAGGTTACGTGATATTTGTAGACAGTGTAGGATGAATTATGTTGAATGTGAGTGTGGCACTTGTTTTCTTTTGATATTTGAACCATTTAGTTAATCAATTTATTTTTCTTTATAAAATTTAACAAGAGACATTTGCAGTTGTATGCCTATTTTTTGTAGAATTTAAGTGTCAATATTAAGCATATGTATATACGTAAGGATATATCGTTAGCTAAAATGCAAAAAAGGCGTAACAAACAATAATATAATTCTATTGTAAGAATCAAAAAACTTTGTAAAACGAAATCTATAATTTTGTTTATTAAATTAATTAAACAAATAGCTGATGCTTGAGGTTTGCAATATTTACTGTAATTTGTCACATAACTAGTTGAAATGGATCAAATGGTGTCAGAAAAACAAACGTAATTAAGTATTAAACAAACCAAAAAAGTTTGTCTTAAGTAAAAACAAAAAAAAATAATAAAAAGGGAAATGGCACATGAGATAAACCAACGTGTAACAATGGGTTAATTTAACGTTAATTAGTGATGGTAAAACATGAATATTGATAGTGCTAAAGTTGTGCTTGTTTTAAAACAATTAATAATAACTTCCAAAATACAAATAAGTCTCTTTTCGGCTCATAATTTGTAGAAATACAAATTTGAAATCACATTCAACCGAGCCACCTAAACAATGGCGGATACATGGAAACACATATGAACACTCATGATGGGAGTGTAGCGGCTCCCGAAAAACAACGTTGTTTCTATTCTGTCGTGTAAGTTGAAATTAATGTATGTTAATTTATCCCTTGAACCTTTGGAATATTGTCTCATATCCAGTTCTTTCTACAAAAATGTCACGAACTTTAGCCAAAATAATAATTACTTTGAATTGAAAACTATTGAAAACTGTAACAACTTTTAACGAAGTTTTTTTTCTTATTTAACTATAAACACACTGACAAATTTATTTTTAAACAAAAAAATTTAATTATTTGAAGTGTTTTGTTATATACCACTTTTGAACTTCTGTTTTAGTGAAACACAAAAATAAAATGTCTATTTACGGCTTAAAGAACGTATACGATAAAGAATTCATTTTATTGATTAAAATAAAGTTTAACGCAAGAATTTTAAATTTAAATTAACGGTTTTTCATTTTTATTTTTTTATTTTTAGTTTGTTACGAGTATATAATATTATTTATAAGTTTTTAATTCAGTCATATATTTTTATTAAAGTTTTTTTAATGGGAATTGTTTTATAAATGTATTTTAAAATTATTTTTTAAATTGAATATTGTCATAAAAATAGTGGCAGTCTGCAGAAAGTATTTTTTGCGATCCCTTTGCTGTTATTTGTGAAATATTGAAATTCATTTTGTATGAAAACTTTGTTTTCGACAACGCCAATGACACTCATAATTATGTCCATTATTTTCTTTAAAGTTGAAAAGGCATGGACTTTTTGCTAGTCACTTGGGTCGCAAAGGGATATGTCATACAAAGAAATTGAATTATTCAATTTGTTTCTTGATATTGAAACGATGTTCTACTAACCGACGTTAGAAAAACATTCATTGATAATTCGTCCATGCAAGCAATTTTTATAGAAAACGATTCCATTATAGGTAGTATGTTTATAAAAAAATGTAGTTAAGTCTCTTTGTTTCCTGTTAACAAAAGCGTAATTTTTGATCGCAGAAGTGTAAAATATTTTCAAGACCTGTAGTTTAATGACATTAATATTAATTAATCAAAACTCGGTTATACATTTATTGTTAGTTATATGTATACGCCTTTTTGTATTTTAGTTAACGATGAATATGTACTCACATATGTACATTCAAACAATGGCACAAAAATGATTTTTAGATAACTCAGCCATTTGCTCGGGCATCCATGAAACATAGACATGAGCCCTCCACACTAGCCATATGCGATGTTCGACATGATTTTCATACCAAGTTCATGGCTACTAGAGACCCCCGGTAATAAAAACACCAACAATAATAATAATAAAAATAAAGCTTAAAATTAATCTAATAAGTATAAAATATTGTTTTGATATCATTTAAATACATTTCGTAATTTTTCAACACAATCAGAAATACTGTATGCAAATTTAACTCCCATCAATGTCTTGTAGAATTACTTTTTGGTTTATTTGTCATATCGCCCCTATATTGCAACATAGTCATATCTCAAAAAATGTGATTTTTGAGTTAAGAATGCAGAAATATTAATCGTATAGTTCTTCATCTTATGTGAAAAATTCATATAAATATCTTGTTTACTCACCTGTATTTTTTCCATTGATGTAAACTAAAAACTTTAAACTCGGTTTCTGAAGAACGCGTAATTACGTTGCAATAAAGGAGCGATATGTATAAATAAATTTGTTTTTCTGTATGTATATCAAGAACAAATGACAAGATTTCAAGAATTCTATAAGATCACAAACTTTTACATTTACGTTACATTTAGATCTACGATATATTTACGATTTCTACGGTCGGCTAAAGATGCCTCTATAAAATGGCCAATTAACGCAGTTCAAATGTTATCAACTATCTTGTGAAATATTTGTCAGATTTTTAAGTTTATAAAGCATTCAGTAACTACTCTTGTACTTTCTAATTGGGAAATAGTATAAAATTTTATCATTTTAAATAATTGGTTCACCGAAAAGAGCAAAAACACACACCATTTTCATGCTACAACATTTTAAATCGCTGTCTTCGAAAAACGGTTAGCATCACAGAACTAAATTTACCAGAATAAAAGCTCGTAGAAATTCGCGATTAGTATATTACTGTTATAAATATAAAAAGTTTAAAAATCAATCATAAAAAAGTTAAAAAAATCGTATACATATGTATGTGTAATGAAATTACCGGTTAAAACAATATTTTTTGTTTTGAATTAAGAAAATTAAACTTTTATTAAAAACTATTTTGTATTTGGAATAGAAAAATTAAAATACATTTGTATTTTGAATAAAAGTATTGCAAAACGATTTCTGTTTGCGATTTGATCGCAGTTTTTCATGTTTATTTGTCTGTCTCACACAGTAAAATTTTACAAACGCAGAAGAAGATTTAAATAAAAATGTTATTAATTAAATCCATCTGTTTTCTTAGCAGGCTGAATATGAATTACTGAATTCGTATTTTTATACACTTTTTTATATCAGTTGCTGTTGAAATTCGATTGTGATTCTATATCAGAAATATAATGGTTATATTGAACCAAAACCTTTAACGTCTGGTCCAACCGCAATACAGATAAGTAAATGGAAAAGTTAACAAAATTTTACAAAGATAACTGACAGAATACCACTAGCTTACATACATACGTACTTCATTCAAGTTTCATAGAAAAAAAAAATAAAATAATAAATTAAAATACTCGTATGTTGTTATATTTTATAATTTAAAATTTTTTCTTACACCGTCAAGTTATTCTAATTTTTGGTACTATTATTATATTATATCAAATAAAAACGTGGAAAACTTACTGAATTCATTATATAATTATTTTATCACTGTACAAAATCCTATCTGATAACATATTGGGCATTTTTGAAAAATAAAATTTTATCGTTCATAAAATTGGAAAAAACGCAAAAATTAAAAAAAAATATTATAAATGAGATTGTGCCGTGGTTTTTTAAATAAATTGTGGAACAATCTTTTTCATATAAAAAGTAAAAGTAATAAAAATAACTGAAATGCATCAAAAATTCTATTAAAAAAATTGCATGTTGTATTTCAGGATTCGAAACCTTGCCAACGGGTTGGGTACTGTTATAAATCCTGAACTACAATATGCTATTTTTTTTTTAATTTTTGATACAGTTTAATTATTTTTATTATTTTATTTTTATTACTTTTACTTTTTATTTGAAAAAGTTAGTTCTTTTTTGAGAATTTTTAATAGCTTTAAATTATTTTCAATATGAAGATAATATTGGAACATTTTAATCATTAGACTAGCAGATTTATGTATTTTTAAACATTAAATACAATGATCTAAACTTAATTTCTTTTGCTATTTTATTGCTTTATTAGAAATAAAAAAATTTTTGCAATATTTATGGAACACGATTTCAATCATGTGACTTCCGCGTTTGTCTGCGCAGTAGCTTATCATGTCAGTCCAATTTTCTAAGACTTTGGTTCTCACGCATGGCTTGGATAGTATTACCCTTAAGATTATTCGCATAGCATCGGTTTTTAGGTGCACCGGCCAAGAAGTAGTCTAAGGGCACTAAATTTCTGCTCCGAAGCGGCTAATTGATATCGCCAACACGATTTTCGATAATACGATTTTTCGACCAAGCGGTGCAATTTTTTCGACAGAAGTATGATACAGACTGGTATTTAATATTTTGGGCGGAAAACTTTTGAACCACCCGATGTGTATGAAATAATTTTTTAAGATATATATAATTATCAATTTTCTCACTTTGGCTTGAGGTTTTAGTTTTCTTTATTTAATAACATTTGCCCTCCCTTGATGTTAAGTTCTTTCAACATATTCCCATAATTCCCATTAGAATTACAAAATATTTTGTAATATGTATGTGTATATATTTTATTTTTGTCATTTTAGTTAACTTAAAACTAGACATAACAACTTCCGTTTAGAGATTCAGAGCCAAATTTAAATATTTTATGTCTACACATGTTGTACTTTTTTTCTTTTTTAGTAAAATAAGAGTTCATAATATAATTTATTTCCTCTTGCCGACTTTATTCCACGTATATAATTTTCTCGTAAAATCTACTTTTCATGTAATTACATTTAAATTTCTATGTTAAACAAATTACTTACAAAAAAAATTTAATAAAACTAACAATTATATTATTTTAATTTAGTACAAAGTTTATACAACAATAACACAATTTAACCAAAACGAAAAGTTTAATTGTCTCTAGTTTTTTTTATCATTTTTATTTTATTACTCCAGTTATTTGTATAGAGGTTTTTCAGTTATGTATATGTTTTTTCAAATCATATTTAACGTAGTAGTATTACAAATGTACTTTATTAATACACTAAATATGCCCTGTGGTTTATAAAAAAACTTTAGGTATATATTTTTATTTATATTTATTTTTAGATTTCTAACTGATAAAGTTACTGAAAATTGTATTACCTGTTCACTCTGTTCACTCTGTTCACTTCAGCCCGTTAAAGCTATATAGAATGAGACATGTTTAGTTTTTTTGTTACTCCTTTTTATTTTCATTAGTCAAACGAAAAGCTTAAACATTCTACTTATATGACCTATTCTGTAGTTTTTTATGGTCCCGGCTGTCCTACGGTCAATTTTATGAAGCAGATCTCTTGTATGGAGTTCTAGGAAGGTTTATACTGAAAATAATTGAAGTCGCTCCATTAACGGCTGAAATATGGGCAAAAAAAATGGTATTCAAAATAATTTAACTTTTAAAAATATTAAAATTTGTTTGAAAAAGTTGCATTGGGATTCATACCTACAACCTACTGGTTGCTATATTTCATAGTACTTTCCGCATATAAGTGCATACTAAAACTTCAAATTATTGATGGAAATTGGTGTGGTTGTAATTTCATCCCTTTTTACCGATACAATCAATCATTTTTGAACACGTGCATTAATACTGTCATGCGTTTAGGTGCACATCTAGACATTGTGTGTGAATATAAGCATAATAACTAAACAATCGATAAGCAAAGATTTGTGGTTTTTATGCTATTGGATAGCTTTTATCGTGAGCTTTGAGCGCGGCGACCGAATCAAGAAATTCCGCAACGAAAATAGAACCAAGCACTAATTTTGTTTCTTAAGTCTTTCGTTTTTTTAAATAATTGAAACGCCTAGCATATGTTAACGCCTAAAGTATGCTATTGATTTCACAAACATACAGTATTGCCAGAACAGATTTTTAAATGTAGAAAAACACAAAATGGCGCAATTACGAGCAATTGTGGTTGACAAAAAATTATATACACAAACAATCAGACCATTCCTAGGTTTTTAAGCTATTGCATAGCTTTTATCGCGGGCTTTGAGCGCGGCGACCGAATCAAGAAATTCACCACGCTCAAAAAGTGTAACTTGAATTAATATCAAAGAAAAAAATACTGTATAAGTAAAAAAAAATAAATAATTATAATTGCATAAATTGATAACAAATGCTATGCAATAGGTTTGCCGCAGCAGTCCCCAAGTGCCACACGTCTTTTTTTGTTTGTTTGTTTCTTTAAACTTATTTTTGTACGTTTATTAGTATAATATTATGCATGCATATTACAGTATTTATCGCTTATATTTCCTTTTCGTATATAAACAACCATAATTATTATTTTTTATATTGTTTATATTAAAGAAAAGAAATTTTTTTACACGGTGCATATAAATTACATATCCCAAAAATTTAAATTTGTGCAGTAATTTTTTAACCACAAACAAACATAAAATTGTCAGTGCCGTTTTTCTTTTCGACTTTGACACAAATCGATGGGTCGTCAAGACACTTTATGTAAATACATATACAAAATCAATGAAATTGAATTTTAGTTTTGTTTTGAAAATGTATAAACATTTCATTTTTTATGACTATTAGTGATTTCAGAAGAAAGGCTAAATTGATGTTTATATCCTGTTTTATACTTGTGTGCACAGAATAATAATTTTAATTATTTTCTATATTCAGGTGCAGCGCGTCGTTGCAGTATATCAGAACCCGGTATTATTATTGTAATTGTACAATGTGATAAAAAATCTCTTGACAATTAAAATGTTGTTTGGATACTTATATCATAACATCATTTTTCTTGTTAACACCTTATATATGTATATGCTAATAATCTGGTAGCCTCATATGACTTGTATTTTCTAATGTTCTGCTGGTGGTAGGCCAGTTAAATAAAAGGAAAAGACGTATTCTAGAAATATTTAATTCATTGGTGAACAATCGAATCATTCTGATAAAAATCAGAAGTGGGATATTCCCAAGTGATACTAAAAGATAGATTAGTGTTTATCGAGGAAACGATATATGTGCATATGTATATATAATATGCACATAGTTACAGAGTAAAGGAAAAAAAGAAAATATTTTAATCTGTAAGCCAAAGAAGAAAGATAAGCCTGCGTTGAGTGAAAAAAAGTAATTGTCGGGCCTACACTTAAAACTCGGATATTAAACGGTACTGCGTGTGTCGCTAAATTGTCCGTTATTGGATTGTTAAAAAAAGAAAATGGAATATTCTGAACTTACTATGGTGGAACTAAAGAAAAGACTCGAAAATCGCGGTGTCAGGACATCCGGCAACAATGCAGAACTAGTAGCCAGGTTGCAACAGTTCGATGTAGACAACCCAAATTATACGGAGTCTGGTTCTGAAGAAGCACTTATGGGATTTGAGGAGTGTAGTTAGGCTTGCCAGATCTAATTTGTCAAAAAGCTTGACATTGACCAGAAAAAAACTTGATTTTGAAAAAAAAACTTGACAAATAAAAACACTCATACTAAATATATAAAAGAGATTTTTAGTTTTTGAAGAAGAACTTCTGGATAATTATTATTGGGAAAATACGAATTGAATTTCAACTTTTACTCGTAAAAACAATTTTGCTGAGAGTTTTTAGCTAGTCTATAATAAATAAATAAATAATAATTTTCATAAATAACTTGACAATTCTTCAAACACATAAGTTTTATTTAAAAAAAACAATGAAAAACCGCCTGTATTATTCCACCATGGGTATATCAAGTCGGCTAAGCTGATAGAAGGATGGCGCGCCGGTAAAACCCCTGCTCAAGCCGAATCGCCGCCGACGAAAAGTCCACGACTTGCTTCTCTGGTTCAATGTTGTCAATTTACTAGTGTTGAGTAATAGGGTAAATATCAGTGTTGGCACTTTTATAATAATTGTACAGAAAGTTATAGTTATTTTTTAAACTATAATTGCAGAAAAAAAATAAAAATATGGGCTTTAGATTTGTTTTTTAGAAATATACACATACTTTTTTTAAGTATTATTACATAGCTAGAATAAATTTGAGGAAAAAAAATAACTTACAAAAAAGCTCGACAAATCACTTTTTCACTTGACACTTGACGCGCATTAAAAAACTTGACAATCAGGCCAAATCAGGCCCTTCTGGCAACCCTAAGTGTAGTGGACAACGAAATGAAATAATTAGCGCCCTGCAGGATGGTATGTTTGTTTAGCTTAACAAGAGCGGTGGCGGTTCTGACGAAAAAAATTGATTCCATGGAAAACAATCATAACGGTGAAATATCAGCCGCAAATACCAACGCATACACACATGGTGTGAGTGGAATGTCTGTATGTAGCAACATAGTAACAAGCACAGCAGCAACAACAACAAACACTGAGCCGTTAATCTCTATGCAAAATATCGCTTGTGTCACATTAAGTGAGAATATTTAGACGCCGCACGGTGGCTGAAAATCATTTTTCATTGGCCAAAAGTCTTTTTTTTTTGTCACCGATTTTTAAAATTTTTACGCCCTTTTGCAGCTAATATATCCAGATTAAGGTAGCCAAAAAATTAGGTTAAACTATTGATAATTGTGAGCGTGGCATGCTGTCAAACTCAACGGTTTTTTTTAATTTCAGAAAAAGGTGTTTTTCTTTTGTTTTTTATAAAAAAAAATGGTTACTACTCGCAAGCTATCATCGATAATGGCCTGCGGTCTTTTTTATAATGTTGGTAGGATTATAGTCTTTAGTTTTTGTAAGTGATCAGAGCTCTAGCGTTTAATATTAAGGGCGTTACGGAATATTTATGAAACTACTATATTTTTCTCAAATTTTAACTTTAGTGGAATAGAACTTCTAGGGAACAAAAGGGAACAAGAAATGTATACCACCCGGAGAAAGGTGAAAGTGTCCTCTTTACCGCTATATATACTTTTGCACCCGTGACGAGCCGTGTGTAGAACACTTTTTTCATTTTAATGAAATTACTCCAAAGTACTCGTATACAATGGTGTATATAATTTTCACTTTTTTGCCTAAAAGTTTATGTTTTTTACTTTAGACTACGTAAAACTAAAAAAATTAAATATAATACCTGCGAAAGGGTTTAATGGCTTTGTTTTGATCAGCCAAAAATTGGTGATAAGATTATCACAAAATTCTACAGTAAACATATGATCTGTTTTTAAATTTACGTGTTATCAAATGTTAGGGTCAACCAAAGTCATAAGCAATTTTATAACAATAATCGGGACATTAAACCACTAAAAATAAAAAAAACAACCCAACAACAACAACAAATATTGGCGAGATACTAATCAGTTTTACCTGATATTAAGGTCTGGACAACATGTGCAGTTTTGTGCAATTTAAGCACTACCTGCTATGAAATTAAAGATCAATGTGTGAATAACATGTATCTAGATGTAGGAAATAACATGTAGGAAATGCGTTAAAGAAATATGGGAACACAAAGTTAATTCTTTTTTGTAAATGGGGATGTGATGGTTCTTCGGGACAAAAACAATACAAACAAGTTGTATGTGAAAATATTTCGGACTCGGATATGTTCATGGTATCATTTGTACCATTGCGATTGAAAAAGATTTTAGAAGATTCAGAGCTTTCGACTAGAACTACGCAAACAGTGGATATTTGGAAAAATGAGACACCATCTTCTACGAAATACTGCAGGCCAATCAAATTTTAATTCAAAAAAGAAACTCATGATGCCATTAACAAAGATGTTAGTGATATCAAGGCCCAAATTGCAACACTACAGTCATTACAATTACAGTTAGATGGGCAGCAAATTGAAGTAAGCTACCAATTAGTGCTGACAATGATAGATGGAAAAGTAGGTCAGGCTTTGACTAACACGAAGGCTGCATCCAGCTGCATTATATGCCAAGCAACATCAACCCAATTAAACCAAATACCTACAAAATCATTAGATATTACCGATGCATATGAATTTGGATTATCACCACTACATGCAAGAATACGACTTATGGAACACATACTAAAAATCAGTTATGATTTGGATTTCGGGTCTTCAGGATCAATAAGAAACAACGAAACCAACAAAGAGTTAAGAAGTTCAAAAAAGAAACATGCTCAAGATGAATATCGCAAATTTGGATTGATTATAGATCAGCCAAAACAAGGGTCAGGCAATACAAATGATGGCAATACCGCAAGAAGATTCTTTTCAGATCCAGAAACAGCATCTGAAATAACAGGAGTGGATTTAAACCTCATTTTCAGATTTAAAATAATCCTAGAAGTACTTGCGTGCAATGAAGAAATTGACTCTAGAAAATTTGGAGATTATGCTAAGGAAACTGCAAAAATATATACAACTAACTACCCATGGAGAAATATGTCTGCAACAGTTCACAAAATCCTTTATCATGGAGAAGATGTCATTAAATATCATTTGGTGCCACTTGGAGATCTATCAGAGGAGGCTCAGGAAAAAAGGAACAATGATTACAGCTTTTATAGAGACCACAATACTAGAAAAATTTCACGAAATTCAACAAATGAAGATCTATTTAATATATTATTGGCAACGTCAGATCCGTTTATCTCCAGTATTCGAAATCAATGGAAAGTGGAACATCGGGATTTAGATGAAGAAGCTTTTAGACTAAAGAACAGAAATAGCACAGAACAAAATATGGAATATTTGCAATCAATATTTGAGTCAAATGAATAATAATTATAATTGCCTTTCATTGTTATTTAAGTACGAAAAACATAGTATTAGTAAAAAATAATAATAAACAGAACCTACCATTGATGCAAATGCTATAAAATTTATTGCAGTTTTTATTTTTAAAATGTTTTTAAAATTATCAAATTTGACAGCATAAAATAATAAATTTTTCTGTAGTAATAGCAATATTTTTAGATAATATTATTAAAGTTTTTTTTTAAGTGTAACTATTCTTTGAGTGTAAACAAATTTGCAAATTTGTTAGCAACAAATTTTTAATTTTTCTGTAATAGCAAAATCTCCAATTGATTTTACTATTTTTTTCAGTGTAAAATTTTTTTTAAGTGTAACATTAAAAAAATTCCATTATTACAAAAAATATTTATAATTATTATTAATTTCCAAATATTAAATTTTTTAATAAATAAAAAAATAATAAACCCATATTTCACTCTAAAAGTTAAAAAAATTCAAAAGTTCAACTTTGACCTAGAATTCCTTAAAAAGTCCTCAATCAATTTTAATGAAATTTAAACTGAGTCAAGCTGAACTAAATATCTATCCAATAAAATAAAAATTACTTCAATATTTTGATCGGTTCAAAAGTTACAGAATTTTGGCCAATGAAAAACGATTTTCAGCCACTGTGCGCCGTCGGCACACCCTGTAACAGAAAACACATTTCATCGTGCTCAACGTCATGTGAATAACAACAATATACCAATGCTCTCAAGAGATGCCATGTCGACAAGGAATGGTAATTCGTTTCACCGTAATCAGTATGTAGACGCAAATGAGACAGAATTCATTCCTCAACGAATGAGAGGGGAAACGTCAGTCATGGTATTAATGACATTTGCAGAATTTTACCGGAATTCGACCCATGTAAAGGGGAAATTTCATCTGTACAGTTTATCGAAAGAATTGACCAATTAAGAACCGCTTATGGATGGAATGACTCCTCATTATTGTTTGCTGTTCAAAGCAATTTAAGAGGGGTTGCCAAATTATGGAGTGATTCTCAACCAGTATTTGTGAACGCTTTTCTAATGGACTTTCCATGCATAATTAATTCAGCAGATATACATATTGATATGATGAATTCGCGGATGAGTAAGAATGAATCAATTATAGAATACTATTATCGAATGTTGTCCATTGGTCGTCGCAGTAATATTGATGATAATGCTATCATAAAATATATTGTAAACGGGATAGGTGACAATAATTTGCCTAGAATTTTAAATGCTATGAACTTTTGTATCCTGTACGGACTTGTTTAAGACCTTAAGTAAAGTGTCAAACGAAAGAAAAGTAAAAGATTATTACAATGAACAAATTAATAAAAATTATCAAAGTACAAATGTTAAAAGATTTAAAAATAATGATAATAAAACATTTGGTAATGAAAATAGTGCAACAGTGAAAAGGGGTCCTATATGCTTCAACTGCCGGGAACGCGGCCATATTGCCAGGAACTGTACCATTAAATCTAACAAATTCAAAAGAGACACTAGTGCAAAAGACAATGAAACTGATAAATATAAATCGCTGCTTGTTAAGCTAATCGATAAAGACTGCATCGGAGCAGCAAACAAAGAAATTTTCAAAAATATTGAGATAAATGATGTTCGGTATAGTGCTTCTATAGACTCAGAAAGCGGGAGGTCGCTTGTTTCCAAACGTGTGTCAATGAAATGCAACTAATTAATAACAAAATGTGAGGAGAAACTGTATGGGTTTGCAGGCGGTGTATACATATGTGTGTCGGGAAAAACTTTTAGTGACAATGAAAATCGATAATTTATATGTCAATGCTGAACTATTGATCATAGATAATGAAATCATGACATACGACATATTAATTGGAAGAGACATTTTACATAAAAATCGTGTAATAATGGAAAATGGACAATGTCGTGTCGTCGCGCTAAATATGGGCAATGTAGATATTAATCCATCGTTAGAAGAAAGTGAGAAAAAAAGGGCAAACGCTATTGCAAGCAAACTCGAAATGTTTTGCCGATAATATAAAAGACCTTGGTCAGTGAAACGCGATCGAGATGGAAATAAAAGTTAATTCCGGGAAACTAATAGTAAAGAATCCTTATAATATTCCTATTCCAAAACAAAAACCCGTAGAAAAGATAATTAATGAACTGCTGGAAAATGAAATTATCCGTCCATCTAAATCACTATACGCGTCGCCAATCGTGTTAGTGAGAAAACAAAACGGTGAAGAAAGAATGTGCATGGACTATCGAGAGTTAAACGCAATTACAGAAAACAGCCATGGCCAATGCCAAATGTGGATGGTGTTCTACAAACTTTAAGGAATATTTTACTGTTGTTGATTTAATGTCTGGGTATTACCAAATTCCCATAAATGAAAACTCCAAGCAGTATACAGCCTTTGTGACACATCGTGGTCATTATGAGTACAATAGAATGCCATTTGGACTGAAGAATGCCCCAAGTACATTTCAACAAATGATGTCAATAATTCTAGAACCAGTAAAAGAACTAGCCGTAAGTTACGTGGATGAGGTTGTTGTAGCGTCTAACTCTGTGGATGATGGCCTACTAAAATTGGAAAAATTGTTAAAGTTAATTGAAAACAATAACTTGACTCTCCGAATTTCAAAATGCTCGTTCCTAAAGAATAGCGTTACGTTCTTGGGTCACGAGTTAAATCAAAATGGCCTTATGCCCGGTCGAATCAAAACGCTAGCAGTTGAAAATTTTCCAGTTCCTACCAACGCAAGGGAAGTCAGAAGATTTACAGGGATTACTGGATATTTTCGTAAGTTCGTTCAAGACTACGCTCTAATCGCTGACCCACTTCATCGCTTAACAAGAAAGAATAACACGTTTAAGTGGTCAGATGATTGCCATCAGTCATATCAGAAGCTAATTCAGTTACTAATAAGTGAACCTGTTCTAAGTATTTATGACATATATTACATTCCGATACACTGGCTTGCCATTTTAGCATTTTTAGTGCTAGATCTAGCATTATTTTTTCTGAGTTAGCACTAAGAGTTTCCAAGAAAATGCTAAATGCTAGTTTAGCATATTTTTATAATTATTTAGCTTTTTTAGATCGCAGAATTACTTTAAAAAATCACATATATAATATCAAGTTAAGTATAAATTCTCTCACTGTATAAAAACGTGCAAATATATGTATATGCTGCCTTTTCTACAACTTTGTCGTAGGTTTTTTACATCTTTGCAATATACGAAAAATAAAATAAAGAATCATTATTTCCGGTTACACGAATAAGAGAGGGTGTGAAATTAGACAACGTATGCTGCTACATTTTAGACCAGTGACCCAAAATAGAAAAAATAGCTGGACAAATTTTAATCCTGAAATAACAATTAGAAAATGGTAAAAATCTTTTAGTCCCCTCATAATTGTTGTGAAAGATTTTTATTTATGTTGGTCTTTTCTTACCATTTTTTTATTTTTTTTCGGTCTTTGCATAGCCATTATTTAATTAGGGCTTTTTAGAGTCTGCACACACTACGTATGTGTTGATATAGATGACCAATAAAAATAAAGGTCGCGAGAAGACCTAGAAAAATAAAAATCTTCTGTAATGGTTATGAGAAGGCTGAAAAAATAAATGTTTTTTATAAGTGTTATGAAAGACCCAAATAAATTTAAATCTTTTATAACAGTTATAAGAAGACCAAAAAAATATTCCTGGTTTTTAACTGTTAATAGATTTTTTTTAAAAAGCCTTGAATAATAATTCTTTGAAGATTTTTATAAAGAAATATTGGGCATACAAGTTATGTCCCTGCCTGAGAAATATCAGGAGGATATTGTAAAAAAAATCGGTTCATCTAAAATATGCAAAAACGAGTTAGAATGTGAGGAGCATGCAAATAAGATGGTTGATATTTTGATTACTCTTAACTTGAGTTAAAATATATTAAAGCTTTTTGACCACAAATATTTGATCTCATATGTGTACCATTAAAAGTTTTTATATTAAATAAAATTAATTTTGTATGTAAATATATTTACATAACTAAAATATCAAATAAAATTAAATAAATTTAATATCCAATACCTTACACAAATGATAAAAATTTGTTAAAAATGTACCCATGTCTGAAATGTAAATTTTTTTTAACTATATTAGTAAAAAGCAATGTTACAAAAGCTAGCACTATTTTTTTAACCGTAGAACATTTTAGCACTTTGTTTTTGGCAATCTAGCACTTTTAGTCTGTCTTTTTCTGGCAACCCTGCCGATGCATGTAGTAAAGGGATAGCCGGTATCTTGCTGCAGGGTGACAGTCAAAACAATATGAAACCAGTTGCATACTTTAGTCGTCTATGTAATGAAGCAGAACAAAAGTATCATGCTTACGAACTAGAAGTGCTAGCTGTCGTCGAGGCCTGTCAAAGATTCAGGATGTATCTGCTCGGAAAGCAATTTCTGATTGTTACTGACTGCTCAGCAGTATCGAGCCTCAAATCGTCAAAACCCATAATACCAAGAATAGCAAGATGGCTACTGAAACTAATGGAATACGATTATAAAATCGTACACCGAGAAGGAAGCAGAATGTGCCACGTCGATGCTCTAAGCCGAGCTCCAATAGAAATGGATGACGATAGAAACAACGTGCAAGATGTAAGTGATCATATTATGCTTATCAAACCATCTATTGATGACTGGGTGTACATCATGCAATTCGAAGATGACAACATGAAAGAAATAATTGACGTGCTGAAAGGTCAAATCAACTAAAACAGTTCGCGAACGAGTATGTTATTAAGAATCATAGATTATTTAAAAAGGAAGCAAACGCAGCTCTACTGCTGGTTGTCCCAATGGGTCTACGATGGCGCATCATAAAATCAGTTCATGATGATGTGGGACACCCCGAAGGTACATTAAAACGCCTGTCAACACACTTCTGGTTCCCGAGAGCAAGAAATTTTGTGAAAAATTATCTGAAAGCATGCATTGAGTGTTGTTTTTGTAAAGAACCACTGCGAAAGGAATGTGAACTATATGGAATGCATATGGATCACTTAGGTCCTTGCGTAAAAAGCCGAAGGGGATACAAACATCTGCTAGTTATCGTTGATGCCCTAACACGATATGTTGTGTTGTGTCCAGTCAGATCAACCAAAACCAAACCCGCACTGGACGCATGGAATGGCCTTTCATTATATTTTGGGATGCCAAGAATGGTAGTAACCGATCGCGGCACTGTATTCACGTCAAGCTGTTTCGGAAACTTCTGTCTCGATAATAATCTGACACATATCAAGGTAGCTGTTCGAACGCCGAGAGCTAATGTGTTGGCCGTAAGAGTGAATAAATCAGTACTGTCATATCTGAAGTCAAAGGTGACTGATGCAAAAGCTGGGACATCGAAATTCGAAATCTACAATGGACCCTTAACACGAATGTCAACGCAATAACAAGATACGCTCCTATGGAACTCGTGCTCGATTTTCCTGTTAGAGATATCACTGGTAATAAAATTTTGGCAGCAGTTCAGGATGCCAACATCGATATTGAGAATTCAATGATAAACAACAAAAGAAACGAAGCCACCAAAAATATTGAAGAAGCAAGAAAGAAATGGAAAGCCAGATTTGATGCTAAGCATAAAACTCCCCATAAGTAGAGAGAAGACGACTTAATTCTACTGGAATCAGCAATTCCCAGTACTAGAGAATCAAAGAAGCTCGAGGCTAAATATAAGGGACCATACGTCGTCAAAAAACTTCTCAGATACGACAGGTACATTGTAGATGCTCGGCATAACCAACGCCTGTTCTCAACCGTTGCTAGTCCCAAAATTTATTTTAAAAAAATCTTATAATTGTGCCGATTGCCAAAAGGCTTAAAAAAATCTCTAAAATGGCGAAACTTCTTAAAAAAATATGCGAACATTAGAAAAATTGCATGATTCAATATTGATTAAAAACAGCAAAGTTATAGAGTAAAAAAACTTACAAAATATCATTTCCATTGTGAAAATTAAACATTTATTAAAAACTATTTTGTATTTGGAATAGAAAAATTAAAATGCATTTTGAATAAAAGTATTGCAAATACCTATTTTCCACAAATTTATATTTAGCTTCTAGATTGCTTCATCCAAGTTATTAATATAATGTGGGCTTAAAATGTATTCTAAGAATCGTTCGCAATTCACCAAATATTTTTCAATCAATCAGTTCCTATATATGAACCATACATATGAACTTTGGAATTTTCGATTGGGGTGTTTGAGAAAATTTTTCAAAACATTTGTAGGGCGTAGCGATAATAGTTCGCGAGCTGTACCGCGTCTAAAAATGGTATCTGCATACATATTTGTACTTTGCTTGCATATTTTTGTATTTTCCCCAATTCAACATATACAAAATGATAAGTTAAGATCATAGGAGATAAAAAATTCAATTCTTCGTATTCATATAAAATTAACTGGTCTTACATTCATTAAAAACTCCTAAGAAATCATAGTTTTGCGGAATATCGCATTGTCGATAGTGTTACTTTGGAAGCTGTGTTTATGAAGTCAGCCTATACTATGGAATAGAGATAAGAACTAATAATGCATGATCGTGATTAAGTTTTTGTTTTCATCACGTGAGGGTGCGTCCGTGAGGCGGCGAGTGGCAATTTTTTGCTTTAATGTAATTTTTTCCATTTAAATGCTAATTTTTTTAAGTTTTCGTGATTGTGACTTCTTTCGTCACTCCATACTATGGTGAAGGGTATATAAGATTCGGCACTGCCGAATATATATCTTTTACTTGTTTTGAATTATTATTCAATTATTTTTGATGAAGTTAAATTATTTATCAATGAAAATTCTAAAGTAGAATCTAAAATGATTTTTTTGATATGTGGTAGTGGAACTTGTTTTCCTCATGCCAAAAGCTATCGAAAAATCGATGGCACAATATCGGCAATTTTTTGTCCTTACAAATCGACCAACCCTACTGTGTATATTAAAAATTTTTAAGATGAAAATATCAAACTTCTGATAAAAAATAAATTTTTAAGAATTTTTTAATAAAAGGATAAATAGTGTACTATTATTATTCATTTTGAATCCTTACTAAATAAAAATTATTATCTATTTTTGTTGTTTTATTTTTTAAACTCTTAACTGTAGAAGACTGATGTATTGTTATATTTTTAATATAAAAATATTATAATTTTTATGCAAAATTAATTCAATAAACATTTTAAATAAAAGAGAAATTCTAAACTTAGTGCGTTTTTTATAAATGGCGCGTTTTTTGCTCCATTGTGGTGCGTTTTGAAATTTTAAAGTTGACAACAAGATCACGACCGATAAAAAGATGAAGAGGGACGGAAAGAGAGAATTATATTATATATATTATCTGTGTGTCACACTTTACATAGAAGCAACAAAAGAGAATCGACAAATTTACTAGAATTCTTTTTGGATTTATTTTTCACGTACATATATGTATGTGCGTATTTGAGAAGTATGTATGTAATATTTTGATTTAAATAAATTATAACAATAAAACATAATCGCAGTATACTATACAAAAAGGAATTTTAATGTTAATATACTTTGTAAATAATTACTGAATTATATTTATGAACCTGGTATATTTCTTTCGAAATTCCGTAGAAACCGTTATCTCTGGATCAGTGCTGGACTTATGCCTAGGCCCGTGAGGCAGAGCTATAATCTGCGAACAAAACACTTTAGAATTTTAGAAAAACTTTTTCCATCAACATATACAAAATGATAAGTCAAGATCTTAAGAGGTAAAAAATTGCTTTCTTCATATTCACATAAAATAAACTGGTCTTACATTTATTAAAAACACCTAAAAAATCATAGTTTTGAGGAATATCGCATTGTCAATAGCACGAACTATGGAATTGGGCGCGGTTTAATTGCTAAATATTACGAAACTAAGCCGAATTATGGGTTGGATTTGAGAGCAAAAAGATTTCTGCTTGCGATTTTATCGCATTTTTTCATATTTAGTTCTCTGTCTTACTTAGTAAACGAAGAAGAAGATTTAAATAAAAAATTTTTTTAATTAAATCCATCTGTTTTCTTAGCAGGCTGAATATGAATTACCGAATTCGTATTTTTTAAATCAATTGTGGTTGAATTTCGATTGTGTTTCTATATCAGAAATATACAGGTTATATTGAACCAAAACCTTTATCGTCTGGTCCAACCGCAATACAGATACGTAAATGGAAAAGTTAACAAAATTTTGCATACATACGTACATCATACGAGTTTCAATGAAAAAATTAAATTAAAATAATGAATTAAAATATGTTGTCCGTCAAATTATTTTTATTTTTGTTATTAATATTATATTATATCAAATAAAAACGTCGACAACTTACTAAATGCATTATATAATTATTTTATCACTGTACAAAATCCTATCTACATATTGGATATTTTTGAAAAATAAACCTTTTATCGTTCATAAAATTGGGGAAAACGCAAAAATTAAAAAAAAATTATAAATGAGATTGTGCCTGGTTTTTTAAATAAATTGTGGAACAAACTTTTTCAAATAAAAAGTAAAAGTAATAAAAACAACTAAAATGTATCGAAAATTCTAAAAAAAAAATTGCATTGTGTTGTGTTAAGGATTCGAAACCGTGCCACCATGTAAGAAGGTATGGTTTCAAATCCTGACCAACCATTTATTAATTTATTTTTTTTTTTTTAATTTTTGATACATTTTATTTGTTTTTATTACTGTTACTTTTTATTTGAAAAAGTTCGATCTTTTTTTAAGAATTTTTGATAGTTTTAAATTATGAATATGAAGATAATATTGGAACATTTTAATCATTAGACTAGCAGATTTATGCAATAGGTGTCGATATTTTTTATATATTTTGAGAGAATTTCTTCATTATTAAACCTGTTCTTACGTTTCAAATCATTTCTTTGTTTAGTCGAAGACCACTGGCTTATTGATAAAGACGTTGAAACACTTCTTGGATGTGTGAAAAATTATATAAGTGCTAATAAGGGGATGTTAATATTTTTATAATGCACCCCAGGCAAGAAAGTGTTACAAATTTGTTACGAAATTCATAATTTATGGCTGACTTCATAAACGCAGTTTGCAAAGCAACACTAGAATGCCTTGTAAACTCATGCTTCCAGCGTTGCTTTGAAAGCTGTTTTTATGAAATCAGCCTATACTATGAAATAGAGATTAGAACCAATAATGCGTGATCGTGATTAATTTTTTGTTTCCATCACGTGGAGGTGCGTCCGTGAGACGGTGAGTGGCAATTTATTTTGCTTTAATGTAATTTTTTCCATTTAAACTATTATTTTTTATTTTTTTCGTATTTCGTGGGCGCGAATTTTCGTGATTGTGACTTCTTTGGTCTCTCCATACTATGGTGAAGGGGGTATAAGATTCGGCACAGCCGAATATATCTCTCTTACTTGTTTAACATAGGTTTGTTAGACATAAAGGCGCTGATAGCTGACTTCAAGCATAAAGTTTTTTTTTTGCATAAGGCTGTTAGTATTTATTTCTCCATATTATGATCGAATAAAAGAAATGCAATTTTGCTTTAATCATTTTGAAAGTTCTATCTCTCTTAATATTATTTATGTGATGTAGTTAGTGTAAAGTCATTTTGAAAGTTTATTGGGGTTACTTTCAATCAACATTCACGATTGCACAAACAAACTATGCTGGAAAACGCAATTGAGTCATCAACTGTATGGAGTGTACAAATATCACTTAAATTATATTAAAAAAGACAAATATACTTAATTAATCTGACTGACATTAAAAAACAGGTCAAACATGGAAATAAATTACAGCAGTAAAAATAATATAAACAAAATACAATTCGTTGCACGAGATGCAACCAAAAAAGTGATTTAAATCCTGGCCGAGGTTAATTTAACAAAAATTAAACGAAAGATATAAAAGCAGCTACGAAAAATATCATCCATAAAAATACCTGAAATTTCAGAATTTTAAAACAACAAAATCAGCACAAGTATTGCTGCATGTCAGCCACTTTTATTTTGCTGTTCAATTTCAGTCGTTCGAATTGCTGACGCGTATTAGTATTCCCTTTTAAAATTTTTCATAATATATTAATTTTTGTTGGTGTTTAATTTCTGGTTTTAGTAAATTTCAGTGTCACGAACTGTTTATTTTGTAAGAAAATTACTTTAAGACGACAACATGAACCAAATTGAACAAAAAATAATAATAATAAGAGTAAATGAAAAGAGTTAAATTTGAGAAATGTTGCAGCTACCTTGTGACCTTGTGTGCAGTGGTGTCAGGAGCCGGAGAAGTAAAATACTTAATTCATATTAGGGTTAAATAAGCTAGAGTGATCGAAAAAGAAATCTGAAAAAATATAAATTTTAATTTCTTACTAACTACATTTGTATATTTCAATTAGTCACCATACAACTTGTTTATTAAAAAAGTAACGTAAACGATTTCTATTTTTTTATTGAGGCCGTGGTCTGGAACTATAGGTTTTTACGTGTTAACGTGTACAGTTTCCGGCTTGTTTTATATTAAATCTGAATTCATTTAATATATTCTTAAGTTTCGTGAGAAGTTGTGAATTAATATAAAACAACGCTATTTTTCCTTTGTTAGAAATTTTTGCGAATTTTCTTCATTTTCGCTTTTTTCCGAGTTTTGGCATATCTTACGGTTTTAGCGATTATTAATCGGTTTTAAAAATTGTTTAAAATTTTACAAGTTTTTGCCAACTTTCAATGTTCTCGCTAGTGAGTTTTTCAGTTTTTTTATCTTCCTAAAGTATTAGTGATTTTTTGGCAATTTTAAATTAATTTTGTTTAAAATTTATGGAGCTTTTGCAAATTTTCGAATTTTAATAATTTCTACAGTTTTCATGATTTTAAACCAGTTTTGATACTTTTTTCATTCTTGTTTAAAGTATTTGCGATGTTGGACATAGGCGCTCTTGCCCGAAATAGTTAGCGTGTTAACTGCAAAGCCAGTGACAGCTGAGAACATGGGTTCGAGCCCAGTTTCAGGCAAGTCATAACATCCAGCATTTTTCAGATGTGCATTAGTGTGACATTGTATTTGTGGTTGTACTGTTTAAGTGACGAAGGCACTACATTGATTTAATTATTTGTTACCCTTTAGTATATTATCCTTTTTTCAATAAAACTGTTTCACTTCAAAATTTTTTATACTTATTTTATTTTCAAGTTTTTAGATTTTATGTGATGAATAACAAATTTGTCGTACAGTATTCATCGAGTCAAGCCCATATATAATAGGTTGTGAAAACAAATATATGTATGTAATCTGCACTCTATTCTACTAGTCAAGCCCTCTCATTTAAACCTATAGTGAGGGAGTTGTGAAGAATTATGTAACCCGCCATTTTGTGTAAATATGAACCTTTTTAAAAAATTATTTTTATTAATCTTTTAAATTATTAATTATCATTGGCAATTTCAAGGTTTTCCTTTCAATAACTGAATAAAAATTCTTTTAGGTTGCCGCTTGCGCGCTTGCCTCACAATGCTTTCATTATTTTTCACCGTTAAAATGAAAGTGTAAAAATATGTGAGAAATTAAAGCTGAAAGTCCACACCACGCTTTCTACGCGTCATGCTTCCTACGCGTCTCTCAAAAAAGTTGAATTAGAGTATTTTCATAAAGCAAGCTATAAAACAAAAGTTTGCAACGCTTGTGACGCGAAAAAAGTTGAACAACATTCTACTTTTACGCGTCGTATACAACATATCAACTAGTGCTTCCAAGTTCCGAGTCTAAATTTTTTTGAGATTGAACATTTAATTATTTGAAAGCTATTTTCGTAAGCAGTTGATGAAAAACGAATTAAAACAATTTAAAGAACATAAAACTTAAAAAAAGATAACAAAAAGTCTGCAAATTTTTCTTGAAATTTAATAAGCAAAAACATGTATAAAGCATGGTTGCAGTTTTTAAAGCGTCAAAAGCTTAAAAGTTTTTGACACTTATTTGCACTGTTACATAGAACAAGAATCATATTACTGTGAAATTGAGACAATAATTTCTTTCATTCCACTTGTTCTTTCCATATGAAAACATTTGAATTTATTTATCATTTTTTCACTAAACGAGAATCATAAACTATTTGAAAATATGAAAAAACTTTTAATTTCACAGTTTCACAGAACTAGAATCGACCCCCTAGTCACTGAAAAAGTATCGGCAGCAATTTGACACTGGTGTATGATAGTGTACATCACATTTCGCTCCTTCTTCGGTAGCTTAGCAAGTATAATCGGCGAAGTAAAATAATTAATAAAATTTGGCTAAACAGCTTAACAAAAATGGCATGCGTATACTTGAAACCCAAGGCTCTGCAACACTGATATAAAATAAATTTACAAAACTCGCTATTGCGGCGCTATTGGAGAAAAAAAATTAATTAAGCTTGTTCACTTTCACCATCTGTCCTTTCTACTGCATCCTTTTCCTAAAGAAGATATTTTCAAAATGCTTGGCAGGTATTAATTACCTCAGTTTGCGCTTTTATTCGAATTTCGCCATATTTTCCGACTTATTTGTCTTTTTGCTGGCTCAGTGATATGCAATAATGCTTACAGGTTTTTTTGAAATTAGTAATTTTTCTCGAATTTATTAATACTGGAGTACGCCTAGTGGTCTAAATTCAACCGTCAGTTTAAACGTACATATACTTATTTTAGTTGCATTCATTTAAAGAGAATAAACTTATATTTAACTCATTTTCTAAGTTCCCTGATAAATTGTCTTCCTTCCCATTGCTATGAAATTTTACCCACAAGCCAAACCTATAGGTAACCATGTGTGTATAATTAAGCTCTACCCATGGTAGAATAATATAGGTAGTATCGAAGCTACAAGAAACAGCAAAAACAACATTGCCCTTTATTTAACTTTGTGGGTATTTGCTGATGATGAAGACGTGATATACATACGTAAGTTCTCCTAATATATCTAGACACACTTCTTTATTGGCGCAATGATATCTAAGACGCATACTTAAAGAAATTGGAACAGAAGTTTTCATATGAGTTCTGTCGCATCTGTGAAACAATATGCAAATTTTGTAGCTGAAATTTTTACTTGGCATCTGTTAAGTACCCTAAACGGAAAAGAACCTGTCACAGGATAGGTCACGTGACTAACAACCGGTTCGAGTTCCGGAACTTTATATGATGGTATAATTAAGATATTCGGTTCTAGGCCTAACCTTTACGTACTTGTCCTGTTGTAGTATCCTTAGTACCTGTTATGGTTTCTTAAAAATCTGTAATAGAAGTATCCTGGAGCTTTTCAATGGGTATAACTTCGGTTTAGATTAATACAATTTTTTATAAATTTGTTTGGCCCAAATCAACAAATGTATTATTATTTTAATCAGATTATAATACCCTTAATTAATGTAGATTACATTAATCACCATAAATAATAAAAGAAAATAGAAAAAAAATACGTAAAATTTTTTTGCGTGAGCGAATTTTGTAGGCACTTTTGTTCTAGTTTTGTGAAACGTCCCCTTTTCACCAGTCACGACTCAGGAACTTTTTGTACCATTCATATTTTCACCAGTCATAGGACAGATATGTCCAGGACAATGGGTACAACATTTTCCGTAGGGTAGGGGTATGTGTGAAATCTTGTAAGTGTTGATGTATGAAATTTTTTATAGTCCTTATTTCTATACTCCTGGGCTTCTTCTGACTCTCCAAATGTTAAGCACTGACATTCAATTAAATTTACCCAAAATTTTATGCACCGTAGGGGTAAGTTTTTATGAGGATATATTTATATTAAAAGTAAGATAGTTTTTGATGCGTATTCTTTAAAGTTTGATGCATTGATTTCTTGACAATTTAGTACAGTAAGTGTAAAGGTAAACCTTTTCATAATTATGGGGAATTATGGAATTATGTATGCCAGCTTCAAAATGAATTCCATTCTCTTAATTCTAGCATGCAATGGAGAAACTCTATATTCCATATTCACAGTTGTGCTCATTCCTAAATGAATCATCCAAACTTTGAAAGTATTTCTGTGCTCTTTTGCAAATAGCACATTTAAAATTTGACAAGGTATTTGTAATTGTATTCAAACCTGTATCAAAAATCACAGCTTTTCATTAATTTCAAAAACAGAAGCATTGAGCTTATTAATTTGATTTTTAATATTTTGCTAAATTTGTGAAACTCGTTAACTTTTTACATAATACGAGTATGTAGATTTATTTATTTTAATAAAAAGGGACAGTATTTTGGAAATTAATCCTCGTATCTCCTTTGGGTCAAACTACAAACCTATATTATCGCTGACCTACAAATTGTATTATCGTTAAATTCTTTAAAATTTACTTAAGCGCTTTTTCCATACTGCCACACTATCTTAGAAGTATATTTATATAACAATACAAATTTTGTAAAAAGTAGTTCCAAAAATTATTAAAATATTCGACAAACACTTTTCGAATAATTTAATAATAATAATAGGCTTAGGTCTTCAGTTAATTTATATTTCTATTTTATTGTGAACTAATAACATATTTAAGATTTTTTAAATTAATTTTCACTCACTTTATTAGCAACTTTAGCTCTATACTTTTATTTTTATTCGAAATTTCAATAATTTTCATTAACTTAAGTTCTTATATTATTAATTTATACTACATATTTCTATTTTATTCGGAACTAAAACATATATACATATAAGTCTCGGTTCGCACTATGAAAGTTTCTTTCATGAAATTTCTGAAATTCTCTTTTAAAATTTCACTCGTGTCTGCACACTGAAATTTAATTTCATGAAACTTAATATTTTTGTTTGTTTACTTCCACATTATTTTTCTATTTTGCACTCTAAAACAAATTTTTGCTGTCACTACCATTAAAAGAATATAAAAATGAAGTAAAATCAAAAATAATAGTACAGCCAACTTCATGTTGACAATTACGAATTACAATACAAAACAGAATTTCAGTGAACATGAAAGTGTGTACCCGACACCATTCTTCTCTCCCCTCTCACCAACAAACTGCCAGTTTCATGAAATAAAATTTCATAGTGCGAACCGAGACTAAATATTTATGACAATACTGCTGGGAGAATGAGATACCAACAACTGAAAGAGTAATGAAAACTGTCAAGAAAATAAAATAATTATTTGCCGTCGACCGGGATGTAAAGTACCATGTCGTTGATTGTTGTGTTTCTACACTAAATTGAAAAATTTTGTTCATTGAACAAAAATCAAGAAATGTTATTAGGATGACGACTCTAGTAATTTCCCATGGGGTCATCTGTTATCAATATAGCATATTTATAAAATAAAAAAACAAATGTTTGACCATTTTCAATCTACGCCAATGTTCATACTCTTCTTCATATTTAATACAACTGTAAATGAACAAGAAAAATGTTACTTCGTTACAAAACATTGGTTCGTTCTATTTTTCGTGCACACTGGTGTCAAAAATGTTAAAAAATTAAGGAGGTAATAAAGTGTTTCTTGGTTGGTTCATAATTAACTGCATTTAATTTATCATGTGTATGCTCATGACCATCTGTCCGTTCATTCATTCATCTTATGCTGCCTTTAAACACTATGTATTTTAAAGAGTGTTTGCTAGTTTGAAGATGCATCTATAATTGTGCATGTCTGTCATAATTGTACATTTACAGACGGCTTATATTTTTTCTTTCACACTTGAGTTTTTGGTTATATCTGATATAAACTATAATAAATATATAATAGTAATACAAAATTTTGTTATTTGAAGAATATACATTTTACACATTTTTAATAATTTGCCGAATCACAAACAACCACATTGCTTCGTACACTACTGACCTGCAAAACAGCTGATGTGAGATACTTTGTCAGTTGAAAATAAAACACATTCTAATTGAAAATGTTTACACTGTAAAAGCAGGTTAACATTTACATACATATATGCTTTTTACAGTGGGAAATTTGACAAGCACACTGTAAAATACATAGTGTGTAAAACCAGCATTACTGAGTTTTAATTTTGTGTTGTAATATTACTAAAAAAATGGATTTTGGCAGTGAAATAGAGCAGTTGATTTTTTGGATTTAAGTCTTTTAAATTTTTCATTCAAAGTTATGTATGGTGGCGTTTTCATACACGAGGAATGTAAGTTTGAGTAGTTGAGAGATGTCGATGTGTGTTTATAACATTCTTACGTTTCCACTGCCAAGATCTGTCATATTTGGGGAAACGAATTGATTTTTTTTGCTTTCTTTTTTACAAAGTGAATTAATTGTATTTTTGTTTTTTTCCAGTCACCTTGACTTCTTGGTGTATGTGCAGATGCAGTGGAATAAGATTACAAATAATTAAAAATCTTTAAAAGCATTAAAAAAATGGAGGCTAGAAAAAATGGATATAATATTGAAAAAGAATTATACTCATTTAAAACAAAGGAAATATACATATGTTTATATACATACTCGTACATACAAACATATGTATGTAGTATATTCAATTAACTAATATTTCCCCATACAATTTTAACTAATATTTTAAAAAATTTTAATATGCATACATACATATGTATGTACATACTTATATATGTACATATGTATAATATGAACTAGCTTTTGCTTTTGGAACACATTAATTTAATTTTTACTTTATATAAATAGAAAATTAAATTGTAGAATTTGTCAATAAAAATTAAAAAAATTTCTCAGGTAATTTTGATTTTTTAAATTCATTAATCTAAAAATAAAAGCCTACTGTGTTCGAATTAAATGGGCCCATTTATAAGACGTAGATAACTGTTGAGCCCAACAGCTACATACATATGTATGTAAGTATGCACGTACGTAGAAACGCCTTGCTGAATAATTGGAAAACGAAACGGCTTGCTGAATAATTGGAAAATGGACGGCTGACTAATATAAGCAATCGAAAAGAAATAAAATTGCTGCAAAAGATACTTATGTATATTATATATTATAAATACGATATCCAATGCCATAGTCAGCAGCCCAGGAATTTTCCATTTTTAATTTTAAAATCGGCAATTAAAATTAAATTTACACAACATAGAAATGCACAACAGAACACTGCAATAAAATGATTTAATTTTATTTCCTTATTTTCGTTACTTTATCGCATTTGTAACTCAAAATTTAAAAAAATAATTTGCAGCCGCCACCTAATAAAGCGTATAAAAGCGAAAAAATCATGATGGAAAAAATGGCACCAAAACTGTTGGGTGTAGCGGAACTACTCAACTCTGCGTTTCTAAGACAAATACTCAACAGTTACGTCTTATGAACGCGACCAATCAAATTATTATCAAATCATTCGAGATAGTTTGCCAATTAATTTTCAAAAAGATATACTAGCTTGCTGTGTAATTTTCAAAAACTTGTTGTTATTTTTTAAAAACTATTATTAAAAGATTTGATTGCTGAAGAATTATAAATTTATTATTTCACGTTCCAGAAAAATTTGGAAAAAGTGAAAGAACCCAAAATCAAGCCATTGAACAAATTGGCAGGTATGTGGTATACTCTGTTCAATGTGGTATAGTGGCATGTTTCGGGAATTGTGGGTTTTTAATGAAAATATGGCCGTAACAAGCGATCTTCGGGTAGTTGAAATAATATACCAAATTTGCTTCGTTAATAAAACTGGGAAGAAAATCTAGCTTGACTGTTTAGATTATTTCAATGAATTTATCACTTTATAGGGATATTAGATATTTTTGGGACCTTCATATTTTATATAAACCAATGATATAGCGACGAAAGTCGGTACATTCAGATGCATCACTACTTTGTGTATACTTACAGAGGTGATAGAAAGAGAGGACTATAGTCACCCCTATTACCCTCCCGCATTCAGTTACGATCGAATCGGAAAATGGTATTCCAAAAAAAAATCTTCATCGATTACCATATTTTTTGGCAATTTTAAAATATTTATAAAAATCAAAGTTAGCTGCACACTTAAACAAATATCATCAAAATTCATCTATTTTGTTTGCATGTCTGTACATACAAACTTACATTTAAGATAACAGCATTTTTGTCTTATCCGCATAAAATATCGTGCAAAGTTGATTGTGCAGCTAAGTTAAAATTACTGTATATGCATCAGTAATGGGCAATGAATGCATCGTTTCTTCGCTACTCATACTGACCCATGAAATTTTAAATACAAGTGAGTAGGTATCATTTAAGATTAACTACTTTGATTTACTCAAACTCACGATAACGTTCAGGTATATGCATAGGTTGAAATAATGAACCAAGAAAACAAGATTGCGCATTGCGCAGTAGAGCTGCAAAACAATCTATAGCACTATCGATAGTATCCAAATGATGCTTTTGCGAGTCATGGACGATTTCATCGGCATTTTGGCGATGATTTTGATGATTGCTGGACGAGTGTTTTTTATGTTCTTCCACAATTGTCGTTTATGTACTCTGACGACTATTGAACGATTTTTATTCCATCGTAATTGTATATTAATTTTGTAAATTATGTTTTTTCGAGACTTTTTGTTGTTTATATTACTTCAAAATCGCTGTTTACGCATTCTGGCGATTGTTAGGCATGGAGAGTGATAATAAAAAGTGTTCGTTTGATTAAAGTGTTTTCTTTAATATTGAAGTGTTTTTTAAATTAAAGTGATTTTTTAATTAAAGTAAATATTTGTTATTACTATTTATTATTAAATAAACACTAATTATTTAAAAGAGTCTTACACGATCCTTTTCAGCGCATCGTAGCTGATTTATTCAAGGCTGGTTTGATGTAAGAATGAAATTCTTGTACATATATCTACTAGTTATACATCCCTCAACAAACAAACTCTTTTGAAATTCATTGAATAGTATAAAAAATGTATGTATATAATATTTAATTATATTATACATACATCATAAATATCGTTTGTGTCCAAAATTGTATAAATCTAATGGCCAAACATGCATCTAATCTGCTATAATGCCTGAAACGAGCTCATCAGTATTTCAAAAAAATAACTGCCGTATACTCATTAAATAAAATATAATTACTATCTACATACCTTTAATAATCTATTCCTTTGCCTTGAATTCTGGTATTGCTTCCAGAAGCAGCACTTAAAAAGTTTCCATAGTTTCGATAGTTTTTAAGCAAACTATCGAAACTATCGAGCGGGCCAACTAACGATAGTGTTGCAGTTCTATTGCGCAGGTCCCTTATTTTGTTGTGTGCTTGTGTTGTGTTGTGACGTAAAATATGTGTTGTCAACAAAGGTACATTTGTGTATGGAAAGCAAGCCGAAATGTAAAACTTTGGTAGCCCGAGGATGCTCTTCTTCAAATAGCTTCAACCCCAAACTCAAAAGTTTTACTCGACTGCATCTCTTTTCTGCTATTTAGAAGTTATTTCCAGTTTTTCGCCAAAAATATCTTACACTTTTTACAACAAACACTCATTTGTAATCTATGATGACGTACATAGATACGCAGTAGAAAATTTTTGTTTACGGCTGATTGCGCATTCTAGTTTTCTTGATTCTTGGGTTGAAATAATTATGAATGCGACGTCGACATCATACTCATTTC
Source organism: Gymnocheta viridis (assembly GCA_956483585.1). Lineage (NCBI taxonomy): Eukaryota > Metazoa > Arthropoda > Insecta > Diptera > Tachinidae > Gymnocheta > Gymnocheta viridis. The sequence goes on along the minus strand of OY101440.1, from coordinate 48,380,371 downwards.
ATATTCACACTCATAATTACCTCAGCTTGATTTACAATTTCAGTAAAATACTAATTAATACTTACATTGATTCAGCTCATTCAAGTATTTCTTTGCTTAACTTTAGTCTGCGTTTACACACGTCTCGTCTTATTGATATTATTTCTACTTTATAGGTGAGCGAGAAGAGCGAAAGAAAAGAAACGAGTACTCAGATGGATGTACTGTCAATAACATGAAGCAATGAACAAAGATGACGCAGAAAAGTTGTAACAATTTTTTTCTACTTCGCATGACGTCACAAGGAACCGCAATGATTTGTTTACATCAACAAATTTTAAGTTTTGTGTTGAAATCAGTAATTGAAAATTTAATTTTTCTTCTGTACAAAAAATATTTTATATAATACTTTTTTAATCCGTCTTACTCCTCCGGTTCATTTAGTAGTTTCAAACTAATTTGACTTCTACGTGTCCAACAATCGTTTTCCAGTATATCCCAACATATATAACATAGTGAAAGTATTTTTAAAGAGTCCAACGTCTTCAGCTTGTCTTTAAAAAGGCTCTTACAGGTCCCGCTACATATCCAGGTAATAAGCAATTTCGATTTCAAATTAAGAACGATTTTCAATAGCATCTCGCAAATGAAATAATTTCCTACCAAAATGAAAAAAGGGCCAACCGGGAAAAATTAAATAATTTGTAAATTGAATGATTCCTAATACAACAATTCCAAAAGAAATTAAATATCTCCCAATAAATGAACTCCTAACAAAAGTGAAAGAATTCCTTATTAAAATAACTCCCAAAGAAGTTTAATAAGCGTCAATGAAATTAAATAAGTCCCAAGCAAAAATTAATTAAATGCAAATTCCAATCGGTGTTTACCCAAATTTGAAAAACTCACAAAAAGAAAATAACCCCCTGTAACAGACATGAAAATGTGATAACTGCCAACTATATTTCTTTGGGAATCATTTCATTTGAAAATGATTTTAAGTTAACTTCTGAAAAATAGCATTCTCCATAAAAGTTTGGGTTTTTCTCAACTTGATGAGATATGTGTTAGTTCTTAATATGTAATTGAAAATAAATTATTTCATAATAGTTTAATTTTTCATACTTTTGGATAATAAAACTTTGGATTAATTAATTACTACACTCTAAGGGTGGCTCAGGTACAAGTCTCTATTTAATTGATATGCCACTTTGACACATACGTTTATTCTGTCCGAAATATTGACTATCGGTCAGTATCACAAATCAGAGGACCAAAATTACCGCTTTACGCTTGAACAGCGTTTTGAAATATTGTAAACTTATTAGCGCATAAACAACAAACAAAGTTTTACTTGCAATTAATTTTTAGTTTGAGGAACACTACTTTTTTTAAAAATATTCGCAGTCTTGAAGAAGATCAATGTAATTTAATATTAGGGTCAGCACCAAACATTTACTTTCAACTCAGCGTCAATTTGGTTTAAAATTTTAATCTCAAACGTTTATGTTGGTGTGAAAAAGAATTAATAAAGAAAAAAAATACACAGATTTCAATTTAGTACAGTGGGGGTCCAAAAAGTAATATTTAAAATATTTTTTGTACCGAAGAAAAATTTAATTTTCAATCACTAAGCCGCTCAACTCGTAATTCAGCTGTAAGAAAGACGGAAAAGGAAATACAAATATCTCTTTTTTTACAGCTGAATTACGAGTTGAACGGCAAAGTTGAAGTGTGTGAACCGGGGCTAACATACTAAATACAATTTTCTTCAACTGTTTTTGACATTTTCGCGATTTTATACAAACACAAAATGCCTGTTGTTTTTTTATTGTTTTATTGTTGTAATTGTGAACAGACCTGTATTATTAGATCATGGTTCCAAAGAATTCTGAATTAAATAATTTTTTCTGTATATTCCTTAACTGCAGTTTCGCATCTCTGAGCCATTTCTTCTTAATTTAAGAAATTATTTTTGGATCAGTACTGATTTCGAGGTCGCTACACCATCTCATCAGCGTTCTTTGTTCGATTTTACCACTTTCGGCGGTGGATCATGAGTCAACAAATTTAATTTAAAATTATTACACTTGTAACAAGGAGAACAAACGAAAATTCGTCCTGGGAAACGATGCGACGCTCCTCAATTGGCTCCAATTGCAGAGAAAGTTATGTCGGCCCAAGACTTGCGTCACCTGGTCAGTGAGCATAATGCCACCGCTAACCACCATATAAGTGACCAAATTATATGGTAAACAAGGCAAAATCAATGTTGGCTACGCATCTGCTGCAGTTGGAACCTGTTGAAGTGAAAAGAGTGAAGAGGAAAAAGCTAGATCATTTAATAGAATTGTTGTTTAACAATAGCTAAGTGTATGCCTCCACAAATTGTTGCAAACTTTTATACCTCAACAGGTTGTTGAGAAAATAAAAATATCTGCATGTTTATAGTTTTTTTTAGAAAATTTGTTCGTGGCTTTAATACAGATCGTTCCATAGCTGCTGAATTAAAGTGCAATCCTACTATGACTTTACGCTTACGAACTGCTTTTAGTAGCAAAACTCGAAAGTGAAATAACAAGAAGTTCCGAAATCTTAAAAAAAAACTATTGCAGAAAACTTCTAAAAGTGATAATGGCAGAATGCAGGTATTAGGAATATATCGTTATAAAGGAATGTATTACTTAAGACATGAATTTTGTAGGAATACAAGTTGAAAATAGCCTTTGGTGAGGGTTACTTCGCTGCCGCAAATTAAGAAGCTCTTCCCAATTCTGGCAAAGCTATGAAATATTTAAAGGTTTGTATGATTTAAGAAGCTAAAATTTTAGTTTTTTAAATACAAGCTATACCCCTCACTAAAAAATTTCAATTTGTTTTCAATAAAACTGTTATTATTTTACTAAATATGTAAAATATTAATTTTGGGAAAAAGTGTTAATAAAAGCTTAATATATATGTATGTACATTATAATTTCTTATATTAAACGCATCAATAATTATTTTTCTTATAAAAGCATACATTTGGGCAATCAGGTAGAAGAAAATCCGGAAGAAATACATGTACATATGTAACTTTTGACGATGTCAAAGGTTCCATGCCGCTGAACCTGAGTTTGATGAAGTGTTTGTGCTAGACAAGTACGCGATTTGCTTAGTAAGCTTTTAATAAATAAATTTAAAAAACCTTTATGTAAATTTGAATTACTTTAAAGAAACCGCCAAAAACGTGCTGCCTGTGTAATTTTTATCGATGAAATTGATTCAGTAGGCGCCAAGCGTACTAATTCGCTAATCAAACCATCAACCAGCTTTTATCCGAAATGGATGGTTTCCATAAATATGCTAGAGTTATAGTTTTGATCCGGCTCTTTTGAGATCCGGCCATTTCGATATTTAAGGGTGTTCTGTAGTCCTTATGCGTTTTAAATATAGTAATTGTTTTTTTATATATAATAATAATTTTTAATATTTTATTTTTTCGCCTCTGTCAAACGTTTCTGACAATGTGCTACGATTTTACAAAAACAAAATGCTTGTGGTTTTTGTAGTGTTGTACTTGTTGTAGTATTGAGTTCACTTGTATGAATTCGCCTTGATAATTAATTAAAATGTACTATAATCCACAATATATATTTATTTGGTTTAATTAAAAAGAACAATTACAAATAAAACGCATCTATAAGTTTTTGAGTTTCCCGTTTTATAATTGCCCCAAATTAAAAGCTTCTAAATAAAAGTTGATACTGTATGATAGCAAAAAGGGTTCTAAGAATTAATTCAAAATTTTTTTAGTTTTGCAATCCAAAAACTTACCTACATACTTCAAAATAATGTGTATAATTGAGGAAATGTAGATTATAATACAGCCTTCAAAATCCATGTTTAAGTTTACGGACATTTTTCGTTAAAAGTAAAAAGGTTAGTAAATATTTATAAAGAAAAAATTTCTTCAACTATTACCGCATCGTTGTATATGTAACGAATTTTTAGTTAAATATAGTAAGAAATTAGCCAAATTAACTAATTATTTTAGTTATATATTATTAATATTAAATAATTTTTATTCATGTTAACTACAAGAGATAATTATTTTTAATGATATTTTATTTACATTGACGGATTATTATTCAAATTAACTATATATAAATAAATTTTATATTCATATTGAAGAAATATTAGTTACTTTAACTACTATTTACTGTTCATTTTCTAAGCCCTAGTAGGAATGTTTACTTACAGGGTTTTACGAAATTTAATACAAGAATTTTGTAAGCAGTAATTGAGTGCATAATGCGTATAAACTGTTGTATTTTCATAACTTTAGCACATACAATCAATAAGTAGTTTATAAAATAAAATTAAAAAAAAAAAAGAATTACACAACAGTTTGTAGAATGAACTCTTTTATAGTTTTAATTTTTATATAAAATTAAGCTGTGAAAGCAACTATTAAATTTTTTCAACAGCTCTTCTTCACTGGCAGCTACTGTGATTCCATCAATTGTGAGTCACGTCGCGAAAATCTTTTTTTCGTCTATATATTACAATGAATTATAAATTAATTATAGTACGTGCAACTTACTTTCACTTATGTTTTCGATGTCCTTCATAGTTTGCATTAAAAGTTAAGTAGAATGGTCTTTGATACGATCATCAAGCACAGAGTAAATTTTAGAACAGAAACTTTTTAAATTGCCATGACATCACTCGGCACATCACTTGCCTACAAAAGGTAAGTATATATTTTTTAAATTCTATAACGCAAATTACCTGCCTGTTCCATGCTGTCGCAAGCTTTCTTTCTTTCGTACAATTACATTTAAAACAAAAACAAACTTTTAGAAAGAGAGAAAACTGTCGAAATCATAAGAAAAACGAAAAATTTATTGAATTTATACATACTTGGAACTTAACGGCTTTTTGCGTTGTACCCATTTGTTTAATACATCAGAAGTGCATTTGGGTTGTGGCACTTCAATTTCCGCACAAGAGCAGTTGTCCAGAAGAGTCGATATTTTGTTCTGAATATACACGAGTATGTAGTATATAAAGTTCTACAAGAAAATAATAATAATTTGTATAGTTCTTACCCAGATTAAAAATTATTTAATTTTATATCAAACCTTTAATAAATTAATAATGTAACTTCACCTTCTCAAACTTATTTAAAACATTTACGAGTATTTGCTGTTATCACCACAAAATTGCACGTATAATATATAATAGCCAACCACAAAGAGAAATATATAATCTATACTCGTTTTCATCACGCACTTAACTGCACTTGTCTATTATTTGTTGTTGCTTTTAATTAGACAAATTTAACAAATTTATTTAATTCTACACGTCTATATTCAATTCAACTAAAATAAAATAGTAAGATTCGAAGAAATTTCTTAAACTCTAGAGGACTATTCAATTCTAAATTCGTTTGGTTATTATTTTTATTTAATTTTACTAAAAGAAATTAGTTAAATTAATCGAAATTTCTTCAATTCTAAAGGTCTTTGTTCAATTATATATAAATACGAGTATACATAAACTTAAATAATTCTTATTCAATACAACACTTTTACCATAATAAAAACATATTATGTTATTATTCTTGTTCTTTATTTCGAGGAATTATAATAACAAAATTAAGTCAAATAAACGAATACATTATTCAAATTAGTATCCTTTAAATGTGTTAATTTAAATATTTTTGTGTGTTGTTTGCCTAACGATGCATTACACTGGTTTAGTGCTGTTTTAACTAAATTTGTGTTGATTCAACAAAATTTTACCTATCTTTTTAAAAAATTTTTATTCAAAAAATAGATTTTACTAAAATATATTTTAACAAAAACCACTAAGTTAAATTGAAGAAAATTTTGTTTATTTTAATAAATTGTGTGCAGATATGAAAAAAAATCTGCTGATTCAACTATTTTTTGTGAAGAGCTTACTAAACTTTTTAGTTAATATTACCGGCAAAATTTGGTTCAGTGTGGTTGTATCTTTAAAGAACTGTATACATTACAGATTAACCAATATTGCATCTGCGTTGCCAGTTTAATATTTTGCAGGCTAGTTTTATATCCTTTTTTGTGGCCATTTTAAGGCTATTTATATATACCCTTCAACAAAAAATTTGGAAAGGGGATATATAAGTTTGTCATTACGTATGTAATTTCTTCATTATTCATTTAAGACCCCATAAAGTATATATATTCTGGATCCTTATAGAAAAAGAAGTCGAATGAGCGATATCCGTCTGGCCGTCTGCCAATGTAGAATATCGAGGAATAAGGCCTCACACAACATAGGGACTTAAATTTTGGATCATTCTGTTGGAATTTATCTCCGGATTTTTAAGTATAAAAATTGGAAAATTCGGTCAAATAATTAACCAGATATACAATCGAATTTCAACCACAATTGATTTAAAAAATACGAACTCGGTAATTCATATTCAGCCTGCTAAAAAACTGATGGATTCAATTAAAAACATTTTTGGTTTTTTAATCCAAAGTGATTATTTCTTTGGCTAAAGTTCGTATCATTTTTAGTCAGAAAGAATTGGACATGAGACGGTATTTCAAAGCAACAAGGGAAAATCTGATAACATATTGGGTATTTTCGGAAAATAAACTTTTATCGTTCATAAAATTTAAAAAAACGCAGAAATTAAAAAAAAATATATTATAAATGAGATTGTGCCGTGGTTTTTTAAATAAATTGTGGAACTTTTCCAAATGAATAGTATAAATAATAGGAAGCATTTCTTTCTTCCTATCTACGCATATTTTTGTATACATATGTATGTACACAGAAAGAAAAATACCGTGTTAAATTCAAGTATAAGTAGATAATACTAATATAATAGTAATAGCAATAAAATGTATTTTAATCAAGCAGAAAACGGGATTCCTTTAGATAACCAATCCTGGAGTTTCTGAAAATGAGTACAAAATTCTTTAATCATCTGAAAAATCTTGAATCATCCAATGAATTAAATTTAGCACTTAATAATATTTCAATATTTCTGTACTTGATTTTAGTAAATCTGGGATTACCGTACTTTTAACACCCCTTGCGAGTGATTTAAGTACGGATGGATTAATTTTTCTTTTGAGTGTAGGTACTCTTACCCTGTAGATAACGCGACTAGCCCAAACACGCATGTAAAGTATATTCCATAAAGGAGTAGGACTAGTCCAAAAGTAACCCAAATGTATGTAGAAAACAAAGTCTGTTTAACATTACGAAGTTGTAGGGCTGGACCATATGGTCGGACCAACCCAAAAACTACTCCATGTCATTAAAAATGGACCACTCACAAGTAGTTTGAAAGCACGAACAATTGTCTTATAGCAATAAGATCTTGTTTGAATGTGACATACTCCATGACTGCATTACATCGGACCATGTTATAACTAGTCCGTTTCAGCTGTAATGTACTACGTAGTCTAATATTATGTTCAGGGTAAGCATTATCATTGTTTTGCTTATGTTTTTACTTGAACCAATACTTACATAAGTAAAACATAAGTAAATGTACGTGTGTATTTTGAGCATTTGTAGTGGTGCCAATTGTTCCTTTAAATTTAATACGATTTCATTAATTATAGTAAAGTCAATAGAGCTCAACAGTGTTTACCATTTGAATGAAGAAAATCGGTTCGCAAACAAAGGAGAAAAAGGGATCCAAAATATTGTCTTTGCCTTTTACATATACATATAATAGATAATACAAATATTAAGATGTTAGTTTTCGGAATTGGGTATCGGAAAATACATTATGTGTTGAGTAATCGGTACTTTTACAACACTACATTAATATTTTGAGCACAAATCGAACTAAAGAAAACGGAGCTCTGTATCAAAAATTTCGAGCGCGATATTATTGCACTCAACAGAAAGAAAATTATGTGTCAATCAAAATTGTTTAATACAGTGAACTTCTCTACAATAAAGCTCTCCTTACTACGAATTTATTTTAAAAACACAGCTTTCTAGTTCCAATGTTAATGTATTTTCATCTCTTTGTAGGAAATTTCTATACAATGAATTTTTCTTTACAATAAAGCTATTATTCAGCTGTAAAATTGAGTTTCTTGCGCGTTTGTCTCCATATAACACTAACACTAACAACTGTGACGAAAACAAGGTAATATAAAAATAGGGGAATCCCAAAAGATGAAAAACTATAACAACGAAAAGAAACAAAGTCCCAATATTAACAATTTAGACAGTAGTTGTCCGTGTTGAGTGAACAAAAATGACTAAGTGAAGTAAGTAGCATTTCTTTTGAAAAAAAATTATTATTAATTAATAAAGTTGAAGATGAAAAAAAAATATAGGTAGCTAATCAGTTTGGAATTCTTCCCAGCACTTTATAAAATATTAAAAGAAACAAGGTATTAAAATAAAAGTACAAAAAATATAATTTCTGTATACTGAAGTTTCTATATAATGAAGCGCTTTTCTGGTCCAATGCAGATTCATTATAGGGAAGTTCGACTGTATAAGAATTCTATAGCTATATTGATAATAAAATCTTAAGTTTGAAATTACAATTCATTGTCCTATTTAAGCTTCTTTTTTTAACCGATTTAGCTTTTTCTGGACTTTTTACGTGCCGATTTGGTAAATTTTTTCTGCAGCAGCTGGCAACTATTTATATTACAACTGCTGTTGTTGATGTTTATCGCGTTGAAGCAAAAGCGGAAAACACTTTCCTAGTGGCTCAACAACATATTGTGAAAATTTAATTTCAATTTTAAAATAATAAAACAAGCAGCAGTAAAAAATTATCAAATGGAACATTAACAAACAATCAAACAAAGCAAATGTTAATAAACGAGAAATGTGCAAATACAAAGAGTTAAAGTGCTTAAAACAACAAAAATTACAAAACTTACAAATGTATGTACAAAACAAATGCCATTTGATATGCAACCGACTGTTATTGCTTTTAATCGTTTTCAAAAAACGTTGAGATCAAAAAGTACAAATATCAAACTTTGGAATGAATGCAAGCACATCTTCATTTAATCGCGGGATCTAAAAGATTTAAACAATATATAATTGAGAAATGTTTCCTTTAAAATTTTCAAAACCTTAAACAACATTGCAACATATTTCCAGTGGCATGATTTCGTAAAATCAAGCTATTTTAAACTTAATTTACCATAAATTTTTTATCGAATTACAATAACATTAAGGAATATTTAATTAATTTGAAATGTGAAACTATATATGCAAAAAATCAACTACGACGGCTCCGCACACCTTATAAAGGAAGTTCGTCAATTTGAATACGAAAATTCGGCCATGTACTCGTAGGCCGTGGAATACTTCGAAGTAATTTAAACCTAGTTGATTTCAAGTCAGTGAAAACATACTAATTATAAGAAAGAACGAGTATTTTGATACTCAACCTGTAGCTACTTGACAGATGATAAGTAAAAACTACACCATTAATAAAAATGGAACGATATACGCTTCAACAATACGTTGAAGTTACTAAACTTCACTAAACTAGTGGAAAAATTTTAGCTGTTGGGACAAGTTAGAGATATGAAAAAATACTCGCGTACGTTACTTAACTGAGAATATTGCTGTTGTATCGTATAATGTTGAGGAAATCCCAGCTTTTTCCATTTGGACTGAACAATAATTAATGATTTTGTATAGCCGGAATTGGAAAATAATGATGGGAATGACGTTTGTTTTCAACAAGACGGCGCTACATGCCAAACAAAAAATAAAAAATAAGATAAAATCGATCTTTTGCGTGAATAATTTCCTGACTGTGTGATTTCACGAAGACACGATCACAATTGGCTACCGAGATCTTATGACTTAACACCTTTAGACTTTTTTATTGGGAGCTCCGTGGAAGATAAGATCAATGCCATTAGCCCTCAAAGATGTAATTCGTGATGTTATTAAATTGGAAAACTTCATGAGAAGAATATGGTCCTATAAGCGTAGCCGTGGCGGCCATTTGGTCGACATTGTTTTTCACTGATAATGACATACCTTCCTCTTTACAACCCTAGGGAAAGCTAAATACTAGACAAGCAAAATCTTGCAGCGCATTCTTACTCGTATATTGTCGCACATTCACCAAAAACTCAACTATTGACTCAGCATTTGTCCACTTAAAAATTAAACGCTTTCGCCATTAGATTTTAATCAACGTAATTTAAGGTCGAGGCACATAGAATCCGTCGTACGTTAAACGTTGCTTTTTTCAACTGAAATTAAAGTACCGGCGGAGGAGGTTGACACAATGAGTACTTCATTGACGAACATTAAATCAGCTTCGTTTGATTATAATACACTTTTTCAAATGAATTAGAGGATATTCTGTTTTTTTTTATTTAATTTAATTTTGTCACCACACAACACAAAAATCTTAATAAAAACAAAGAAAAAAATAGTGTTTTTCAAAGTACTCAACGTACGTTAAAAGTTGCCCAACTTTAGTACTTTGCGGTGACAGAGACAGACGTATCGAATGTAACAAAGCTCATAGGAAATGTTGTATTTCAACTTAGTTGTCAGTTGAAAAAAGCAACGTATAACGTACAACGAATTCTATGCCTCGGCCATTAATCATCAGTGTACTTACGTTTGTACATTGAATTAATTTTTTGATATATTTAAAAATAAATTTATTAAGCAGCAGGCGTGGCAGCATTACGGCAGCTGATTTCTTTGTCTTGCTTATGCTTTCTACTTTGAATGTCAAAAAGGGTGCTTTTATATTTTTCTGTATCTGTTTGCTCTAGATGTTTTTGACAGAACCAATATAAAAAATGACTGTTGTTCTTGTACTGTTGTACTAATAATTTCACCTTGTGTTGAACAGAAAATAAAAATTGGAAAAAAAAAATTTGATTTTTTGAGACTAAATAAATAAAAGGCTAAAACGTAAATCGAGGCTAAAAAACAAAAAAAAACTAAATCTGTTCTCGGAAAGACTAAGCTGACATCACTGATGACCATATTATACACAGCGACATCACTGCATACACAGCTAGCATTTTCAATCGTAGCAGAATCTTTTGCGATCGGAGCAAACGATTAAATTAATCGTCCGCGATGTCGTATTCCGATCGCTCAAGTTCAGTAGAACGGGAGCAACTGCGTCAAGACGGCAACTCTTCCATATGATTCGTCTACAATGCGCCTAATATAACCGTGTAAGACTCTTTTGTTCTTACTTCAAACAAGCCTTGAATAAATAAGACTTTTAAATAAGAAGTACTTTTTATGTTTATATTTTTTTAATAATAATATAGTTTAATTTAAAAATCAACTTTTACAAACAACAAAAGGACTCGTAAAAAACATTTTTTTTGCGTTGGTATTATTTATTGAATCTTCAAATAAAATATTTGAACTAACAACAAGTATTAAAATCTTAAATATAAAAAAGTGAATTTTAAGTCCAGCCAATGCTAGACAAAACAATAGGTTCAACGGTTAATTCTTTTGATTCAGCTATTGGCCTACCGCGTTTTATGTAAATAAAAATACAAGTTTTTATTCCATATTGTCCCGACGTTTCGTGAATTGTATGTTCACTTTTTCAAGGGATTTTTGTCTATTTTATTAAATTATAATATTAATAATTAATATTTATACGTAATTGTTGAACTGTTTAAGGTTTATATTGAAAATGAAAATTTTATTTTTGGCTTAAGTTCAAATCTGAGTTTACCCATTTCTTCTTGGTTTAAGAAATTATATTTGGATAAATTCATTATTTTTTATTAAGAGAGTACTTTTTATTTGAAACAATTTATTCATCAGACTAGCAGAACGGATCAGTACTGATTTCGAGATCGCTACACCATCTCATCAGCGTTCTTTGTTCGATTTTACTACTTTTGACGGTGGATACTAGTGACTAGGAATATCAACTATTTAACCGTATTATTTAACAAATTAGAATACGAAAATTGCAATTTATTAATTTCTTATAAGTTAAATCAATTTCGGTTAGTACGAAATTCCATCTCTGATGAGTAATTATTCCAAATATTCCATACTCTCCCGCTTTTTCCAAAGCCATTGGCTTTGAGATCAAGCAGTTTTCCATTTTTTGTTTACTTTATTTTTGTCTTGTAATTGACTTTCTTTGTATTCAACCACCTGTGACAATGTAAACATGGAGGTTTATTACGCGTGCCTTCCTTTTTAATAATTAATATTTATGATGAATAAATTGTTTCAAATAAAAAGTACTATCTTAATAAAAAATAATGAATTTATTCAAATATAATTTCTTAAACCAAGAAGATATGGGTAAACTCAGATTTGAACTTAAGCCAAAAATAAAATTTTCATTTTCATTATAATATTAAATTATAAAAATATTACATTATTGCAACTTTGTTGATGTTTTTTCTCCTTTCAATAAAATAGACAAAAATCCCTTGAAAAAGTGAACATACAATTCACGAAACATCGGGACAATATGAAATAAAAACTTGTATTTTTATTTACATAAAACGCGTGTGGCCAATAGCTGAATCAAAAAATAAAAAATAAAAAAGGTTGATTCTTTAGTTCTCTTACGTCTCCCGTGTTCAGCCGGTTGTGGCCTTTGAAATACAGAATGCAGCGGGCTAGTTGCTTTGGTTGTATCTCTAACTTCTTTGAATACGCAGTCACATATCTTGAGAAAACTTTGCCTTTGATTTTTTTTCTATATTCGACGCCGAGGCAACTGACGCCCCATAACTGAATACCATAGCAACATATTGGTTTTGAAATGGAGTTATATAGTAAGAGTTTGCAATCTAGGCTTAGCGTGGAGTTCATTTATTCGCGCTGTTTTTAATTTTATTTGTGTTAGCTTTAAATCTACGTGAGATTTCCACGTTAAACGTCGGTCAAGATGAATACCGAGGTATTCAACTTCAACATGTTGCGGTATAGTTTGGTTATTGATTTTAAAGACGGGCATGTCTCCCTGCGCAGTGTAAATGTTATATGTACGCATTTTTGTTCATAACTTTTATCCACCATTGTTTTAGCCATATTTCCAAATGAGATATAAATACCTTTGTAAGAGCTTAACAGTGCTTGGAGGCAAGATTTGCTTTAATTTATATATTAGACCATCGTGTCATGCTTTATCAAAGGCTTGGGAAACATCTGAATAACACGGAACAATATATCTTTTCTTCGAAAGTCTCCCTAATAACATTCACAAACCTATGTGTTTATTCGATAATACTATGTTATTTTATAATACAAAGTGATGAACTGGAATGCATCGTTCCGTATTGGCGTCTTAAATATTATACAGCATAGATGTTTGCTGTATACTATTTATAAAAGACTATAAAGAAAGTCTTTTTTTTTGTTTTCTTCTAGTAAAACTTGACGTTGAAAACACCCTTTCTGTTATAGTAGATGTTGGTGATATCGATAGGATTGCCTTAAAAAGATTTTCTAGTTTTTCTAATTTTTTCTTTGTTTTATCTGAATCATATATTATACGAGTACTAATACAGTTTGTGCTAGATTTTTTAAAATTTGTAATACTTTGTATAGTTTTGTTTAGTTCACACAAGCGATTGTGATCATTTAAATCCGATCATGCAATTGGATTGTAACCTTTCGAGCTATATTTGAAAAAGCTATCATAATTGTGGAACTTTGCGGAATGTCGATTAGGAGTGGGTATACAATTCGCATCTCGTCTATTCTGCCTTAAGATAAGGAAGTAAATCTTTTGAAAATGAATTATTATTCTTTTCGAAATTCTTGATTAAGAATTTTATTATTCCATTAAACTTAATTAATGTTGTGGAATCTTTACTGAGCTCTTTAATGGCCACGTGATTTTACTTGATTAATTGGCATCAATTGTTCGAGTTATTCGTTAATCGAAATTAACTGTTTTCGTTATTCGATCAAACAATGGAAAAACTTTACTCGATTAATCGAACAAAAATTAATTGAGTGGGTACTAATAATAAATGCGTTCGAGTACCCAAAAGTTTTTGAAAATTTTTACCAAACTTTACTTTACTAACGTTCACTCACGCTCACGTGAGTGAAAAATAAAGTTTGTCACAATCACGAAAACTCACGCTCACGATATAATCACGAAAAAATCACAACCTATAAGTATTTATACATTAAAATTTCTGAATGCAAATTGAAAAATATAATACACAATTAGAAAATTCTGCAATAAAAGAGGAAAAAACTGAGAAATATACTTTTCTGAAGCAATTTGTTAGTTTAGAAATACAATTTTTCAATTTTTATATATGGGTAAGTCCCAGAAACAGTCCACCACACAAAATTTTTTGAAAGTTATCCAACTTTTTTAAATTTATTTTTTTATGGAATATTAGACTAGATATATAATTGTATAAATAAAATAAATGTATTTCGACGATCAATTATGCACAAATTATTATCAAATCCTACCCTATCTCAGATCTTCTAATTTCATACCAGAAATTAACCATTTTTATGTATTCATATTAGTACTTTCGTATTAGTGAAGATGGCCCGATCGATAGCCATATTTTTATACATTGAATTAAGTTAAATTTTAGAAAAAAATTTTGTGTTTACTATTTTGGAAACATTGAAATTAGGTATGAAATTTCAGAATAGAAATATAATAGAAAAATTGTAACGTGAGTCAGGTAAGGTGCGTCACAAAGGGTTTATGTCTTCTGACAAAAAACGACAACATTTTTTGATATTCATCTTTCTTTTAGGAATTAGATTTTGCTTGCTTTATTATGGAAAACTTGCTAAAAACTACGAAAATACAGTTTAACTTTCAAAGTTACTTCCGTTTTTTGTAGTGTACGCCGCAAAAATTTGTGATCAATTATTTCGCAATAAATAGCTGCTAAAAAATTATTTTGTTATGCCATTCGAAAGTACACTTACATATATCCCACTAAACACCATGCATTAGTTGAAGGTACCTCTTTTGAAAGACCAAAAAATTTTTATATATGTATGTATTAATGTGAAAACGCGTGCGAATGTAGGACTTACACATATTTATGTATGTACATGTGTATCATGCGATTTCTAACTTTGCAGTTAAAATTAAATTTGACAGTGACAATTGCATACAATTGAAAATTCTTGAAGAAAATATAAATTTTCTTTTATTTTTAGTTTTGAAGTGAAATTTAAAATTATGTACATATTTAAAATATTTTGATCAAAATCATTCATTTTCTAGCTCATAAGCAATCTGTGTAAAATATTAAGATTAAGAAGGATCTTGTACTTTTGCGTTAATAGATAATAGATACTCGTAAATAGATTTATGCAGAAATAATATTTTCACATCCCTTCAAGTATTCTTCCTTGCGTTGAAAAAACTCCTTCGCTTGTTGCTGATCTGAAAAAACGAAAAAGAATTGCAGATGTTTTTCTTCCAAATGTTCGCCAGTCGAAACTCGGACTTATACTGCTACTTTTTTGACTCTTTCATTCACATCAGTACATTAATACATACCGGCACAACGTTTTATGTCTTCATGACAATATTGAAAACCACTTACCTATTAAAAATATGAAAAAAAAATCCAAGATCGTAAAAATCACGAAACAATCACGCAAAAAATCTACTCGTGCACGCTCAGTCACGTTAAGCTTTTTTATACTCACGCTCATGCACGCTCACGTGGTTGAAACAAAAAACTGCTCACGATCATGCATGATCACGCGTGATCACGCATGATTCCCGCTAATCACGTGAGCGATGCCTATCTCTAATTAGAATACCTACACCATATTTATTAGTTCATACATTTTTAAAATGAAGTGTAAGATATTGTAAACTCGAGTAAAGAAAGCCCTGCATTTTTTATTTGTTTAGCATATTTTTGCGCTTGTGTTCCAAAAATTAAGTAATACAATCATGTTCAATCACTTTAGGAAAATAAGAATTTCACGTATATTAAAAAATGTTCACATTTGTTAAAATGCCAATAAAATTTAAACATCCTAACGTTGCAAGACCGCTAAGTTATCATCACTTCTTTAAAGGAAAATGCATAAATAAACATGACGTTGATTTGGTTTATTGTGTGGTTGAACGCGTGCTAAAAACTAGTTTGTTGAATAAAAATTTATTTGTCTTTTATACAAAAAAATGATGGCTTTTTTCTGACTAAACGACTACTTCTCTATATACTTTTAGATCATTTCGATTGTTGTTTAGCATTTTTAAAATTTTCTGTTGGGAGTTTATTTTATTATATAGATTTTTTTAATTTGTTGTTATATTTATATTTTTCGTTTTATTGTACATGGATGTAAATTTGATCACGTTTTAATCTATTTTTAAAACATTTTATTATTTGTTAGAAATTATAATGCGATAATAACTAATAAATTAATTTCTTTATTGTATGTTTGTTTGGCCTGTTTAATGCTAACCTTAAGCCACTATTATGAGCAATGATCTTGAATCAATATTTTAACCTCCCATAAACAAATTATCACACTTAAAGTCTAGTAAATATAAATAAAATATAATTTAGTGGATTAATATTACGAATATTTTTTATTGTATATACGAGTATTTTGAAGAAACTATTTTTCAACAGATTTGATTTTTAAATAGCTTGAAATTCCTATTGAATTTAATTTCCACAATAATTTTTATATTTTAATATAAAACTCGGCGATTCTTTTCTTAGAGGCGGACAACTTAAAATGGAAAATATTTTTTCCGCGGTATTCATTTTCACAATTTATTATCAGTTGCTTCACACCCCACAACGATTCTTCCCCGTTACAGATGGGCAAAACTTCAATATGTATTTTTAAAAATATATCGATATATTTTTAAACTACTATTGATATATGGGCAAGTCCCAGAAACAGCCCACCAACCAAAATTTTTTTAAATTTATGCAACTAATTTTATATCTTTTTTAAGGCTTATAAGACTAGATATACATATGATTTTATAAATAAAATAAATGTATTTCGATGATCATTAATGCACAAATTATTACCAAATCCCACCCTACCACAGATCTTCTAATATCATATCAGAAATTAACAATTTTTAGGTGTTCACATCATTACTTTAGTGTTAATGAAGATGGCCCAATCGAAATCCATATGTTTTATACATTGAATTCACTTTAATTTTAGTAAAAAAATGTGTGTTTACTATTTTGAAAATATTGAAATTAGGTATGAAATTTCAGAAAGAAAAAAGGAGCTAGATTTTGTGTGCTTTATTATGCAAAATTCGTTAAAAATTACGAAAACACACTTTAACTTTTAAAGTTACTTTCGTTTTTTGTAGCGTGCGTCACAAAATTTTTTTATCAATTATTTCGCAACAAATTTTTTGTGTAAGCTGATATACATTAAAAGTAATTTAACTTGCAACTAATTTTGCCTTCACTTTTATATATCTTGGATGATAATTTCTTGAATAAAAGCTCTTTGAAATTAGTTTAGAATTAGAATTAGAAAGCCTAATCTATAAAAAATTATGATTTTTTCTTTATTCTGAAATTTTAAATAATATTGAAAACATTTTGATTTTTGGCGGCAAAGTATACTTTATTTTCTTAGTATTTTTAGGAAGTTTATGAAATAGTTAAAAAAAATTACAAAAACAATAATAAGCGTCACGATTCTTTTTTTCCTTCTGTCCAAATTAGTTTGCACAATAACTTACATGAATTGTAAATCTAGTATTGAATTTGAATTATAAATCTAATATTAAATATGAGTTGTAAATCTAATATTATATTTTAATTATAAACCTAAAGTTGAATTAAAATCTATATACTTTTAATTATATATACCTGCCTCAAATTATACCTACTGTACTTATCCATATGTTGTGTAAAGCTGCTCTCACCGCAATGATGATATCAACCGGTCAAACAGTTTGACTTCGGGTTTGTTACCGAGGTTTTTTATTAAGCTTAAGGCAAAGCCAAAGGCTACTGAAGATCTGCATTTCGGTGAGAATAACTACTTACCTTCTACCCCGCCATCAGTGCACATCAACCTGGAAAGTCCTATAAATAATTTAATTATTGGAAAAACCCTAAATTGAATCAGCAAATTTATCCTAAACTTAAATCTAAATTATTTAATAATATTTACGTTGTTATATAAACTCATACATATAATAAGGAAAAATTAAAGAAAGCCCTATTACTTGGAATTTAAATAATTGTCTTCTTTAAACTTTCATTGATGTACTCATTTCTTTTCCTCTCGTCTTCCTCCCCTATTAATCATGTCAATAAGGCATGACCCATCTGAACGCAGACATTGTATCTGAAATACATGGCTTTAGGAATTACCATACAAAAAAATTTATGACTTCTTAGATATGCAGTTTTTTAAACAAAAAACAAATGCTTCAGTTCATTAATTTAATTAATTTAAGAACATATAGTTCGTTAATATGTATAAAAACTGTAACCATTGTGCAAGTAAGTCCCGGGATATTTAAAGTCCATTTTAACTATAAAATTTAATGTTTCGCATTTTTTTAATTAAAAATTTTCAATAAAACACGAAATATTTTCTTTAGATTGTTGATAACATTTATGTATGTAGCTACATTTACCCTTTTGACATTAAAAATTGCTGATTCCGAGGACATGCGAATTCTCATAGTCATTTTTTCAAATGTTGTTAACTTTGTTTTTGGTTCAATCTAATTTTCTATTTGTTTCTTCAAAAACTGCTTTGGCCTTTTGGCCAATAAAATTATATTGCCAGATTCAATTGATATAACATACTTTGAGTTAGTTATTAGTAGTATGTTTGTGAGGCTTCGCTGACATTCTTTTCATACAAACCGTCTGCTTATGCATAGATGTAAGCACTGCAGTCTTCACTTTGATAATTTCTTAACTAAAAAAATTTTCCATACACCCGGGTGCTCATGCATAGTTGTAAATATGTTTTCTTCCTTGCTTGAATTTTTGTATTTAGGACCTTTGTGCTCGCAAATCTTCACTTTCCGCATGAGTGTTTGTTTGTATTTTGGAGGTTCAAAAATGTGTGCACGTACATTTTTGTCAAGTTTCACATGTCTTATTTAAAATGTCAGTCCGCGCTCCTCTATTGCATGTTAGCCCAAACACCCGTATCCAGCACCCTATCCGAGCACCCCTACCCGGACGCCACTACTGGAAATGCGTTTTCCATCCCTGGATTGTTGCGTGAAAGAGTTTGTGTATGTGTGTGTATGTGTTTGCTTGACTGTGTCCATTGCTGTTGGTATGGACGATATAGAAATATTGTGCTGGCAGAGAATGTGTGTATATCTATCTATTTATTTTAGGAGTGTGACGTCATCACTTCTCTATGTGGTTGTATTTGCATGGGTGTGTTGAGATCAATTTAAGATCGTTGCATTGATTTTTTTAATGAGTTTTTGTTGTTTTGTATACTTGAGGCTGTTTTATGTTTTTGATTTTTCTTTATTTTCTTAATTTTACTTACTTTGCTATTTACAAATTCTACGGAATAGTATTACTAATTGAAAAAAATATCTTGATGTGTAGCAAAGAAGTCTTCATACTTTATAAAGTCAACAGTCACCTACATAATAAAAATGCGTGATGTAAGAAATAAACTTAATAGATTTTGGAAGATTCCAATTGAATTCAGCTTAATGATCGTTGCGAAATAATAAAGTTTTCCAACATATGTTGGATGAAAATGAAGAATTTGGAGTCATGGAAGATGAGGATAAAGTTGAGGGACATTTTAAATGCTAGCTAAGAAATTGTCAAAGTAAAGAATGCAGTCTTTACATCTATGCATGAGCAGACGGTATGTATAGACAACATCTCAGCGAAGCCTCAAACATAATGCTGCTATTAGTCAAAGATAACATCCTGACTACTTCTGAATTACTAAAGTACAAATATTACACATATCTGCAATTATTAGATTATTAGAGGTTATTATTTAATATATCTGACAACATGCAAGAGGATAATGATACTATCAAAGATTGGCTAAAGATATCGCTCCTTTATTGCAACGTTGTTATATACAGTGATGTTAACTTTTTTATTTCGATTTCCGTACAGCCCTAAAAGAGTTACCGTTTTAGGTGAAATTACGGTGCCCAAAGTCTTCTAAAAAAAATAACAATAATAATAACTTAAAGAAACAAGTAGTAATAATAAAATAAAGCAATTCAAGTTTGTACTTTCAGTAAAATCAATGTATCCATTTTTGGACTATTTAAAGCTTAATTATTCATAAATTTGGATTGTTTTTATAATTTTGATGAAGCAAAACAAAATGCTTGTGACTGTCTATAAAAATTTTAAAACTTAATTTTATTGCATTAATTTTTTATGATCAAAGGCATTTTGATTAAAATACAGAAAATGTTTGTCATTGAATTTAATATTTAAAACGTTATTAGCATTGACAAACGATTTTGCATGTAGAATTCTTTCAAGAGTGTCATGTCAGTATATGACTTGTTTCTTATTTTCGTTTTGTTTAGATTTACGTATTATTGAAAAAATTCCGTTCCACAGTAGCCGAACTATGTATGTGATAAGGAGAATATATAAACCAAACATTTATTAAAAACTGGAAACATTATGGAGCCGTCCCCTTTCTTTATATTTAAGACGCTATCACGCAATTTTCATCAATTTGAACAGCTCTGGGAAATGCAAAACTAAAGGAATTATGGAGTATCGAACAATTCGGGTTTTATTATATCCATTTTTTAAAAAGGATTGCATCTGATTTGATTCAAAAGAAATCTTTTTTTAATTTCTTGCAATCAATTTTAAATTCAGCTAATTTGTGTGTTGAAATATCCATACTTGAAAGACTTGCGATTACTTAACCGCGTATATATATTTTGTTTAGCGTTAGGTGATTATCATCCTCAAAATTAAAATCTCGCCACAAAGTGCCGTCTAAGTAAAATTGCTTTGGATTGTTTTAAATGTCAAAGATATTCGATTATATGGATTTTAGTTTTTTCGCTTTGCATTTGCATGCCAAATACGATTTGTTTAAGGGGTCATCAAACCATTCAACTTTCTTTACAGAAATATATTATATATTGACTTTTACTTTTTAAATAATAATAAGTGTATGATGCGCCATAAGTGATGCCAAAATTTTTTCATACATTTATTACAGCAACTTCTAGAATTTAACTACAATTGCGCGTTATTTCGCATAATTGTAATGACACAGCGCTTTTTATGATTCATTTGGGCTCTATTACTTAAAACTTTTTAAAACTACCGTACAAATACAGAAATTGGCTGCCTACCGTTCGGAGGTCTAAATTCCTGTACAATTCGGTAATTACCGTACGGTTAACATCACTGGTTATATCTCAAAAAACATGATTTTTGAGTTGAGAATGAAGAAATATTCGTCGTTTACTCATGTTTACTCATTTGTTGAAGGAGAGAATATATTTTTGTTTTTCCACTGAGCAAATGAGTTTTTTTGTTGATAGGACTACGTTGCATGAAGGAGCGATATCTAAAACGTAGAAAAGGTGCTAACAACAAATATGAAAAATATAAGTAAGTTAATATGTAAAGGGTGTATGATAAGAGGTGTTACGGTTGACATAGAGTTACATAACGGCTTGCTTAACATGTGGTATCAACAAGACGGTGCCACATCGCATACAGCCAGGCCTGCGAGACATCTTTCCACAACAAGTTATTTCAAGAAATGGTGATGTTGATTGGCCTCCACAGTCACCTTATTTGACTGATCCGGACTTCTTTTTGTGGGGATATCTGAAAAGCAAGGCTTATGCAAACAAACCAGAAACGCATTAGCAACTCAAACAAAATATTCGGGATGAAATTAATGAAATACTGCGTGAAATGTGTGAGAATGTAATGAAAAATGTGCTCAAAAGGGCTCTCATTTGTGAGGCTAACAGAGGGCGGACATTTATCTGATATTGTATTCCATATAACCCGACATTAAGTAAAACATTTATTAATATGAGATCCATTCTCTTTCATTTAATAAAAAATTGTAAACAAACACAGTAGTATACCTTCCCGGCGGACACCCTGTATCTTTATATGTTTCTATATGCTTAATTTAAAATCTCAAGATAAATTTTTAGGTATATATTAAAAATTTAAATATGTATACTACAATGATAACAATATACATATATAAGTACACATATGATGATTTTTTAATAATGATGTTTACCATGATTATTTAACCCAACAACCCAGTTACTATAATAACATTTATAGAAAAAAAACACAAGCGTGTTGGCTAGGCAACTTCAAGCTGCAACATGTATGAACATGAACCAGGTGATTGCATTAAAATATAAAGATAGACTTGAATAAAGCCAGCTTGTAAGTTTAGTTAACTTGGCATATTCAAGAGAAACGGTTCGCAGGCGATACTCAGTTAAAAAAATAAATCAAAAGCGCGCCAAAGAAAGCGGCCTTTTAATAATGCACTAAATTCGTATCAAATATTTATTATTAAAATACGGAGAGCTTTATATTAAAAAATTTTGTTAAAATAAAGCTGGGAAAGAGAAAAGTAAAAGTTAAAAAATACAAACTAACAAAATTTTATATTAAAAAAGGCAAATAAACATTTAAGAATAAACAAAAAGTGCCAGCTTTATTTTTTTAAAAGAGATTTAGTTTTTTCTTTGTATTTTTTGTGGTTACAAAAGTTTAAAACTTTTGTTACATATTTTTCAATAACTTACTGCTGCGAAATTTTTGCGGCAAAGTGTCTGTTTTATCGCTTTATTTTTGAAATACTTTTAACTAAACTACAGTGTAATTTTTTTAGTTTTTAGCTACTTTTTATCTTTATGTCTACATTTGGTAATACATATTGCAAAAAGCCATAAAAAAGTTGAAAAATAAGAAAAAAAAAGTATAAAAAATCCACCCATCTGTAGTGGAAAAATGTTGAAAAAAAGTGAAATTATAAATCGTTTATGTGGTCGTAGTATTCGTTGTCGTAGTGGCCTTTGGCCAATTGCCATTGTATATGCGGTATTTGGCCTGCAACTTTTTGGAAGTTCAATGGCTTTTACCATACTTTCGCCCTTTAGTTATACATCTTCGAGTTTTAAGAATCTTTTAAATAGTGTCCTGCTATCGAGTAATGCCAATTTGGCTGGCGGTGGCCGTAATTTGAAATCAGATGTTTTAGAAGATGCTTCACTGATAACGGTAAGTATAAAAACTTATTCGTTTTTTTTCTGAGCTGAAAACAAAGAAAACTTATTTCATCGCGTGTGAGAGTTTTTTCTTTAGCAACAATTTATTCAAGCTTTGGAACGTAACCAATTGGTATATTTTTTTCTTTTATTTCTTCACTTAAAATTAAATACATAGAATTACGCTTTTGTCATCTTTACTCGTTTTTCAAAATATTTCTTCATGTGATTCCCAAAATATTAGTAAATATTTCGAAAGCTAAATATTCAAGTGCAGTGATTTTCATCTATAAAGAAGGGTTTAAAATTTATACAATATTATTGAATATTTTAATTATTCATAATATTATTGTTTTTTCCGCATATTTATACTGCCGTGCTTATTTATGTAGAACTGTCCACTAATGGTGTGAAATAAAAAAAATTTCAATCAAATTATGCCGATTTGCTTAAAACAAATGTAGCTCGAAGAGGAACTTATCGATTATTGTATTTGGAGCAAAAAGGTCGTAAAAATTGACAAAATCGCATCCTCTCGTTACTTGCAACTTTTATAAATGTGAGCTGACTTAAACTTTTTTTATGTGGATTATTTAATCATAGCTTAGAAACAAGGGTACAAATTTGTTGTTTTTTGCTTTGAATTATTTAAATTTGGGATTAAAAAACCTATATATCCCCTTTCCAAATTTTTTGGTGAAGGTTGGTAATTCCATTCATATCGGTTACATAAATGTTTATTTTAACTTTTTCCATTGAAGGAATTTAAAGTATAATTCTTTTTACCATAATCATTTGTATTTAAATGGATACTCTTGTCTGGATAAAAGGTATAATTCGAATACCAAGACAACTTATGGACCTTATGTTCAATATTTTTCTTATATAATGTTTGCAAAATTGTATTAATTGGTTATTTAAATGTTGAATGTGATGACGCGTCATCATCATGGTACGAGTTGGACAAGATACATGATGAGAACGGTATAATAGATTTTCATCAAATCCATGATTTATTCTTCAGTCAACGTTGTTATTTTAACTTTTATCGATTTAGCAGTTGAAAATGAACTTAAACAAATTTTGTTTTCCTAAAATTTTCAAAATCTATCAAGCCGAATCGGTTCATTACTTTTTTAGAATCCCGCTAATTTTTAATGTGCATACGAACATCTTCCTAAAAATAGTCAGAATAGATACTTATGACCTCAAAACGTAGAGGTTTGATTAAAACTCAATTTTCCAATATTGGTGCAATCAGCATCTCAATATTGTTCTTTGATAACTATTTTTTTGGTAGTGGTTTGGACAAAAAATTTAAAGCACTCTATGGAATATAAAAATCTAGAGAGAAACAGTATAAATCTAATAAGTAGTAAAATAAATATATACCTTGAGCTTTATGCTTTGCAACACGATTTTTATTCCAATCGCTTCTCTTTTATTTTTTCAGGAGAATTGTATCCACAGCATGCATAATTCCTGGGCGACCTCTCTTTCTTTTGATCACTAAAAAATCTTTGTCACCTTTTTTCTAAAGCATCAGAAATTAAATTTTCTATTTCATCACGAAAATCTTATTCTTTTTTTTCGATAGTTTTCGTATGTACCTAGTTCCACAATTCTTTTGTTTGTGTCTCAATTTTTTTAATTAAATTTTTTAAATCGTTGGAATGTGTGCCCACTTCCAATATTCCAGTGTAACGCAATACTACTTATGGCGTATGTTGAACCCCCATATTGTAAAAAAATAATTGAAGCACTTAGATGGTAGTTGGGCTCCCGAGATATAATTTGCATATTTGCTTACTAAAATATATCTTGGTCAGGGTGTAAGTTTTCTCTTTAATCACTGTACTCTTAGAAGAGCAACACGAAGATTTTAGTATACAGTACAACCTCCCTAATCCGGACACCCGCTAGTTCGGACTATCCAGTAATCCGGACATTTACATTTTCAGACAGTTTATAAATTTTTCCACTATAGTCCGGACAAGTCTTGTTTTTTTCAGTAAAATGTTTTCGTTATTTTACCGCTAGAGAAAATAAGTTATTATGTGTTTGCGAGAGAATTAAAGAATGTGTAAAATATTTTTGTTTAATTGAGTTTGTGTGGCGAACTGTTTTCAAACGCAATTTTAGGGGCTGAACAAACCAACGCGACAGATAAGGATATTTTATTTTTAAAAGAAGTTATTTGACAAATTAAATAAAGATATGTACGATACATTCAAACAAAAGGAAATTTTTATTTTTCAAAATTTAGTATGCTTCTTCTTTATGTTTTCTGTAAATTAATTAAATACAAATTAATTCTAATGTGTACTGATTTTTCTTTTTGGTAATTAAAATACAAATTATATATACATATGTGCATATAAGTATAGCATTTAAAATTTTATTTTAACTGTAGTCTGGACGATCCACTAATACGGGCAATAGCTGAAACTATATCTGTCCGGATTATGGAGGTTGTACTGTATATTTGGAATGAATTTCCGTCATCCCACGTCAAATTTGGTTGATAAACAGACCGGTTTCGGCTATGTGCCATCTTCAGTGTTCTCTCAGTAACTGTATATTGTTTATTTGTGATTAAATATTAATTTGCTCCACTTAATACGTCAACGGTTGGAAGAGTAGTAAAAATCAGCAAAACATAAATGACACTTTCCCTCAAGTCGCACATATCACGATATTGAGCAAAAATACCGTCCGTTATCTTAGACTGCTGAGTTTTTTATTTTGTGAGGCACGTGTTTCGCAAAAAGTTTTGATCATTTGCTGGCATGTGAAATAAATGTATAGAGCAACTTCAGGTATTTTCGAACCCATACTTTAAAATGATGTTAGCAAAATTCCTGCCGGATTGATTCCAATATACATAATTGTTAATCGATTGCATAGCTGCGTGTAGTGTAAAAATAATATTATTTCAATATTAAAAGAATATATACATGAAAAATCTGAGACATCCCAATAATATTCATTTTCTAAATTGTTGGTAATGTGGCACCCGATGGATAATGTGGAATAATATGCCATACTACCAGAATCAAAATATATGTAAATAAGAAAACAATTTAAATTTGTTAGAGGATGGAATTCTATAAAATATGGTTTTTCGACTAATGTAGTTAATTTCCATTTGATTTATAGTAATTTCACTAATTTCCATAATCTAATTAATCGTAATCGTATGACTCAATTGAGGACCCACTTTATCATAGCAGGTGTCAAACCAGTTGCGACTATCCCTATAGATGGCAGCGGAGTTATCAAATTACTCGTCTTGTAATGACATTTTTTATCCTTTTTTTGTGAAGTAATTTTAAGCGCGTCGTTGTAAAGGCATTCGTTTTTTGTGACTCAAAGCACGTTTTATAATATAAGCCAATTGTCGAAATAAACACTGCACTGGAAAGTTTATTTTTTCCCGATTTTTAGAATTTACCCTCACTCCTTCGATCTCTGCCTTTGTTGATTTTTCATAGGATTTTGCTGATGGTTTCACACTTCTGGAAGAAAGTCTCCCTGCCTTACCATTGAGCTGCAGAATCACAATATTTGCTCTTATTGAAAATAAAATCAAAATAGGGTTGCAGACTGCCCGTCTTTAAGTATTTCACAATAGTCGACTGCCAAATTTTTGTAAACAAATATAATAAATAAAAAAAAAACTTATAAAATAAACATGCCAACCAAGAAGAAGTGTTATTTAGTTTACTATTTCCACACAAAACATACACAAAAACTTATAATTTGGAGCAATATAATGGTTTGAATATGCACATAAAAAAAGTCAACATCTCGCATTTTCACTCTCGGCCAAACTGGAAACTAACAGTGCGACCGTATTCATGGCAAATCGCGTAATCTTAATATTTCTTAGTAACATACAGGGGGTTCCACAATAAATAATCCTACACTCATATTCCACAATACCCGAAGTTACTCTACTTGAAAAAGTTTACAGGCAACATTAAAAGAAATGTATATGTATGTACGAACATTAAAAGAAATGTATATGTATGTACGAGTATTTATATCATTTACAACAGGTGTGGTACACTTGAGTAGTTTTAATTTGTATCGTATGTAATGAAATATTTAAAGATCATATTTGTAATTAAAACCCATTGACCAATATTTTAAAATTCAGTTTTATTTTTAGTTATCAATTTTTTTTTTTGGTTTTGAAAACTCACATGTGCCCCCAGTTCAATAAATAACTGAATAACTACGTATGTTTATTTCCTATATATTATATAATGAAAAAAAATTAAGAAACAGTACATGCTCGTACGTACAGATACAATAAAGTAATAGATACAAACCAAGAGAAAAAAAGAAAAATGAAGGAAAAAATTGTTATTGATAAAATATGAATAAAAAACTTTAAATAGTTATACTGAGTTAGTTAGTAGGATTATTTATTGTTTATAGGGTAGGTTTTTTTAGTTTGGTTTTTCAGTATAGAATAATTAATTGCAACTTTGGGATTCATAAAATTTCCGAAAGTCGTTATCCTTTTGTGTGCCCATTTCACAAATCAAACACTAACAGGAAATTTGCATGCCCATTCTGCAAATAAAACACTAATAGCTAATTTTTTTCGCGAACTTCTATACTTTGGAATTGAGCGTCCACATTGGCCTTGTAAATGTTTTTACTGACAGCATTTCTTTTTGTTTATCATCCGGATAAAAATTACGTACCCACAAAGATCTCCTTAAGGACTGGAAATTACTGTTCTGTGTAGAAAATATTTCTAAATTCGAATTCAATGAATAACGCAAGCCAACACTGAAGGTTTTGGTAATAGCTTTCGATTATATTGAGGGTGCTGATTACTAGTTTGTTTCCAGCAAATATATTTTTACATACTGATTTGAATACTGGTATCAATAACAATAAAGTAATTCGTTTGGGTTGCGAAATACCGTGTAATTCAATACCGGTATCTCACCGATATCATCGTTCCGGTATAAAAGCTTTTATAAGTAGTATGTCAAGAAAATAAAGTAAGTAGTCAGTGCAATTCTATATATGCATGTGTAGCCGCAATGATGAAGCTTAGCCTAAGTCAGATGCCAGCGAATATTAAGGACTGTGTGATTAGAATAGACGTCAATAATTACCATGCGACTGCCAGAATTAACTAAAGGCTAGAGCTGACGATAGGCCGACCCAGTGGTTGACTGAACCGTTAACTACTGTTCCATTATTAGCAAATGGATACCTATTATACAATAATATATAGGAAGAACCCCTTCTGACTTACAAAAAAATATTTTTACTGAAATGCAGATTATTTGATCAATGCTTTTTTGAAAACAGGTGCTGCACCATAAATAAATAAATAAGGGAAATATAGTTTTAAAAATTTTCCTTTTTTATATATAATTGTTAAAATTACACTTTAAAGTCTAGAAAAAAGTATGTACAAACCTTTATTGGTTACACAGTACAACATTTTTCAGCTCATTGATTTCAGGCTCAATTCTGAGAATTGCACGTGAAAATACCTCCAAAGTAAGAACTTCAGGTTGCATTCTAATCTACTTTAGAATGTTGCTGACATACTCCATTTGAACATTTTGAATAAAAAATCGAGTCTTTCTGCGAACTTTTGTACTTCTTTACAATATTTCTTTTTCTCCAGGGTATCAGCTCCGTTCGTGGCATTATTACTTTGGATATCTTAATGAAAATAAAAATTCACAAGGGTGGTGCTAAATAAGGTCAAAATGGCAAAAATTCGCTTATTTTATTCAAGTTACGTTATTGGCTTCCCAGGAAAAGATTCGATTGCCGAGCGAGTACTGAATTGTTTTATAATATGGGTATTATTCATTAGATTTTCAACATTAGGAAGAACTAAAGACGTCTTGCTTCGTAATATCCAACATATTAACAACCGAATAATGCGAGAGTCCACCTATTGGTTGATCGTTTTGTTGTGAAATGCGAAACCATTTGATCCATGCAAACGACACCAGCTTTATTTTTGTTATAAAATAAAATTGCTTCTGTTTATTTAATTTGATTATTTTTCGAACTTAACAACTTAATAACTAGTAGAAATTGATAAAATATGTTAAAAACTCAACTAGGTGTCAAAAACACACAACATACTTCATTATTAATCAGACAAAAAAGTTTGTCTTACGTAAAAACAAACAAACAAATTAAAAGGAAAATGGTACATAAGATAACTCAACGTGTAACAATGGGTTAATTTATCATTAATTACTGCCTGACCCACGATGCCGAACGATATCGTTCTTTTGTAAAATTACATTTAAAACAAAAACAATTTCTAAAATTTTGTTTTTTTTAATGTAATTTCACAAAAGAACGATATCGTTCGACATCCTGGACCAGGCAGTTAGTGTTGGTAAAATTTTAACATTGATAGTCGTGAAGTTGTGTTTGCTTTCAAAAACAAAGAATAATACCTTAATATAAGTCTCGTATTCTTTTTCGAGTCATAATTTGTATAAATACAAATTTCAAATCAATTTCAACCCAGCCACCTAAACAATGGCGGATACATGGGAACACATTGAACACTAATGATGGGAAAAACCCGAAAAACAACCTTTTTCTGTTCTGCCGTGCAAGTTCGAATTAATTGAAGTTAATTTATCCCTCGTGTCTTTGGAATTTAACTCATATTCAATTCCTTCTACAAAAATGCTATGAACTTTAGCCAAAAAAAAATAATCACCTTGGGTTAAAAAACTATTGAAATTGCTGCTGGTTTAATGGCTTCACCTTTACATTTGTCAATACAATTCAGTAAAGAGGAATAATGCATTTATTCCTTTTTGGATCGTAGCTACAAATTCAAAACAAATTTTCCTGAACTCCAAAATAAGATGAAAGAACAGGCCGTGAAGCATGTTTTCTCTTTTCTATATTATATATACATTTTGTGTTAGACCGAATAGTACCACCAAATGTTAGACAAAGCTTAGTAAGGCACTTTTCTCCTTGCGATGTAAAAAATGGCCAATTGTACGGCCACTATTAGTGTATGGCATGGCAAGTTGCAGCATAACATTTTCCCCTTGAGTAGCTCAGGTTCTGCTTCTTCTTGAAGACCTTTATATAATTTTGCTTGCAATGTATACTTTGTTTTGGAGTCGCAAGCCCATCGGTTTTGGCGGTACACTTTAAAAGTTTGCATGCAATAAATTTAAAAAGGACAAGGACTGTTTCAACGAAAAAATATAACTACAAAAAAATTAAGGTAACTTAGTTTTTTGGAATGAATTTCCGTCATCCCACGTCAAATTTGGTTGATAAACAGACCGGTTTCGGCTATGTGCCATCTTCAGTGTTCTCTCAGTTACTGAGAGTATCATTAATAAAATCGGAATTAATGATACTATGCTGAAAAAGCCAATATTTGTTATCACAATAGTTTGCTTTTTATTAAGTTTTTTATCTCTATGTTTGATGTTCAAATTTGAACAGAGTACTAAGCTTAAGGGATCAACTAATTTATTTTCAGAAAAGGTTTAGACTTAAAATTGTTGACGTTTGTATTTTTATTCTGCTTGAAGTTCGTTATATACTTTTCAATTATAAATTATAAGGTTTTTAATTAATGTTATAATTTTTAAAACCTACTGGAAAATTCAGACTAGCCCAGACGGGGCAATGTCGTTGCTTTTGTTGTGCAATTTTTCTATTTTGAAAATATTATAATCCGATTTGCAGAGGGATATCATCCGCTATGCTGGAAACTGTTTCAAGTTTATAACGCCAATTAGGCTAAAAAAAATTAATAACAAAGTTTAACTTTTAAAAAATCACCCAAAAAAGTATGATTACAGGTTACAAAGTGTAATATTTACACATCCGAAAAATTATAATTAATAATGCCAAACACGCACTTCACAATATAAATTTATTGCTAAATTATTCTTTGTTTACGATTTATACCACAAAGAAATTGTAAAATTAAATAAAAATTGTTGGTACTTATGTGTGTACATACATATATGTATATAAGTTATTTTATGTTGTTTCGTATGGGACGATTGTAATTGCGTGTCTGGCTGTTGTGTGTGCAAAGTTAAAGTTTATTTGTGTAATAAATATATATGTATGTATATACAAGTATATATGTATAATATATATTTAAAACACCTGGAGTGTTGGTGTAATGTTGATGATAGTACCCAAGTGGCCACGACTTTAAGACTTAAGTATGCCATTAAACCATAAACATATCGCTCCTTTATTGCAACGTAGTCATATCTCAAAAAACGTAATTTTCATTTTTTGTTAAAAACTCATAAAAATATCTTGTTTACTCAGCTTTTGAGCTTGTTTTATATTTCCATTGAGCTGTGAGTAAATTAAAAACTTTAAACTCGTTTTCTGAAGAAGATGTTTTTTTGAGATATGACTACGGTGCAATAAAGGATCGATATGTTTTAAAGATATCTTTACTAATGATGCCAGTATAGCCTTTTCGAGGCTGGATATAGCCTTCTTTCTTGTCTTTTTTTATTTTAGTTTTATCCTCAGAAAGGCAAAATTTTTATTTTTTACTGAACCCATAAAATCATGTTGAAATATTTAAAAATTAATCTAATGTACAACCAAAAGTACAATGAAGGCAAAATAACATTGATTTAAATCCAATGGCAATAGCCATTGTGCTATATATTAGAGATGGGATCGTGAGTGACTTTTCACTCACGCTCATGAACGCTCACGATAAAAAAAATTTCACTCATGCACGCTCACGCACGACCTCATATTTTCGGCTCAAGTTCACTCATGCCCACGTGAGTGGAAAACAAAGTTAGTCACAATCAGGAAAACTCACGCTCACGAAATACTCACGAAAAAATCACAATCTATAAGTATTTATACATTAAAATTTCTGAATGCGAATAGAAAAATCTAATATACAATTCGAAAATTCTGCAATAAAAGAGGAAAATTATTTTTAACTGAGAAATATACTTTTCGGAAACAATTTATTGGTTTTGAAATCAATTTTTCAATCTTGATATATGGGTAAATCCCAAAAACAGTCCACCAAACAAAACTTTTTGCAAGTGATCCAACTTATTTTTTATTTTTTTATATAATATTAGACTAGATATATAATTTTATAAATGCACAAATTATTATTAAATCCTACCCTACCTCAGATTTTCTAATTTCATACCAGGAATTTACTATTTTTAGGTATTCATATCATTATTTTAGTGTTAGTGAAGCCCGATCGAAAGCCATAATTTATACATTGAATTCACTGCAATTTTAGCAAAAAAAATTTGTGTTTACTATTTTGGAAACATTGAAATTAGGTATGAAATTTCAGAATAGAAATATAATAGAAAAATGTAACGTGAGTCACGTAGGGTGCGTCACAAAGGGTTCATGTCTTCTAACAAAAAAAGACAAATTTTTTGGCTGCAAATAAGTTATTTTATAATTCTCGTATATTCATCTTCCTTTTAGGAACTATATTTTGTGTACTTTATTAAGCAAAATTTGCAAAAAATTATGAAAGCACATTTTAAATTTCAAAGTTAACAAAATTGTATGATCAATTATTTTGCAACAAATACCTTCTAAAAAATTATAACTTAAGCCATTCGAAAGTACACTTATAACCCACTAAGCACCATGCATAAGTTGAAGGTACCTCTTTTGAAAGACCAAAAAATTTTTATATATTAATGTGAAAACACGTACGAATGTAGGGTTTGTCACCAGGCTTGCCATTTTAGCACTTTTAGTGCTAGATCTAGCAGTATTTTTTCTGAGTTAGCACTAAGAGGTTTAAAAAAAATGCTAAATGTTAGTTTAGCATATTTTTATAATTGTTTAACATTTTTAGCACTTTTTTAGATCGCAGAATTATTTAAAAAAATCCCATACATAATAACAAGTTAAGTATAATTCTCTCACAGTATAAAAACGTACAAATATATGATGCCATTTCTTTCAACTTTGTCGTAGGTTTTCTACATCTTTGCAATGTACGAAAAATAAAACAAAGAATTGTTATTTCCGGTTACACGAATAAGAGAAGGTGTGAAATTAAATATCGTATGCTGCGATACTTTAGACCAGAGGCCCAAAATAACTGCTATTATTTTTTGAATAGTCAGTTGGTCAAAGAAGAAATAGCTGGAAAAATTTTGGTCCTGAAATAACAATGAGAAAAAGCTAAGATTTTTATTTATGTTGGTAATTTTTAAATTTTTCTGTCTTTGCATAGCCATTATTAACTTAAGACTTTTTAGAGCTTGCACACACTAAGTAAGAGTTGATATAGCTGACCAATAAAAATAAAGGTCGCAAGAAGATATACGAATATAAAAATCTTCTGTAATGGTTATGAGAAGGCTGAAAAAATAAAGGTCTTTTATAAGTGTTATGAAAGACCCAAATAAATTAAAATCGTTTATAATAGTTATAAGAAGACCAAAAAAATATTCCTCATTTTTAACTGTTATTAAGAGATTTTTATTTTAAAATGCCTTGAATAATAATTCTTTGAAGATTTTTATAAAGAAATATTGGGCATAAAAGTTATGTCCCTGCCTGAGAAATATCAGGAGGATATTGTAAAAAATCGGTTCATCTGAAATATACAAAAATGGCTTAGTCTGTGAGGAAGATGCAAATAATATGGTTGATATTTTGAATACTCTTAAATTGAATTAAAATAAAGTACAGCTTCTCAGTAGTTAAGCAGCTCTGGGCTGAAGAACAGCTCTCGCGTCATCGTAATTATTTCTTAAGTGCGGGCAGGCTTGCGTGTGTTGTTTGGCCTTCGAGTTATTCTTCTCGCTCGCACTGGTTGACAGATTTGCCACGGATAACAGTATGATATTGCGGATCTTTTGTGGAATTTCATTGAAAACCACGTTGCTACTTCCTTCCTATGTGATGGCATAGGTCGAGTATAGTCAAAAACAAAAACATTTTTAAAATACTGTTAATTTGGTCTAGCTACCGGCTCCATTTTTGTGCAACCATATTCTGCAAATTTCCTTTGTAGAATATGTATCAATAAATAAATAAATATATTAAAGATTTTTGACTACAAAAAATTAGATCAAATTTTAATACCATTAAAGTTTTTATATTAAATAAAATTAACTTTGTATGTAAATATATTTACATCACTAAAATATTAAGTAAAATTAAAGAAATTTAATATAAGAACCTTATATGAGTACAAATGATTAAAATTTGTTAAAAATGTACAGATGTCTGAAAAGTAAATTTTTTTTTTAAACCTTATTAATAAAAAGCAATGCTTTAATTTGACAATTAAATACAATTGAAAATTCTGAGAGAAAATATAAATTTTCCTTTATTTTAAAGTTTTGAAGTGAAATTTAAAATTATGCACATTTTTAAAATATTTTGATTAAAATCATTCATTTTCTAGCTCATAAGCAATCTGTGTAAAATATTAAGATTAAGTACGATCTTGTATTTTAGCGTTAATAGATAATAGATAAATAGATTTGTGCAGGAAAAAAAGTATTCTTCCTGGCGTTGAAAAACCCCCTTCGCTTCTAGCTGAGCTGGATGGTACACACAGTATTTGTTTGGCCAATTTTTGCAGAACTGGGTTTTTTAGGTTTTTTCTAAAAACTTAAAATTTCTAGGTCTTGTTCGTTTGTGCAAAGGCGAATGAAAAAACGAAAAAGAATTGCAGATGTTTTTCTTTCAAATGTTCGCAAGTCGAAACTCGGACTTATACTGCTACTTTGACTCGTTCATTCACATCAGTACATAACGGCACAACGTTTTATGTCTTCATGACAAAATTGAAAACCACGTGCCTATTAAAAGTATAAAAAAAATTCTAAAATCTTAAAAATCACGAAACAATCACGCAAAAAATCTACTCATGCATGCTCACTCACGTTAAGTTTTTTATACTCATGAGCGTGATTGAAATAAAAAACTGCTCACGATCATACATGATCGCGCGTGATTCACGCTAATTACGTGAGCGATGCCCATCTCGACTATATATACCAATAAGATGTTTCATTATAAGCAAAAAATTGTATTTTTAAGCTAAATCTTCGGATGTTTATTTAATTTTAAATTTGACAATTAAATACAATAATTTATAAAACAATATCAGTCAAATGACCGCCATAGCTACGCTTGCAGGAACATATTCTTTTCATTAAAGTTTTTATTATTAATCCGCACATTTGCAGATAACTTCACGAATACATTTTGAGGTCTGGAATCGATTCTGTGCTATATGCCACATCTTTTACGTAACACCAAATAAAAAAAGTCTAAGGGTTTAAATCACAAGTTCTTAGTGGACATTTGTGATCGCATCTCCAATTTTACAATTACTGACTGAGAAAATGATTCACGACGACGCAAAAATACTTAGTTTTGCGAACTGTAACCACGAAATTTTCACCATATTTTTAGTGATGCATGACAACTGTTGAAATGGCGGACTATTGAAAATAACACGTCTTGTTGGACCACCCCGTAGTATTATCTTTATTAACGCTAGTTTTTGTTTTAAGAACGATATACAACTCGGATATGTATAAATACTGATACAATATTTATTAATTCCTAAATACAAATATTCTGTTTTAATTTTGATCCAATACTAAATTAAGTCAAAAGAAATACCTAATATTTATGTTATATATTGACTTATATGATTTTTTTTTGCTTGTGTACTCGAAGAACATTCAACATGTTTTATACATTTTTTATTAATAATAAATAAAACGTTGAGTTATGAATAAAAATTTGTTAGCCTTTTTTAGCTTTTATTTTTGGGCGATTTAGCTCTTTGCCAATAGGTATTCAGCTATGCGATGGAAATCGATTTTGAAAACGAGGTAACTTTAAAGGCAATTTTTAATACACTTTTAATCCAATTTAATATAATTTTTGTAATAAAATTCTTCTTAATAAGGAAATATTTTTATAATGTTTGCGGTAAAGCACTTTTTAATAATGAATTATTATTAAGAAATGCTTTTTAAAATGGCTTCGTTTTCGAAATCGATTTCCAAAACATACCTGATTATTTAGGTTGAATAATTTCGTCGTCAAAGAAAAAAGATTCACCACTCCAGAATGCAAGCGATTATTTTAAATAATCGATTAGCAAACTTAATTGGCAGACGACAACCTGTTTTCGACTTTCGAAAATTTGGCCAACAGGGTGGTTCAATTACATAATACCCCAGCTCTAATAATGTTTAAATAATTAACATGTGAAATTGTAATTATATTTGTATGTATATATATACACGATAAAAGCTTTGCACACGTTTGTTATTTGCACATTAGATTATGTTAGTTAAAGGGTTAATAAAATTCATAATGTTATAAGATAATAAAATACATAATATACAACAAATATAACTATTATAATGAATTACACAGACCGACATAAACTCGATCCTGAACGAAGATTTTAACTGTGATTTTGTTTATTTTTCTATCAAGTATAGTTTTCGCGTACTCACGGCTGTCATATTTTAGTTGTTTGCTTAATTTTGTTTGCTTAGATTTTCTGAACTGAGCGTTAAAACGATAAAAAAATTTATAGATAAGTAAACTATAAAAAATTACATTTGTATTTAATCACGTACCTTTCTTTTAAATAACTAATCCTATACAATTCTATACATACTAATTCTGCACAAGAAATGCATAAAAAATATTGTACCGCTAAGTACAATCACTAAGTGTCTGTATCCATTTGTCTCACTAATGTTTACTTCAATAATTTTACACAGCTTATTTTGGTAGTGTTTTATTTTAATACAATGACTTTAGAAAAGATAAAACTTCCAAAATCCTTGCGGTTTCACCAAGGTAGCTTAGAAAGAACGTGCATCAATGAAATCATATTTAAAAGAAAAGAAAAACATTTGCATATATTTATTAGTAATCCATGAAACTTTCAGTCCAGTTCGGACAAATAAAGCGAAAGAGGAAAAAATTAGGCAATTAGCAAAAATATTAATAACGATCACTACATATAATTGAAAAAATTGTAAAATGTAGGCTTGTCTTATTTAACACACAACTTAGCAGTGCAATATGATCCAATTTTCATATTGGCTACAAAAAATAAAATTTTCAACTTCAGAGTTTTACATATTTTTAATACTGTCTAATTGCCAATATATTTGAAAGAAAGAAATACAAAAAATATGACTGTCCGCTGCCATGTTTATATATAAACAGATGCTAATTTTTATTCGTTTTTAATACATGAAGTAATACAAATTATGTACATATATATATAAAAGTGAAACATTTATGGTTGGCTGACTTGTAAGGAAAGAATTTTGTCGATATTGTGCTATCGATTTTTCAATAGCTTTAGGCATGAGGAAAAAAGTTCCACTACGATATATCAAAAAAATCATTTTCGAGGGGCCCAAATATGAATTCAAATTTGGAATTTTCATTACTAAATAATTAAATTTCATAAAAATTAATTTAATAATAATTCAAAAATAAATTTCAATTTGGAAAGGTAATATTTAAAAAAATTAAATCAGCCGATTTTTTTATTACCTTCTATCGAAAAATCGATGACACAATATCGATTGCTAAATCGATCCACTCTAATACAAAGCCTTTTATTTAATTTTAATGAACTTTTTAAGAGATAAAAAATTTATAGTAATTATTCTAAATTAAACAGGTATATTTTATGGTACAAAGATTTTTTTCTCACACTGAAACAAAAAGTTGTGTTGAATTTGCTTTGATGCCACCAAAAAATTACAAAAAGCACCGAAATTTAAAAAAAACGCACCGCGCACCAACGAAGAACTTTCTCGCACAAAAAAATTTTAAAAAGCAGTGACAACGTTGTCCGAGAGTTTGAGAACTGGTAATCAGTGTTGTCAGGATCTGGAGGAAAAAGATCACCCAAAAATAAAAGCTAAAAAAGGCTAAAAATTTTTATTTATAATTAAACTTTTTATTTATTATTAAAAAAAAATTAATAAAACATGTTAAAAGTTATTGAAAAAATTGACTTTAAGTGCATAAACAAAAAAAAAACGAATAATGCTATATATTTATATATACATATGTACATATAAATCATTATATGACATAAAATGCTATAATTCATTATTGGATCAAAAATATAACAGAATATTTATATCTAGTCATGGTATAATAACTATTCCATCATTATATATGTAAATATATTGTTAAAACGAACAACAACATTTATATATTTAATATATTATATACTTGTATGTTTATTCAGGGTCTAGGTCAAAAACTTCAAATAAAAAAAACACTTCTTGTGTTTTTATTAGAGATATTTTATTTTTTAATTTTCTTGTTCAATATTTCGAACACCTTCGGTGTTCTTCTTCAGGAACTAAAAACAATTTTGATAAATAGAAGTCTACTTTTTAGAGTGTTTTGTTTACTAACAAAAAGCTTATTACTACAAAAGCTTTTGTTTATGTTTCGTTATTTTATGTCTATACGTATGCACTCAATTATCGGTGTCTGTTTTGTAGTTCATACGCACGTCTGCGGGAGTATTTATTGTATGGAGTATTTCAACCAGGCTTGCCAGAGAAATACAAAGTAAATGTGCTAGATTGCCAAAAACAAAGTGCTAAGATGTTCTACGGTTCAAAAAAATAGTGCTAGTTTTTGTAACATTGCTCTTTAATAATATAGTTAAAATAAATTGTACATTTCAGACATCTGGACATTTTTAACAAATTTTTATCATTTGTGTAAGGTACTGGATATTAAATTTATTTAATTTTATTTGATATTTTAGTTATGTAAATATATTTACATACAAAATTAATTTTATATAAAGTAAAAATTTTTAATGGTACATATGAGATAAAATTTTTGTAGTCATAA
The DNA here is from genome assembly GCA_956483585.1 of Gymnocheta viridis. Classification (NCBI taxonomy): domain Eukaryota; kingdom Metazoa; phylum Arthropoda; class Insecta; order Diptera; family Tachinidae; genus Gymnocheta; species Gymnocheta viridis. Next base: position 48,341,256 of record OY101440.1, on the reverse strand, counting down.
AGCTTTAATATGTATATTTTAATTCAAGTTAAGAGTATTAAAAAAATCAAACATATTATTAGCATATTCCTCAAAGACTAACTCATTATACACATTATAAAAATCTTCAAAGAATTATTATTCAAGGCATTTTAAAATAAAAATCTCTTAATAACAGTTAAAAATGAGGAATAATTTTTTGGTCTTCTTATAACTATTATAAACGATTTAAATTTATTTGGGTCCTTCATAATACCTATAAAAGAACTTTATTTTTTTAGCTTCCTCATAACCATTGCAGAAGATTTTTATATTCCTATGTCTTCTTGCGACCTTTATTTGTATTGGTTATCTATATCAACACATGCTTAGTATGTAAGAGAAGACCAACATAAATAAATATCTTTCATAACAATTATGAGAGGACTAAAAGATTTTTAGCTAATTCTTGTTTAAGGACCAACATTTTTCCAGCTATTTCTTCTTTGACCAGTTGAATATTTAAATAAAAAATAACAGCAGTTATTTGGGTCCCTGGTCTAAAGTATAGCAGCATACGTTGTCTGATTTCACACTCACTCTTATTCGTTTAACCGGAAATAACAATTCTTTGTTTTATTTTTCGTACATTGCAAAGATGTAAAAGACCTACGACAAATTTTTGAAAAAGGTAGCATATATGTACGTATTTATACGTATATATATATATATATATATATATATATATATTTAGACAATTTATACTTAAGTTAATATTATGTATATGATTTTTTTAAATAATTCTGCGATCTAAAAAAGTGCTAAAAATGCTAAATAATTATAAAAATATGCTAAACTAGCATTAACAGTTTTTATTAAACTCTTAGTGCTAACTGAAAAAAAATGATGCTAGATCTAGCACTAAAAGTGCTAAAATGGCAAGCCTGATTTCAACTGTGTATCCTTTTTTATAATTATGTTCCTGTTGAAATATCGTTGTATTATATATGTCTGGAGAATGACCACTCATTGCACAGTGGGCAACTAGTGCTGTTTTATGTTCAGTTGTTCCGTTTTGATTATTGCAGTTTGATTTGTGTGCAGCCAATCTAGTTCTAAGTTTTGTTTTTGTTGTACCTACGTATACTTTCTCTCATATTTTGTTATCGGATTATACTTGTCAAATTTTTCTATTTTCGTTTTTGTATTTGTAAATAGTGAGTTTAAGGTGTTCGTAGTTTTTAGTGCAATACGACGTTATCTTTGTCATAAACATTAGAATGTGCGATTCTCTCAGAAAAACCGGGAACATGTATTAATGACTTAAATATTGTTACGCGCGGGTTATAGGAAGAGATTACATTTGAATTTACATTGGCTTGTTTTGTCGGCTAAGGCGTGGATTTTTATACTTCTAGCATAAAACGCGTAGCACAAAAAAATTCTCATGCCATATTTATAAACTGTTTATTCTATTCTATTTATTAATTCTACTTACACCAAAATATAGCAGACGGACAGACGGACATCGTTCGTTCGACTTCACTATCTATAAGGATCCAGAATATATATACTTTATGGGGTCTTAAATGAATAATGAAGATATTACATATGCAATGACAAACCTATATATCCCCTTTCCAAATTTTTTGGTGAAGGGTACAGAAAAGTAACTGTGTTTACATATATGTACATACATATGTAGATATATAAAAAATAAAAAAAATTTAGTTTGATGGGAATACTACATGATGAAGCTTTTTATGTTTATGTTTCTATATATGATAATACGAATCATTTAATTATTATCTATCATAATAATATTTTGTTGCTTAATCATATTTTGATATATAATTTTATTAACATTGACAGCTGGACTAAATTTTAAAATTTCTCAATAGTTTCTAAGATCAAACTTTTATTACATCCTTTACCACAAAACTGTGGAAAGGGATATTTTGAGAGGTTGGATTATCAATGATAACTTACGGTCCTTAGTAATATATGGATCTGTTGAAACTTCGTCCGAAGATTGATTTGAATGAAGATCAGCTAAATCGAAGAATTAACGACTCAGATAAACCGCAAACCAAGAGAGAGAACAAATTAAATATATATATATATATATATATATATTATTTATATTTGTTATATTATATTATTATTATATATTATATTATTATATTTATATTTCTTTATTAATCTTGCTATTTATTCCTTTTGTTTGTTCAAAATTTGTACTTACGATCAGATTTTTTCAAAAAGTCTAACCTTCTGACGCGCTGTCTATTAATTATTATGTAATTATTAACATCAATTTTGTTTAACTTTTCAAAACAGATATATTTATCTTTTACAATGTATTAAACTATTTTATATAAAAATAAAATATCGTTTCCATTTATTGGGTGGAAGTAAACAGTGTTGCAGCGGTTAACTTCTTTTCACACTTTAAAGGAAGTAAAAAACAAAATTTGTAGTTTTGTTAACAGGAATCTCAAGTAATAGACTAAAAGTAAAAAATACCATATAATAAAAAATCTTTTTTTTAGTTAAAAAATCTTTTAATCTTCTTTAAAGAACTTCAAAAATAAGATAAATCTTCACATATGCTGTCACTGACTGACTCACGCATCGATATTAAGTGCCCCTTACACTATAGCTAGAGTAAGGTATACATATAGGCGTAAGTGAACGACTAACAAAAAATATCTGAAAACTGGACATTTTGGTCGGAGGGACTTTTATTTGTATTAAAGCCCATCCAAAAAATAGGGTACTTCCACTATAGCTAGAGAACTGAAATTTAGTAACCAGATATAAAAGAATTAAGGAATTTTCTCCTGATATAAGCTTCATCCTATTATGTAACACAATCATCTTCAAATTTAGAGTCAACAAAACTCTTATACTCTAAACTCATTTTGATGTTCAAATGATGATGCGATGAATTTTTTGAACATAAAAATAAGAGCAGAAGCCACCCCGAGATAAATTATAACTCAATTTTTGTGGCTTCTCTAATTCCCTTACGGATGCTCCTAAATAATACATCTTGATAATTTAGTAGACCCAGGATCGAAATTTTTGTGTCATTTGAATGAGAAAATTAAAACTTTATTTATGTAAAAGTCTAATAAAAGTTCTGCACAAGAACAGTTAACAGTATAGAAGATACAACATCCATCTGGACATGCAATATATGTTTAAAATTATGATTTCGCAATTTAATGAGATTTCAGAAACTACTATTAACGAAAATGCTTTGAAATTCAAAATCTCCCCACTTCATGCCAGGCTAAGATTTCTTGAGTAATTTTTACACCTACCTAGGTTGACTTTTTTTCAACTCTAATTGTAGTTGTAAGAGGTTTGTAGAAAATGTAAAAACAACAACTGCTATACATTTGTATAGAGTGATGCCAAACAAAATTTTTGTGACCAGCTGCTTGTCTAGTAAATAATTGGTGCTTTTTATGGGAATCGCATAATTTTAGTATTTTGAATTTTTATTCGCACTTTTTCCCAATATTAATATTTTACTTATTCAGTAAAACATTAACAATTTTGTTAAAAAACTAATTGCAATTGATTATTGAGGGGTATAGCTTGTTACTTAACAACAGTGAAATGCGCATAGGAACAAGCTATACCCCTCAATAATCAATTGCAATTAGTTTTTTAACAAAATTGCAAATAGTACACTTTTGCCAAATTTCACCCGAGATGCCTGATATACCATTGGACAGGTAGATATGTATGTCCTTTTTCTATTATGTGTGAATATGGATCAGCCTGTAAAATAAATAAGAGATCTGATTAAAATTCTAAAAAATTAGCCATTCGTATTTCCTTGACATATTTTTTTGGATTTAAAAACTTATAAAAAATTCCCGTTTAATATATCGTTAAAATTTTTTAAACATAAGATGGTTGCTACGTTTTTTATAAATACTGAAAAAATAAAAATTAAAGTTATTACAAGTTTCATGCAGCTAAATAAAAGGCTTCTGAAAACTTGAGTTTTTAGTAAATCTGCAGGTAACAGCTAAAATCTAAATTAATTGCATTAAATATATCAAATGTAATTTGTAAAAAAAAATTTAAAACTTCATGGGATTTTTTTTTTCTTAAGGGATTAATTAAGAATTTCGTAAAAAATCTTTGTAGTCTTCCTATGCTTTAATCGACTTAAAATTTCCACTGTAGTCTTTTTGGAAGTTAATTCTTTTTAAATATTGAAAAAGAATGCGATTAAAACTTTTAAAACTAAAATGTTACTAATTCCCATAAAAACACTAAAAAAAATTATTTTTAAAAAAATGTTGAGAAAAGCTTTGACACCCTGTAACTCATCATGCGTTTCAACAGGGTGCTCAAATTTTAATGCTCTTCAAGCTTAGGTTCTCCTCTATGATTTTTACATACATCGTTTTGTAATTCTATAGCAAGCTTCGAAGATACAGGTTTGATAACCTCTTTTTCAAATTCGAGCCACTGTGCCAACGGTGGTTTTATGAACGAAAAACTGGTAATTAGCATGTTATAATAACGGGTCTTAGCTGCTTTTCGTACTTATTTGTCATTCAATTCATTCGTTTACTATTAGCAAGGTTCTTAAAGTTGTAACTTCTGGCTGTATAAAATAAGAAATTTCAGATTTCACCCCAATTTTCGGAAATCTGCTTTTCATCTCGACGCATATATAGTCTTCTATTCGGCCTATTATTATAATGATGTCTGTATGGATCGATATGTTTAGGTTTGTATGTATGTATAACTGTTAAGAATGGCTTAGCCGATCCCAACTAAGTTTGCGACATTCCAAAGAAAATTACCTCACTTAGATTTCGTAAGATTATGAACCGATTCACTGCAATAGATTTTTAAAAAATAAAATAAAGTTTCATTTAAATAAATTTTAAACTAGATAGCTAATCGAATCCAAGGTATAATAAGTTCTTACGCTTAAAGCACAATGCCGACCGCACTGAATTTGATTAAAGTAGATGGTTTAAGAGATATCGCAAACAAAAATTTCGAAAAAAGTCAAATCGAGTTTTAGTAGTCATTTCTTTTTTAAACTTGAAATACTAAATGGTTGAAAAATAGTTTTATTTTTTCGTCTCTTTTGGAGTGATAGAAAATGTATAAACTTCTTGCCGATTTGAAAAGTCCAGGTATGGCCTCTTAAGCGTTTGCGGTTCATCAGAAAATCTCAATAAAAGAAAGAAAACGATTGTCATCGTCTAAGATTTTCATACAGTCTTTGAAAGTTTGGCATGCATGACTTTGAAATATGGGTTACCAAACAAAATCAAAATAACAAAATGATTTAAGATATTGTATGTAGTATTACACAAAATTACTTTCCCTCTTTTATTTTGTAGTTTTGTAGTTGCCCGTTTAGTTTTCGTATGCAATTTTACAATATATGTAACTACATTCACTACTAAAACAAAACTTTTATTATTGCTTACTTCAAAATATATAAACAAAAACTTAAAATAAATATTCAGCATTAAGGTTAAAAAATAATAAGGAAATTGTTTGGTGGTAGACTCATTTTTAGTTTTATTTTTTCCGTTCCATTTTGCAAGTTTAGTCGTTTTAGCTTTTCTACTGTTAAGAGTATCTCTACAGTATGTGATAAAATAATAAAACCAATAAGCAATTTCTCCTTTTTAGTGTACATATTTCACGATTTTAAAATATAAAATTATAAATATTGTATTTTTCGTAACATTCAGTGAAAGTATTGTACAATTATGTTTTTAGATTTTTTAATGCTACACAAAATTTGGTGTATTGAACAGGAGCCGTAACAGTTGTGACTTTTATCATAATAATTCGATACAAAACAAAATGCAATAAAAAATAAAAATTCATAAAAAAAAGTATACATTTAGTTATAGTTATAATCAGTGCAAGTTTAAATTATTAAAATATGCATGAAAATATTCCTTTAAAAACTTTATAAAATGGACAAAAATATGCACCGGAAAAAACACAGACTAATAAATTTTGATAAGTTTTCTTAAAACAAAAGTTTATCACAAAATATAATCGTATGTTTTTTCAAGTTTTGAAATTGAAAGGATTTTCGGTTGTCGCCCAAAACGGTCGAATATATTGAAAATATGCGTTCAACATCAATCGATGTTACTGTATATGTTGTTTTTAATATCGGTCAACGTTTGAAGGGCAACCTTTCGATTGAAACCTTTGTTAAGTTTTTCGACAAATATTTTATTATTAATATTTAGAAGTTTTTCTTTTACATCTTCTATGACGAATAAATTTCCATATAAAGGAAGTCCTTTGGTTTCCAATTTGATTATACTGTGGCAAATACATTAAAACTTATCTTTAATGTATGCTAAATCGATAATACCGATGAATTCTTAAATAGAGCCTTTGCATTACGAAAAGACTCTGCCTCATTATCAGAAAGCGCATTTAAAACGCTGATTATTTTTATAAAGTCGTCGCAATAATATATGGCAGCCTTAAACCAAGATTCCCAGTGCTTTTGAGGGATTGATAATACATAGAATGCATTACATTGATACGAGGCTGTGCCTGCAAATTAATTAAAACAATAAGTGTATTTGGGAAAATACTACATACTATTTATGTATATAGTTCTACCATTAGAAAACCGGCTTTGCAGTTATCAACAAGTGAGTTAACATTGCAAAATATAAGCGAATAAAATCTGCAATGATATGCAAGCCATGAACCAGACATGTAACATGCAACATTTTTGAGTAAAGAAAATTTAATGATGGCATTAGGGAGACCATATACGGAGTTGCGTCAATTACCACAAGCAATTTTTGTTAAAAAAAACGCTGCCAACCGGTGTAATATGCAAATTTATGCAAGTTATATCAAAAATTCTTTTCTTGGAAAAAATTTTAAAATTATGTAAATGCATATTTTTCACGCAAAAAGCATGAAAAACTTGCCCTGGTTATAATACTATAGTATATTTTGCTAACAACAATAAAAGTTATATATAAATTAATATTAAATTACTTATATGAAAATCGGTAGCAGTACAGAAAACCAATATTGTGTTACACTCTTATTCCAGTGTGCTCCTCCAAATATAATCACATAAGATTATAACATCTCTACTATTTCCTCGCTGTTCTTCTATTATCTTTTACGCTCGTCATAATGTTTCGGCAATTGTTTAAGAATATTAGTTTCGTTTCTAAATTAATTGTTTCACCGAGAAGAGTTCTATAAAGCAAACGGGTGCCAGGCTATTTTGTCACCATTTTAAATAGCTAGAAAAGTTACAATAAAATTTTGAAATAATTCACTGCATTGATGTTTCATTTTGGTGTTGAAGTACAGTAGAACCATTAGCTTTTGATATGTTCTGTATTGACGCTTACATAGATTTTAATTATTCGAATTAAATTTAGTAAAAAAAACTATAAGCTTAGAAAGTCGAGTTATTGAATTTTGTTATGGTTCTCAGTTATTTTCTGCTTTTTACTTTCTTGTGCAAACAATATGATTGAATTGTAAATTAAATTTGTACCTTATATTTTTACCGAGCAGATGCAAACGTTACTTTTACTAATATGTATTTTAACCCTTATGGGAATGGTAAGGTGCTACCGTTTGCGTTTTATGAAATCCAAACTCTTAGTACACTTTAAACTATTACTGATGTTGAGGTAAACATTAATAACATTCGGCAAGGTAGAAATATAATTGTGCAATAAATAGCTCCATAACGGCTTTACATTTCAAAAGCAATAAAAATAACACAATCGCAAACTAATTGCTTTCTTAGAAATTTGCATATATTGAATTACTAATTAAGCCCCAAATATATCTTTGGGGTCTTATTTCATTATCATGTTAAATAAGCACTCAAATTCGACAAGAATCCTATTAGGTCTCACAATTTTTTGCAAAAACTTACTCCAGAACACAAATAGACGGATAATCTAAAATACAAAGCGAAATAACGGGGGCAATCTGAAATTATATTTTTCCAAATAAAAAAAATGTTAATCGGCTTAAAAATGAAGAAGCGCTGAGGTAACTCATATATAAAAAGTAACACCTAGTTGATAGCATCCTTCTATTTCTTTCGTCGAATTAAAAGTACCAGCAAAATTTTACTGTGGATAAAGAATTTTTGTTAATGGATTTTTGGAATATCCCTTTACTTATAATCTATTATTGAAAAATTTCGGCATTTGTTAAGTAAGTTCATCTTTATATATCTTATGCGTAGATAACTGTGAAACTACTCAATGCGAAATAATTGCTTTGAGCTGAAGAAGGAGTGATATTATATGGGGGTATCTGTAAAAATCAGAAATGCAAGAAAAACCTTCAGGTTGGTAAGAAAAAGAATTTCGTGGCTCCTTAACATATAATACACACTGTACTTTTAGCGTTTAAAACATGTTTACATGACGGTGCTTTTCTTACTTTTTAGCCCAAACAAGACAAACTAAAAACACATTTTGGAATCGCAGCAAAACAGAAAAGCAATAAAGTAAAAAAAACTATAAACTACAAATGCAAAAGAAAAATCATTTCTACTGTAGATATTTTTTAAATGCAAATATTATGAAATCAATTCCGCATTTTTGTTCGATTTTTTCTTCCATTTGTTTTTTGTTTAATATTTTTTATTTTTACTTTTTTCAATGAAAATCTGTTAATGGGTTACATTAGTAACCCAATGACAATTAAAGCTTATCACATTATATGTATGTTACAGAAGTTGTTTTCTTCACGGGTTGCGTGGTTGACTGATTTACTAGGGGACTGGATGAGATTGCCGCGCTATGAAGTGGTTGGTTGGTTTTATTTTTTATTTTATTTTCTATTTTCATGGTGTATAGCAATTCAAAAAGTGGAAAGCTTAACTGTGTGTAATTTGGTAATTAGATTTGTAATTTAAGCTAATCAATTTTTATCAGTGTTATTAGAAAATTTAGGGAACTGAAAGTTTTTTTAAATTTAATTTGAAGCCCATACAATTTGTTGGAAATTTTAAAAAGGTAACGAACTGTACGTGTGTTATACATTTGTGTAGATATACTAACATACAATTCAAATAAACAACGAGGGCTATGTTACAAATCGAATATACATATATCGCTCGCTAGCGCTGTAATATATAGATTGCAAACATCAAGAATATGTTACTTCGTATGTGCACTCTAAAACTTTTGCTGGAATTTAAGGTCATATTTTGCCTAAATTCCTGCTGAAAAAATCTTGTTGTTTGAAATTACGTCAATTTTGATGTTACAACAGAAAAATGCATGAAAAATTATAATCACATTATATATGTCCTTTTTTAACAAAATACTAATTTTTATGTAAAAATTTAAAATTTTTAAGCAAATGTATTTAAAAATGTGACCAATATGCATAAACAACATGAAACATGTTTAAAATTAAGCATATCTGTCCAAAAAAACAACAATTAATGTGATTTTGAAATTCCAAATTTTTGTTTTGCTGTCCATTGTTCATTTTATTATATATATATATATATATATATATATATATGTATATGAAAAACAATCATCATACAGTGGGAATAAAATTAAAACACAAAAAAACTATATATGCAGTTTCTAATCGGACCGTCTAATTTTAATAAAATTTCGCCGCACAAAATAGCACCCAAAGAAGAAATGAAACAAAGCCCTAAAAATTGGGGTCTTAATTCATAGCATATATTTATAATGCTGAGAGTAAGTGAAATTCAATTAAAAATCTACTTCGCACAATTGCAAAAACATTATCATAAATGTGCATCTTTGAAACTTGCTATCCGATTACAAAACGATGTATGCAAAAACCATAAAGAAGGACTTGAGCTTTAAGGATGTTAATATTTAAAGTACCCTGTTGAAACACACGGTGGCTTACAGGGTGTCAAAGTTTAACAATTCAGACATAAAAACCCTGTTATCTTCAGAGATTATTATGAGATAAAAAAATACATTTTCATATGGATATCTTTAATATTTTTAGAGATATTTGGCTTTAAATTTTGGTCTATGGTCCCAATTTTGTGAATATCTTCCGTAATAGCAAAGCGAAAATAAAACAAACTATATATGTTATATGATTTTTAACACAGTCCTTGATAAAAAGTAGAAAATTTACTTTTATTTATCTCAATCCATGTAGTCGTAAAAAATTTGAAATCAAGTGAAAAAAGGACAATGAACAGCTGATTAATGTAAACAATTGAAAAGAAATAATCAGAAATAATTTAAATTTGCTAAATTAATTAGCTTATACTAAAAAGTATGGACAACACAGAATTTACAATTGAGTTTTTCTTGGCATTAATTTTCCATTTTTATTTTAAAATCTGCACCACAAATTTAATATTTACAACATAAAAATGAACAGCAAAATACTCCAATAAAATGATAAGACTGTGCCGATAGTATTTATAATTCAATGGTAAACCGGCACTGTGTTCAAAAATTATTTAAGCCTTATATTGAACTAATTATGTAATTAATATAAACAGACACAATAACCGACTTACATTTAAGGTATTTTAATTTTATTTCTTTATTTTCGTTACTTTATTGCATTTGTAATGCAAAATTCAACAAATTAATTTGCAGTCGCCACCTAACAAAACGGCGTTGCATTAGAATATAAAAGCCCATAACTCTCTTGATCAGCTGTGGAGATAAACACAACATGCTAAATAAATGTACCGAAAAAAATTTATGAAGGAAAAAATGGCAGCAAATACTCAACTGTTGTGTGGAGCGGAACTACTAAACTCTGCATTTCTAAGACAAACACTCAACGGTTGCGCAACACTTACGTTTTATGAACGCGACCATCGTTGAAATTTTTTAAACATAAAAGGACTAATATGTTATTCAATAAACAGTAAAGAAATACAATTTAAAAGTTTTAAATTTTCATACAGGTATATAAAATGCATCTGCAAATTTGACTATTTTTAGTAAATCTGCTCTCCTGACAACACTTTTGAGCGTGCGGGAAACAAATAAAAGCCATATTAATTGTATTAAAACTCGATGGCCGTTATTTTTTCTTAAGCGATTAATTTAGAATTTAGTTAAAAAATTCTCTAAATGCGTCCAATGCTGCATATAGTGTGCAAGCTTTAATAGACTTAAAATTACGGTAGGTTTTCAGGTATAGTATTTTGAAATATTGAAAAAGGAAATATTTAGTTTTGAAAAATTTCGAACAATAAAGCTCTACTTTTGCCAAATTTGACTTTGATTTTTTTTCAATGAAATGAAATATATATTTTTTCTGCATATTATCAAGAATATATTTTTTTTAATTTTATCTATGCTATGACCGCAGATATTCACAAAATTGCGAGCAAAGTCAAGGCCAAAAACCAAAATTTAAAACTATTAAAGAAATTTTTGTGAAATAAAATGTATATTCTTAAGCTATTAATAAGCTTTATAGCAAGCATAAATTAATTGAAATTAAATAATAATTGTAAAAGTTAAAAAGCCAAGAAGGTTTTCCACGCCCTGTTTTAAAAAGGTGCTCAAAACTTCAAGATTTTTAAGCTGAAGTTTTCCTCAATGATTTTGGATGATTGTAACCACTATGCGTCCCCAGGCAGGTATTTAATTTTTGTTATGCTGTTTGATACAAACGCTGGCCTCTCCCATAATTAATGATAATTAATTAATTAAATTAATTTAATCAGCAAATAATGTTGTTGGGTGCAAAATTTAGGTTGTGGTTGTTTCCTTTTTGTTGTTGTAGTGGATATGAAATATTAAACATGTAGTTATTTGGAGACCACTTTAGAGCCAAAGTTTAAGTTTATTGCAAGTCTACATGGTGCATGGTGCAAATTTTCTAACGAGAAAGCCACCACTTCAAACACTTTATTTTCCATATTTCTACAGGTTATTAAATTGTGTATATAAAAATCTCTGACTGCTATGTTTAATCACACTGGGTAACTCATGGACTCGTCATTTGCTATTTGATGGAGGCACAGTAAGCAGTGGATCATCTATTTTTTTCTCCATAAAATGCACTACCACTTTTTGTCGTCATCATCAACCAAAATTTGTCTGTACATTTTAGCATTATCTGCTTCATCATCCTGAAGAATTGATCGAACATGAAGTAGGTCATTTAACGATTTGTTATGACATCACAGTGGTGAGTAATATGATAACGCGCATTATCTGTAATTTTAAAGAGTAGGGGAACAATGAATTTGTTTATTATGGTACACCTTTTAGTTGTTTTTTTTTAATAATTGTTCACATGCGTGTTCTTCTGTTGATATCGTTTCCTTTTCGTTTATTTCACGATGTCCAATATTCCAAAACGATCTTTATAGAATTAATTATTTAAGCTGTAGCTACTTATTAATTACTTTTCTACGCCAACGATTTTGCTACAATATCTACGAAGCAGGACGCTGTGATGCACATTGGCTTACAGCAGTATGAATTGCTGCCGTGACTGCTCGATGACCGCGTCTATGTCATCGTCACCGTCACCGTTCGACCGTTTAAGGTCCAATAACAACAAATATGACGGCACATTAATACACATCTGGAATATGCGGGATATTATGAATTGCCTGAAACTTCAGCCAACAGTGAAGGATGATTAACATTCGCATGGTAGCACAAGCACAAAAACTTTTTTAGAAATTGCGATCTGTCAAACGTCAGCTGTTAAAATTGCACCCAAATTCATCGATTAGTTTATTTGTTGTAGTCGTTTGAAGTAAGCAACTTTTGTGTTTCTTGAAAAATGGAAAAAAGTGAATTTCGTGCAGTGATTAAAATCTATTATTTGAAATGGAAAACGGCGAAAGAGACAAAAGAAAAACTCGATAAACATTACGATGAGTCTGCTCCGTCAGATTACATGGTAAAATATTGGATTGCTGAATTCTAACGCGGCCGAACAAGCACTGCAACAATAACATCAACAGGAAGGCCAAAAGAGGTGGTTACTGAAGAAAATATCAAGAAAATCCTCGATATCGTTATGCATGATCGCCGAGTCAAGTTACGTGAGATTGTTGAAATGTTAAACTAAAAACTAAAAATGTGTATTTTAAAACATTAATAAGGCAATATTAAATTTTCATTATATTTCAACGTAATTAAAAAATGCCAATTTATCTCTAAATAATATATTGAAATTTTTTTTATCAAAATATTTAAAATTTAAATTTTATTTAATAATGTCAGTGCTAAACAAATGTCATCATATACCAGACAACCTCCATCAAAGACTCATTCTCAAGGTCAAACAAAGGCAAAAGAATAAATAACATCAAGCGTAATAAAGATATTTCTGAGCATAATTTCTTCATAAATTCAATTCGTCTTTGTAACCAACTACACCTTTTTTTGGTTTTATAATTAATTTTGTTCAACATTTTAAGCTTCAAAACATATTGTAGTATTATTTTTATACCCCTCACTAAAAAATTTGGAAAGGGGATATATAGATTTGTCATTCCGTATGTAATTTCTTCATTATTCATTTAAGACCCCATAAAGTATATATATTCTGGATCCTTATAGATAGAGATGTCGAATGAGCGATGTCCGTCTGCTAACGTAGAATATCGAGAAATAAGGCCTCACACAATATAGGGACCTAAATTTTAGACCATTCTGTTAGAATTTGTCTCAGAATAAAAAATAGAAAATTCGGTCAAATAATTAACGAGATACTGCTAAAAAACTTTTTTTGTTATGCGTCCTATTCTGTTGTTTTTTATGGCCCCAGCTGTCCTACGGTCAATTTTACGAAAAAGATTTCTTGTGTGGAGTTCTAGGAAGGGGTCTACTGAAAATAATTGAAATCGGTCCCTTACCGGCTAAAATATGCGCAAAAAATGGCATTTATTTTTAATTTTTTTTTAAGTTGCGATGGGATTCCCACCTACAACCTACTGGTTGGTAGCCGCAAGCGCTTCTGATACACTACAGAGCAGTTGTATTTTTCATAGTATTTTCGGCATTTAAGTACATAATATATCTTGTTTATTATAAAAATACAAAACTTAAAATTCTTGATAGAAATTGTTATGGTTGTTGTAATTTCGCCCTTTTTTGTCACAAATACATTAATTCTGAAATGCGTTCAAGTGCACATGTACACACTGTGTGTATACATGTGCATAACTAAACTGTCGAAAAGCAAAGATTTGTTGTTTTTTTATGTTTTTTTTTTAACTTTTTATTAGTATTATTAAATTTATATTAATCGAGATTGCCTCGATATCTTTTTTCAAAGATTTAAAAAACTTAAAGCCTACTATGCTTATACTATTGTAATTTTTATAACTCTCATTGAGTTTTTAAAAGTTTTTGTATAAGTAAAGAGGTTTGAAACATTTAAAAATTCGGTTTAAGGTCTACTGATGATTTGGCTTTAGCACCAATGAAATGCATGTATATAGATAGACTAGCTAAAAACCCTCAACAAACAAAAGTTTTTTTAAATTTTTATTAATATAATATTGTGTATGCATATTACAGTATTTATCGCTTATATTTTCTTTTATCATATAAATAACCATAATTATTGTTTTTAATATTAAAGAAATGTAATTTTTTAGACGGTGCAATAAATTACATATCCCAAAAATTGAAATTTGTGCAGTAATTTTTCAAGATCAAACAAACATCATAAAAACGTCAGAAAACTGTTAGTGCTATTTTTCATTTCGACTTTGACTTTTGCCAACACAAGTCGATGGATCGTCAAGACACTTTGTAAATATACAAAATCAATGAAATTGAATTTAAGTTTTGTTTTAAAAATGTCTTAACAATTCATTTTTTATGACTATTTGTGTTTTCAGAAGAAATGCAAAATTTATGTTTATATCCTGGGTCTGACATTAAGTTTTTTTATTATTTGTTTTATACTTGTGTGCACAGAATAGTAATTTCAATTATTTTCTATATTTAGGTGCAGAGCGTACCTGCAGCATATCAAAACCCGGTATTATTATTGTAATTTTACAATGTGATAAAAAATCTCTTGACAATTAAAATATTGTTTGGATACTTAGTAACACAATAACAAATCAGAAAAATCTCTTCCCGGCTAGAATTTGATACCTATTCCCAAATATTCTCTAATTGAAACTTTCAGTATATGTCCATATTTACTTTACTTTTTTCTAAGTTTTGGATTTTATATCCACAACTTGGTATTTGACCGTTGCTTTCAATATAAATTCCTATAAGAAATATTTCTTTCATTCTATAACAACAGTGAGTTAATCTTCAAAAGCACTTCAATTAATTGCCTTTTCTAAAAAATAAAAACAAAGTTTGAGGTAAGAATTTAATTTAGTATCAAGCTCCAAAATGTAATTAGTAAAGAAACTAAAAAATTGAAAACCCCGCGAAAATAGCGCATATTCTGAATAGCGCATATTAAAAAAATCATATAATTGGCAATCGGCAGCCAAAAATCTTGAAAAAATCTCTAAAATGCCAAAAATTCTTAAAAATACGTAAATATCAGAAAAATTGCATGATTTAATATAAAAACTTTTGGAATAGAAAAATTAAAATGCATTTGTATTTTGAATAAAAGTATTGCAAATACCTACTTTCCACAAATTTATATTTAGCTTCTAGATTGCATTATCCAAGTGAATAATATAATGTGGGCTTAATTAAAATGTACTCTAAGAATCGTTCGCAATTCATCAAATATTTTTAAACAATCAGTTCCTATCATATACATACGTTTGAACTTTGGAACGACTGACCAAAAAAAATACTTAAATTTTAGATCGGTATATTTGAGAAAAATTTCCAAAACATTTGTAGGGCGTAGCGATAATAGTTCGCGAGCAGTACCACGTCTAAAAATAGTTTATGCATACATATTTCTATTTTTTAGCATATTTTCGTATTTTCTTCAATTCAACATATACAGAATGATAAGTTAAGATTTTAGAAGTTAAAAAATTCAATTCTTCATATTCATATAAAATAAACTATTCTTACATTCATTAAAAACACCTAAGAAATCATAGTTTTGCGGAATATCGCATTGTTGATAGCACGCACTATGTTTCCGAGTTTTGCTTTGCAAGCTGTGTTTATGAAGTCAGTCTATACTATGGAATAGAGATGAGAACCAATAATGCATTATCGTGATTAATTTTTTGTTTCCATCCGTGACGGTGAGTGACCATTTTTTTGCTTTAATGTAATTTTTTTCATTTAAAATCTTAATTTGTTTTTATTTTTTTTCGTATTTCGTGAGCGTGAATTTTCGTTAAAAAAAGCTGCAATATTTAAATTTAATTTAATTTTAATACCAGTATTTCTCGCGAAAAATAATTGATGCAATAATCAACTGCTAGAAAATAAAAGCCAGCACATAAACTTAAATTTTAACTAGAACATGCAGTAAAAATATAATACGAGTAGTTTGATAATCAAAAATTATATACATACATAGATACATAACAAAAACTGAAGCTCAAAACCGAGCATTTTACGCATGAATAAAAACTAGTCAGTTTACAGAATTCACTACAATTCAATATATGGTTTAAACACATAGACGACAGCAAGTTACCGGGTACGGTATATTAAAATTATTATATACACTTTTATTTGAGGTCGATTATTTTGAAGCTACCACAACTACACGACCACCATTGTCGCTATCGACAACTGAGGCTAATTTCCTTTTTCTTTAGTCTAAGATCACACACGACGATTTTAATTGCCCACACACACGACAATATCTTCTGCAATTTTTCTGCTTTGTTTAGCTTTTATTTTCTTACAATTTGACATATTTGCTTTAGCCATTAGAAACAATAATACAAATAAATGCATACATAAATTATATTAAATGGCCTTGTTTGAACCCTAAAATAATTTTTTTGTGCTTTTTTAATTTTTAAATATTTAAAACCTTTAAGTTTTTGTGTTTAATTAAAATTATAAACTATTTACACACCAAGAAGCGAAACACCGAATGAAAAGAAATATCAAATACTTAACACAAAAAAACTATTGAGAGAATTCCTTGAAATAGCCGAGTACCGGCGATTATTTTTCCCTTTTTATTTTCCTCACCTCAAACTGAAAAAAATATCTATAAACTCAAGAATTGCCTAGCTAAAATCGTCTAGTGCGAACACAGACCTACCGACAATAAGAACATCTGGTGCTGGCAATACAATAATATGGCATTTAAACCAGACCAAAATCTAATACTTACGAGATTTCGAGCAAATCTTGATTTCGACTAGATTTCCCATATAAAACAAAATCTACCTCGCGACTAGATTTTGACGAAATCTACCCAAAATCTGGTAGTACTCAGTGATGCAACTGTGTTTTTTACCAAAATATACTGAAAAATACTACGCTGCCACATAATGAATTTTTGAAAGGTGTGCCCGGCAGCTGTATTGCTTTTGATTGATAATTTTTCGTATGGAGTTTGACACTTCAAAATTAAAATGCCAATCATCGGTTTTTGGTACGTATACGAAATCTTGAAAAATGTCACGAATAGCCCGGTGTAAACGGTATAGATTTTGATAGAGATTCCAATTCAATTCTACTAGATTTCGTGCTGGTGTAAATGTACTATAAAAGAGGTGAACTAAATGAGAGATTAAAAATATTTGGTTTTATTTATCAGAAAAGAACATCACGAAATGATAATAATGCATTAACAATTAAAAGGTATTAAACAAATAAATTGATTTGTTTTTACATTTTTCCTAGGTGTAAGTATATTTTGAATAAATAATTTTATTTGTGTAAAAGTGAAATAATTGAAATTGGCACCAGTGAAATACGTATTTCTACGAAAAACAGTTTTACTGCCGCCTTCGTTTTGATTAAGTAGCTGGCTACTGTGTTTAAAGCATTATAGTGAAAACATTTTAAACAAACTTGCTACTTGCCGGCCAGCAGCTCAAGATCATAACGCATTAAAAGAAAAACAAAAACTAAAAGTAGGTTACAATGTCAATATCAGGGTCAGTTACAGCATACATTTTTTATTTAACGAACAAAAATGTTAAAATCAAATACATATGTATGGATGTGCATGTTCTCACTGATTTAATCATCAGATTTAAAAAGCTGCCATGCAATTTTTATACTCTTCACCAAAAAATTAGGAAAGGGGATATATAGGTTTGTCATTCCGTATGTAATTTTTCATTATTCATTTAAGACCCCATAAAGTATATATATTCTGGATCCTTATAGATAGAGAAGTCGAATGAGCGATGTCCGTCTGCTAACGTAGAATATCGAGAAATAAGGCCTCACACAATATAGGGACCTAAATTTTATATCCTGTTTTATAATTGTGTAATATTAATTAGTTTCTATATACCTGCAGTATATCAGAACCCGGTATTATTATTGTATTTGCACAATGTGATTAAAAATCTTTTCACAATTAAAATGTTGTTTGGATACTTAGTAACACATAACAAAGCAGAAAAAACTCTTCCCGGCTAGAATTTGATATGAAATGTTTCTTTCATTCTGTAACATTAGTGAGTTAATCTTCAAAAGCACTTCAATTAATTGCCTTTTCTATAAAATAAAAACAAAAGTTTGATGTAAGAATTTAATTTGATATCCCCCCGCGAAAATAGCGCATATTCTAAAAATTGCAACTGCAATATTGGAAATTATTCCCAAAATTTATTTTAAAAAAATCATATAATTGGCAATCGGCAGCCAAAAGTCTTGAAAAAAATCTCTAAAATACCAAAAATTCTTAAAAATATGAGAACATCAGGAAAATTGTATGATTCAATATTGATTCAAAAAAAGCAAAATTATAGAGTAAAAAAACTTAAAAAATATCATTTCCATTGTGAAATTTAACTTTTATTAAAAACTATTTTGTATTTGGAATAAAAATTTAAAATGCCAAATGCATTTTTGAATAAAAGTATTGCAAATGCCTACTTTCCACAAATTTATATTTAGCTTCTAGCCAATTGAATAATTTAATGTGGGTTTAATTAAAAGGTATTCTAAGAATAGTTCGCAATTCATCAGATATTTTTTAAACAATCAGTTCCTATCGTACATATCACACATATGAACTTTGGATTTTTAGATCGGAATGTTTGGGGAAAAGTTCCAAAAATAGTATATGCATACATATTTGTATTTCATTTTTTTTTGCATATTTTCCCCAATTCAACATATACAAAATGAAATTCCATTGTGTTTCTATATCAGAAATATACAGGTTATATTGAACCAAAACCTTTATCGTCTGGTCCAACCGCAATACAGACAAGTAAAAGGAAAAGTTAACAAAATTTAAAAAAGACAACTATCAGAATACCACTAGTTTACATACAAAAATACATACATCATTCGAGTTTCAAAGAAAAAATATAATAAAATTAATGTATTACAATATGTTGTTATATTTTATAATTTAAAATTTTTTCTTACACTGTCAAGTTATTCTAATTTTTGGTACTATTATTATATTACATCAAATAAAAACGTGGAAAACTTACTGCATTCATTATATAATTATTTTATCACTGTACAAAATCCTATCTGATAACATATTGGATATTTTTGAAAAATAAACCTTTTATTGTTCATAAAATTGGAAAAAACGCAAAAATTAAAAAAAAATATTATAAATGAGATTGTTTTTTAAATAAATTGTGGAACAAACTTTTTCAAATAAAAAGTAAAAGTAATAAAAACAACTAAAATGTATCGAAAACCAAAAAAAAAATTGCATTTTGTTGTGTTCAGGATTCGAAACCGTGCCACCGGGTAAGATACGGTTTCAAATCCTGACCAATCATTTATTATTTTTTTTAATTCTTGATACATTTTAGTTATTTTTATTACTTTTACTTTTTATTTGAAAAAGTTGGTTTTTTTAAAGAATTTTTGATAGCTTTAAATTATTTTCAATATGAAGATAATATTGGAACATTTTAATCATTAGACTAGCAAATTTATGTGATAGTTGGCGATTTTTTTTAATCAATTTTGGGAGTATTTTTGCATTATTAAATCTTTTCTTACGTTTCAAATCATTTCTTTGTTTAGTCGCAGACCACTGGGTTTTTGGTAAAGACGTTGAAACACTTCTTGGATGTGTGAAAAATTATATAAGTGCTAATAAGGGGATGTTAATATTTTTATAATGCACTCTAGGCAAGAAAGTGTTACAAATTTGTTACGAAATTCATAATTTATGGCTGACTTCATAAACGCAGTTTGCAAGGCAACACTAGAATGCCTTGTAAACTCATGCTTCCAGTGTTGCTTTGGAAGCTGTGTTTATGAAATCAGCCTATACGTGAAGGTGCGTCCGAGAGACGGTGAGTGGCAATTTTTTTTGCTTTAATGAAATTTTTCCCATATAAGTTCTTTTTTTTATATTTTTTGTATTTCGTGGGCGTGAATTTTCGTTATTCTGACTTCTTTCGTCGCTCCATACTATGGCGAAGGGTATATAAGATTCGGCACAGTCGAATGAATATATCTCTCTTACTTGCTTTATATTGCGTTTAAAAATTAAAAAATACGTACATACATATGTATTTAAAGTTCAAAAAAGTAGCTGGCGAAGTGAATCTGCCGCATAATTAATTCTACCTCACAACTATACTTAAATAAGAGCGTTGAGCTTCCTGTTAGCAACAACGTATTTACAATGTATTCTAAGAAAAAATGTACCCCGAATGTACTGTGCCTGTTGTTAACGCGACGCTCAACGCTCTTATTTAGGTATGGCTGTTAGTCATGATATTCTGATAAGAAAGGAAATGGAAATAAATCTTAAAATTAAAGAAATTAAACTTGAGTTAATATTTTGTGAACTCAATGGTGCAACCGGTATTCCGAGGTTATATGATTTTTATATTGCGACGATATTAGTTATTTTTCATTAATAGCAGCAATTTTAAAATTGTCATTCGCCCGAGTTTTATTATAATTATGCCATTGTCAAAAACGTTACGACCAGTGGTACAACTAAGTTGAAAATCGCATTGGACGTTTGCCCACAAACTACAATTTTGTGTACAAACTCATTCAAAACATTACAAATAAAACTCGCACACAACTTTTAAATCTTTCGTACAACGAAGAAACAACTTCATACAATCAAACGATGCGGCTTAAAAACTTTTTGAGGTGTTTCCACAGAATCAAGAGGTAATCGAAAAATGCCTCATTTTAAACAAAATTCGCCATTATTTTATTATATCTAATTATATTTTTAAATTAGTTTAATAAAAAAAACAAAATGTTAAATTATCTGCCTGTTTTTATAAAATGAAAACAAAGTTGTGAGTGAGAATTAACATTGAAAACAACAATAAAATACGAAAATTTGTTTTTGTTTTCAATATAAATTCTCACTCACAATTTTGGTTGCATTTTATAAAAACAGGCAGGATATACATATATATCAGTATGAATATATAAATTTTTTATGTAAAAATTGTAAAATAAAAGAAATAATTTTTTTAGATGTCAATGTTTGGCTTCAGTTAAGAATTTAAGCTCGAAAAATAATTTATTTACTGCCTGTTCGTCGATATCGAAAGAAACATATCTTTCGAATCATTACATTTGAAACAAAAAGCACTTTTAAAATTCTGTTATTGTTTTCAATATATTTATACGAAAGAAAATTTTCTTTCGATATCGACAAACAGGCAGTTAAATTTAAGTAAAAATGTACTTTGTGTTAATGATTTTTTATTAACCACAGTTTAAAATTTGAGTTTTTAGATAACTGCGAGTTAATTTGTTTATTATTAATGGCAATTAGTTAAACTCTTTTGATATATTACATGAACATGCAGTAACTGGTCCGAGTTACATCAGTCTCCATGAAAGAATGAATATTTGTTTAATAAATTTGTATGACTTAAACTAAGGCGTATTAACCAGGTGGCAGCATTAAGGCAGCTGATTTCTTTGTCAAGCTTGTGTTCTCTACATTGAATGTCAATGCCTTCACATTTTTCTGTATTTGTTAAAGGTAAAGTCGGCATCTTTTTCGACAGCCAAGCAGCGCTTCTATCCCTAAGATCACATACCACCTCCTCTATCCTAGTAGGGCAGTGCAAGAGGGTGCTATCTAGACTGGGTGATCAGGCTGATCTCACCCTTATCTGGATTCCAGCACACAGCAATTTCTTAGGCAACGAACAGGCGGACGAGCTGGCTAGGGCTGGCTCTGCTCTGAATGCCTCCAGCGCCGAAACGGTAGCCATGCCGTTTGGCACTATCAGAAACTGCATCTTCAAACATTATTTCCATAAGGCTGAATGTAGATGGCGCAATATAAGCACGTGCAAGGTTGCAAAGAAATTGTGGCCTTGCTATAATTATAAGCGCTCAATACAACTAACACGCAGAAACCGCAAGGACATCTCGAGGGTCGTTGTAGTTATGACGGGACACTGGACGGTTGGCAGACATGCCAGTAGGATAGGTCTGTCCTACAACGAGTTCTGCCGTAGTTGTCGAGAAGAAAGCAAAGAGGAGACAATCTTCCACTTTCTTTGCGAATGTCCGGCTTTGCATATCTCGAGACACAAGTTTTTAGGCAATCATGTACTAGAGGACCTTTCAGATCTATCAGAGATAGGACTGAGCGATCTTATTAGATATCTCAATGCGACTGGTTGGATCTAGTATCAATCACTGTTTCCGAGTACTTAGATACGGCTACACATAGTTTGACACCGACGAGTGCAGTGGTCCTTTCAAAAAGGAATCATATAGATTCTACTTGAATGCCTACGTGTAGTGGGCAGCCACGTAAACCAACCAACCAACCAACTACATCAGTCTCCATGAAAGAATGAATATTTGTTTAATAAATTTGTATGACTTAAACTAAGGCGTATTAACCAGGTGGCAGCATTAAGGCAGCTGATTTCTTTGTCAAGCTTGTGTTCTCTACATTGAATGTCAATGCCTTCACATTTTTCTGTATTTGTTTTCTGTAGAAGTCCTTAGGGCCAAATAAACCACACAAACTTTCCGTTTGCAAATACACGATACAAACATAACTTGAATAAACACATACACGACACACAAACATTCAACATGTTTGCCAAAAATCTAAAATTTTTGATTTCCGTGCAAACAATCCTCAAACTTTTGTGCAAATCAGCAAACACCCCCATAAACAACGCAAAATGCTTGTACAAACGTAAAATTTGCAGTTGTTAGTGAAACCGTTTGTCAATATGTATTTAATCTGCCCACTAGTTATATGTTGGTGGGGCGCTTTGAGTTTTTACCGGGTAGCTAGACAATATATTCAGATTTTTATAATAATACAAATCTATGTAATTCTTTACTGTCCCTGTTAAGGCAGAATTAGTTTGTACGTTCTGTTAGGGATCAGCTGCTTTGTTTCTGTTCAACTGAAAAACTGTTGTGGACTAATCTGTAGAAAATAGAATGCAAGGTCACACAAGTCTTAAAATTTTCATTGGATTTTGTGTGAAAGAAATCTAACGAGATTTGTTGCGACTGTCAAAAAATCTAACGTAGCATTACATTTTGTTTTAACACTATCAGATCTCAAGTAAAATGAATAATATGAGTAGAAAATAAGCGGCGACAGAGCAGTTTCATGTAGCCGGCAAACGTGCCGGCCTTTTAAAATGTTTAGCAGTTAAAGTATATATATATACTGTACATCAAAGTACAACATTAAATAACACATAATTTCATTAATTTTGAAACATGATGTGATACGCATTCCAAATTTTGAGCCTGTGTATGACAAAAAAAAATCCCTCATCAGAGACGGCACGCTATCGGTGGCGAAAAAATTGACTGTTCAATTTGCTTTTATGAAAATTCAACTCTTATCAAATGAAAAACCTCTTCGTTTAGAAAAAATTTTGGATGCAATATATAAATGCTTTTACTCTAACTTCAAACAAAGATGGCAGGATTGTAATCGTACGAAGTCGCGAAAAAAAGAATGCAAATTGGCTTGAACGCACATTTACAATTAAGTTTACTGAGCCTGAATGTTCTACCAGTTCTGCACTTGGTCGGCCACGTAAATCATTTGAGGAGTGCTGTGATCGCGCCAAACGATACAAAAGGGATGAAGTACGTGCTATGTTTCCGCAAGAAGTAATTGATTTTACTTCTAGTATTTCAATAATCAACCACAAAATTTGTACATTAAAAACTTTGGGGATGTTTACAAAGCTTGAACTTACAAAAGAAAAATACGAGTATCTAATGCATTGGTTAGAAAATGAAGGGTACAAAATACTCGTACCATACAAAGAACTCACGAAAGAAAAAACTAACAGTTATCCTCAAGGAATTTCTATTACTGAAAGTTCAGGCAGTGTACCTCTGCAAAATCTGTTGGATCATACTGCTAAAAGAGTCCTAGAGACCAAGTCAGTAATGGAAATAAATGAAATTGAAAGCGGAAATCTAACAATGTACTATAAATGGGGATGTGATGGGGCATCTAGTCAAAGCGAATACCAACAGAGGTTTTCAGATGATAAAGTTTCTGAATCACATTTATATATGACATCAGTTGTACCACTTAAATTATCATTAAGTGATGACATAAATAACCTTCTTCCGCACAGTATTGTAGAACACTACAGTTTGCATACGTTAAAGAGA
This sequence comes from Gymnocheta viridis, assembly GCA_956483585.1. Classification (NCBI taxonomy): domain Eukaryota; kingdom Metazoa; phylum Arthropoda; class Insecta; order Diptera; family Tachinidae; genus Gymnocheta; species Gymnocheta viridis. The sequence goes on along the minus strand of OY101440.1, from coordinate 48,316,585 downwards.
CATCTCAAGTTATACGAGAAGAAAAGAGAAGAGTCGATGAGGAGATATCTCAACTAAAAGAATTAGAGTTAACAGTAAATAATCGTAACTTTAAAGTAAAACATGAATTATATTTTACAATGATTGACGGCAAGACAGCACAATCAGTTACAGAAACACCAGCAGCATCTTCTTGTTTTATTTTTGGAGACACAACATCGAAGATGAATAAAATCGAAAAAGTTCAAGCTATGCCCGTAAATGAACAAGCACTGCAATTTGTTATGTCACCACTTCATGCGCGTATTAAGCTGATGGAGTGTCTTTTGCATGTAGCTTATAATATTGAATTTAAACGTGGGAGAGTCGACTCAAATACTCGTCCGATAAAAGAAGCCCGAAAATCTTTGATAAAGCGTGAACTTAAAGAGAAAATTGGAATACAGGTTGATACTGTTAAGCAAGGCTCTGGTACGACAAATTCAGGAAATACGTCTCGAAGATTCTTTGGTAATCCTGCTTTGATTTCCGAAATCACGGGTCTAGATGAAAACATAATCAAGAGGTTTTAAATAATTCTCGAAGCTATAACAATCACCGAGGTAGTAGATCCAAAGAAATTTGGTGATTTTTGTCTGGAGACGGTAAAAGAGTTTGTTGCACTCTACGAGTGGTACAATATGCCACCTACACTTCACAAAATTCTGATTCATGGAAAAGATATAATTGAAAAGTCTATTTTTCCTGCAGGCTTACTATTCGAAGAGGCTCAGGAAAGTCGTAACAAAGACTACTAAAAATATCGCTTTAGACACTCCAGAAAATGGTGTCGAATTGCCACGAACGAAGATATTATGCACCGAATGATGGTAACATCAGATCCCATGATCTCACATTTGACTCCTTCGTTTAGCCAGAAAAAGCATGGTGTTATAAGCGACAAAGTTAAGGCTCTTTTAGAGATTTAAAATAAATTAAAAAAATCATTTAAATTATTTTGTTAGTTATGGGTTTTTACATTGTAGGTAACGATATGTATTTCTCTAACTTTCTTTATTTTGATTACTTTTGTGTATTACTATATAAATAAAACTAAATTTGTGATGAAATCACTACATTTGAAGAGTATAGGACCACACTAATTCAGATACTGTTTTTTTTTTTAAATAATCCTCTAGAGATTTTTACATTTTCAACACTTATTAAAATTCAATAACGTCTAAAAAAGCTTAATCAAATAGATGACGGTTAACAATTTTGTGGCAATTATTTAAAAATTATTAATTATTTAAAAATGCAATTTCAATTTTAACCACTCAAGAAATGGTTAGAACTGTGAGGGTTTAGAGAGTAGAAAAAGAAAGACCACAATTAGTTCTTTTATCGGATTGGTAATTGGGTGCTTACCAGGGTGTTCCTTGTAAATGAAGTTGAACGGTTTTCTTTTTGCAGATACTCATACATATAACATTCAGTTGTTCTTTATTTTCTCCGGTATAATAAAATAAGGTTTTTTTTGAGTTGAAATTATCTATATATATATATATATGTACATACATACATAATATAATGTAGGTATAGTATATGTGTGTAAATATAATTCACAAGTAATAAAAGGTTTGATTTAATGATTGAATTTAACTTTACATTAAGGTAAGTTAAGATAAATTTATGTTTTAATTATTAATTATAAGGTTTACTGCGGGCTTGGTCTAAAGGGATTGCGAGTTCAAAGCTAAATAAAATGTTCTCACGAAAAGCAGATCTTGAGTTCTCGTTGGCTGTGTCTTAAGCGTTATAAAAAACCTCGGTAACAAACCCGAAGGTTTGACAGTTTGACATCTAAATTACGGTGAAGGCAACTTTACACAATATTTGGATAATTACAGTGTATTCACGGTAAGGAAAATTTAAGGTTGGTACATATAATTTATGGTATTTGTAATTTAGGGTAAGTATGTGTAATTTAAAATAGGTATAATTTAAGGTAAGTTTAATTTAAACAAACGGTTAAACTTCTTAACTTGGCAATATTTGTTTAATTTTTTAATCCAAAAAAAAATTATGATTTTTAGTAGAATAACATCTAATATTGGAAAAATATATGGTGAAAAAATGATGCCCAATTTCATGCTTGTCTAGAAATGAAATGCTAGTTTACCTATCAATTATTTTGCACATTTATGTTTTTGTGCAGGTTGTGTTTACTCAAAGTCATGCAATACTATTCAATGATCATTGCAAAATGAATGTCTCATTCCAGGAAGATTCAATGTTCCTTTATGACTAGACTGAATTTAATCTTGCACTATTAAGTATATTAATTTTCATATGTAATTTCGACACACTTACAAAAATTCAAGAATTAAATTGAAGGTGAAATGTGCAATAAATGACGTCAACAGTTTTTATTCAACGGAACACATTTACAAGGCATTTACATGGATTATTTGCGGCCAAATATTTCATAATTTCTGAAATATTTGTTCGTATTGTTTGATCATTAAAAACAGAACATAGCAGGAACATCTTTTAATTGTAGATACAAATACTTGTTTATGTTATCAAAAGCAGATACTTAATTTTTTTAATTTTCGGTATTTCAAATCTATAATCCAACCACAAATATTTATATACCAATTTCACGATATTTTTTTTTATTTATTTTTTTAATGTTTACTAGCAGCAGTAATTGCAGTTGCTGCAGCAGCTGTAACAACATATTGTTAGTAGTTAGTGGTATTTGTGGGTTGTGTGGTGAAATATTTTTCACCCACTTTAATTTTTTTATATTTTCCAATAAAATGTTTTCACACATTTTCTCTCTTCTGTGGTATTTTGATTTTGTTTTACGTTGGATTTTTCATTTTGTATCCGATGACATAATACCATTATTATTATAATAACTGCAAGTGTTTGCTGTAGTTGTTACTAAAGAAGCGACAAAATCGTGCTGAAGTAGTTGAAATTGTTACGTCTATATTGTTGTTTGTACTGGCATGTGTTTTAACTAATTTGTTAATTGTTTGTATTATTGCAATATGAAATTATGTTTTTCAAACTTAACTTATTTAAACAGCAATGTGAATAAGACTTTCTCAAACCTTAAATTTTAATAGTAACAGCAGTGACACGATATAATTGTAATGGAGTAATGTGAATTCACAAAATTTTCGAATCTTTGGCTAAAAAACTCTTCATGAAATCCATGATAAACAAATTCACTCATAACGAGCAGCTGTCAGGTGCATATTTTGGTCAGGCGGCGTAATTGGGGCTTACTTTTTTGAAGATCAGGACGAAACTTCAGTGACTGTGAACGGCATTCGTTACAAGAACATGATAATGGAGTTCTTGTGGCCTCAACTGGAAGGCATGAAACTGAACGACATGTGGTTTCAGCAAAACGTCACCACCTGCTGCACGGCGCATGAAACAATCAATTTATAGCAGTAATGATTTCTAGAACAAATTATCTCAAGAAATTCTGATGTCAACGGGCCACCAACCAGTATCATGAGATTTGTTATGTATCATATGATTTGTTGCTTATGCAAATAAACCAGAAACAGTTTCTTAGTTCAAGTCCCAGATCCAACGCGTCATCAGCTACATCTGTGTGAAAAAGTCATGAAAAATTTCATGAGGAGAGATATGACCTGTCATCAGAGCTGCGAGGGCCATATGACGGATATTTTATTCCATACTTAATCGGGGATTGAAACCGAATGTTACTCTAAAAAGGGTTCAGGCTCGCTCACTATTTATAAAGACTTTGAACCCGAACCCGTTGAACCCAAAAATTCAGCAAGGTTCGGGTTCAAAAATATAGAAAAATATTTTTTGAATTTATTAATCGAGATTGCCTCGATATCTTTTTTCAAAAAAATTTAAAAGTTTTTGTTTGTTAAGTGTTTTTTTATCCAGTCTATATATGTGCTATTCATTGGTGCTTATGCCGAATCCATATTCTTGAAAAGTTTCAAAATTCTTATCCTATACAAAAACCAATGAGAATTTCAATTGAATTTGATATATGTATCGGGTTTTTTTAGAGGTATAGAACTTCGAATTGAAATAAAATACAAGAAAATCGTTTTAATGTCCATCAATTTGGCTTTATTGGAAGGATAATTTTATGCCATTAATGTTTAAATATGATTTCGGGCATGTGGCCGCCGCGGCTGGCTCGAATAAAGCCAATTCTACAGGTCCAATTTTCAACCACTTTTTCGAGCATATGGGGCCGTATGTTGGCAATAACGCCACGAATGTTGGCTTCCAAGTCCCCTAACGTTTCTGGTTTGTTGGCGTAGACGAGCGACTTCACATATCCCCAAAGAAAATAATCCAATGGTGTCAAATCACACGATCTTGGTGGCCAATTGACAGGTCCATTCCGCGAAATTATGCGCTCATCGAATGTTTCCTTCAATAAATCGATTGTGACGTGCGCTGTGTGGCATGTAGCGCCGTCTTGTTGGAACCACAACTCATCCACATTCATGCCATCCAATTCGGGAACAAAATAGTCGGTTATCATGGCTTTATACCGGTCTCCATTAACGGTAACTGACTCTCCAGCATTATTTCGGAAGAAGTATGGTCCAATGACTCCACCAGCCCATAGAGCACACCAAACAGTCAGTTTTTGTGGATGTAATGGCGTCTCAAGGGTCTCATGTGGATTCTCTTCACTCCAAATGCGGCAATTTTGCTTGTTGACGTAGCCATTCAACCAAAAATGAGCCTCATCACTGAACAAAATTTTGCAATGAAAATCAGCATCTCGCGGCTTTAATTCTTGCACAAGCTGGATCTTGTAAGGTCGCAAGCCAAGATCTTTGCGCAAAATCTTCCATAAAGTTGATGGACAAAGCTCCAATTGCTGTGCACGGTGGCGAATCGATTCATTCGGGTCCTCTTCAACACTTTGCTCTACAGCGGCAATTGTTTCTTCGGTGCGCACTGTTCGACGTCTCTGCGGATGCGTATTATCACATAGAGTAAACGTAGTGCGAAAACGATCCATGGTTAACCGAATTAATTGCTCTGATGGACGATTATGTCGACCATAAAATGGACGGAGCTTGCGGTAAACTTCGCGAACTGAACCATTATTTTCGAAATAAATTTGCACGATTTGCAAGCGTTGTTCTTTTGTCACAAAGCATACAGAGGTGACAGAAGGGGAAAACTATATAAGTTTATTTTCCGACTCCCTCTATACGCACAAGCATCGAAAAAGAAATTGAAAAAATATTTTGCATTCTTTGTGGTTTTATTTTCTGTATTAACGTATTTTACACAAACTGCTTTGTGGTATTTTATTCTTCCCAACACGAAATGATTGATTTTTGCTTTTCCCACAAACTAATAATCATATTGGAGCTAAAAACTTTTTATTCACAAAACACAAAGCACACACAAACCACAATTTCTCCAAAATTTTAATATAATTTTATTATTTTGTTTTGTTTATTTTCCCTTCTTCGCAGCATTAAGTCTTTATAGTTGTCTCTTTCTTCAACCACCGGCACTTTAGCTGATTTGGACAATTTGCAAATGTCATTTTTTACATGTCTGTTAGTAGTTTGTGCTTTTGTCAACCTGTTCATGATGAAATGGCAAACCAAACTAAATATTAATCATTTGACAGCTGACAAAATGGCCGCCAGTTAAAAAAGTGATGCCAACTTAAAGTTCTATACCTCAATAAAAAACACTCTTTATATGAAAAACATCGAAGACTGAGAAAAGAAAAAAATATTTTACTATTTTGGGAGCAACATCAAATGGAAACGCCATTATTGTATCAACCGGCTCAGATTATATTCGCAGTACCTGCTACGCATGTAAGCATCGAAAGGGCCTTTTCAGCCTTGAAATTCATTTTAGCCCCACAAAGAACAAATTTAAAAGAAGAAAACTTGAAAAATATATTAGTTGTAAAATAAAACGAAAATTTCTTTGAAAAATAAATTTTCTGCTAAGAAAACACATGTAGTTTTTTTTTTTACTTTGAACCCGAACCTTGAACCAAACCCTTACCTGAACTTTTTATTTTGATTAACCCGAACCAGAACCCATTTTTTCATGGTTTCAGTCCCTGCTTTTTTCCAATCCAATAAAAAAATCACAACTTTCTAAAAACGTACGTGTTTTTATTTTAAAATTAAAAAGTGCATTCTAACGGAGATACCCTCTATAATTTTTTTTCTATATTAATACGTAATATTTTGCAGCAGTAGTGATATCCAATAGTGAGAAGGCTAAGTAAATATTTCTTTCATTTTCGCAAACAAAAAATGTCCTTTTGAAAATATATCCATCCACATCTCTTTAAGTTTTCATCGAAATTTAATGATTTTTATTTTTTAGTTCTTAAAGTAATAGAGATGTACATTAGACTTGGCGTTAAAAACTTTTTTTATACCCAAATTGATGTAGCAAATCTGCAGGCTGATCGGATGGTGCCAATCCATGCCATAACGAGGTAAAAGTTCAAAATTAAAAAAAATAAACACCAAAATACTCTTTTTCTGCTTTTTATTAATTTTTTTAATAAGAAATACTTTAAATGTAATGTTTTTGAATGAAGATTTTTCATAGGCTGGGAAGTCCTTACGGTAGTCTTCCACAATGTGTGACAAGTACTGTTTATCATCTTCGTTGTGTGTTAAAAATCTGTTAAATTCAGTTATTATTTTGGCTTTTCTTTCGGCGGCATCATTCACAACATTAACGCATTTTATGATATATTCCCCTTTACAAAAGGGGAAATCGATAGCAATTTCCAAACGAGAAAAAAATTGTTGCTAGTTTTGCTATTCAAAAGAGAGATTAAATACTTGGATGTGAATAAGTGTAATTCATCAACGCTTGCAAACACTTTTTTAGAACACAAACTATCAACATCATGATTGTCTTTACTGAACACTATTTACAACGCCAAAACCATATTTTCCATTATTTCTGAGTCTACATGTAGATCAAAAAAGGCAACTGCAACTGCTTCCTCTAATAAATATTACAGACTGTTCCGAATTTTTTCCAATAGCACTATAGATAGTTTTTTTTTAATAGCCAGTTGCGTATATATATTTGGCCCTTCAACTGTATTTGCGGTTCTCCAGTATGGAATATAGAGACTTACTAAGAATATGCAGATATTACGAATACCACTCAACTGACTCGCAAACATTTTTAAAATGTGCGTGAAAAATATAAATTTTTCGACAATAGGTATATGGCCATAGACGTGAATTTTGCATGCGACGTTGCTTCAGGTGCACGAAATGTAAAATTGGGAATGCTACCACCAAGAAAAATAAATGCAACGTCGGTGCAATGTTGTTTTTTAAATTTACGTAAAATTTTGGTTTCTCTAGATGGAATCTTCGATGGAAAGTAAAAGTTACTCAAACAGAGAAAAATTAAAATTGGATCGGTGTAGGCTTGAGATAAGCCATGAAAATACTAAGGGAAGAGTATCCAGATAAAGGAAAAGGCTTTTGGAATCAAACCAAAATACCATAGCAAGGTTTGCGAGTTCTCACGCCAAAGCTGCTAACAATGGGTAGGAGCAACTATTAAACAAATGACAAAAACAAGAAATTTAATTTTAGAAAACGCATTTGCTTTTTATCAATGTGCTCAATATAACATATTTGGAGTTAATTAACCTACATTTCCGCGGAGCAAATCGTCTCGTTTTCAATCTTGTACAAAAAGTGGAAGAATCTGCCGAAAATACATGAAATACATAAAATTAATTTTTTATCATGCAGCGAAGACATGCAAATAAAAGCAGCCGAATCTGCATCTTGAAATAAAACTATTATAAAACGATACATACACACGAGTATGTACATATACATATGTATGTACATAAATAATAAACATGTAGGTACATATCTAAATAACAAATATAGTTTCTATATAATTTTCTAATATTTATGTAATATTCGTATTTTTAAACATAAAAGAATATCAAATGGAAATTTGAGTAACGTAACGCCACATAACGTAACGCCAGATACTTATGCTAAAAGAAATAAAGCAAGAAAATGGAAAATAAATATATATTAGTCAGAATCCTAACAAAGAAGTTTTGCGTAAAAAGACTTGCCCAATTTGCAGAGTTAAGCAATTTTGTTATCCTAGTCAAACCACACTTCCTTTTTTTGCAACGTAACGCCAGGTCATATTTTCGAGTATATCTTGGAGCCCTTTGGCTCGATTATTTGCATTTTTTCACTTCTCGAATGTAAAAAAATTTTTTTTCTTATATTTTTTTTCAACATTCTGTAGTACAAATGTAACGTAACGCCAAAATGTAATGTACCATTTATCTTTTTGTGCGGATTATTGTAATGTACAGCAAATAGCATGTAATTTGAGAGAATAGCATTATTTAAGGCAGAATTAAGGCCTCATTAGTTTTTACTTTCGTTGCCGTTTTGTGCCGTTCATTTCCGTAGAAAAAAATGCTTACTTACTTGTTCTGTGTCTGAATTTTCGGATGTGGACGATGTAATTATAGGAATGAATTTTGTAAATGTTTGCAAAATATCTTTTATGTTAGAAAACTACATACATATGTATCTGCATTTTTAAAAATTTGAATTAAAATAATATTTTCTGACTTTTAATAAAATTTTTTTAATATTTCACACCACAAAAAACTAATACATACAAACTCTTGGCAGTCACTTAACGTTGTATTCTATTTTCTACAGAATAGTCCGCAACAGAACATAATGAAAAAGTAACAACAAACCACACATACCGTTTTTCAATTTAACAGAAACAAAACAGCTGATCCGTAACAGAACAGAACGTACAAAGTAATTCTGCGTTCAGTTTGTTCGTTCTGCTCTGTTACGGATCAGCTGTTTTGTTTCTGTTCAACTGAAAAACTATGTATAGTTTTTTGATACTTTTTCGTTTTGTTCTGTTGCGGACTATTATATAGAAAATAGAATATAACGTTAAGTGACAGCCAAGAGTTTTCATATATTAACCACCCCATACACGTTTCAACTCAATTGGCAGCCGAGTCGGTCGTTTTCCAAATCAAGGCGTGTATGGTTTTGTCAATGGATTAGTTTGGCAGTTGTCGAGTTGGTTGAAAAAAAATCAAAAGATTTTGAGTTTTTCAAGCTTGCTAAAAAGTCTTTCAATTCAATTGTGCTGTGTGTGTTCGAGTCTTTCGATCAGCTGTCAAAATTTATGTTTCTAGTTTTGTTTTGCAAAGAAAAAGTTGAGAATTTTTAAAATTGTCTTGAATTTTATTGAATTTTAAATAAAATAAAAACGACAAAAGCCATTCAGCCATTGCAATAAAAGTTTTTCATTTTTAAATTTTGTAGTTGCAAAAAAATATAAATTTGACAGTTGAATGAAAATCTTCCAATTCAGTTTATGAAGTGTGTGGCCAAGAATCAATTCAAAGACTCAATTAACAATTGAACTGATACGTGTATGGAGTGAGTGATTTTCACTCACGATAAAAAAAATTCACTCATGCACGCTCACGCACGACCTCATATTTTTGGCTCACGTTCACTCACGCTCACGTGAGTGGAAAAAAATGTTATTCACAATCACGAAAACTCACGCTCACGAAAAAATCACAACCTATAAGTATTTATACACTAAAATTTCTGAATGCAAATAGAAAAATCTAATATACAATTAGAAAATTCTGCAATAAAAGAGGAAAATTATGTTTAACAGAGAAATATACTTTTCTGAAACAATTTGTTAGTTTTTAAATACAATTTTTTTAATTTTGATATATGGATAAGGCCCAGAAATAGTCCACCAAACAAATGTTATTAATAAATAAATCATAAGTCAAACACAAAAATTAATATTATGTACAATAAAAACTAACTATTGTAATTTGTTGTTAGAATTTATAAATAAATAAACAATTCTCCTGAAGACGTCGGAAAAAGCCGATGAAACGTTGAGAACAAAGATGAAATAAATTTGTTATGTTTGTTGTTTAAAATGAAACGAAGAAGTTTAATTATAGTAAATACTTTATTGGCTACTGTTCACTTTAAATGCCAGATAACGAGTCAACCAACATAACTTAGTATTAAGTACATTCTTGCTGTTTTTGTAGATCTAAATACACTTACATACTATGTATTAAGCTTAACTCATTATCGTATGATATTGAGTAATTTTAATTAACGGTGATGTTGGTAAGTGTGGTACAAAACTATACCACTGGTTTTTCCCACTACACTATATTTCTTCCTTTTTTCCAAAATAGTGTACAATTTCCACATCAAAATGTTTTAATATATTATAATATTATGTTGCAAATACAAGGTACATATAAAAAAATAATATACATACATATATCTATACATACATATCTATATGAGTATTAATTTATATTAAAGGTTATTATAATTCATACGTTACTAAAAAATATTCATGTACATGTGTATTTATTTATGAAGATAAAGCAATTTGGGTTAGTGTTTGTAATTTATTTTTGATTTTTTTCTTAGTCGATCTTTCAAAGGTATTTCTTGTTCTTCTTTTACAAGCTCTTCCGTATCGACAACCTTTTCTACTTTACTTTGAGCTTGCTCGTTTTGGTTGCCTTTAACATAAACCACAACTGCGCTCTTTTCAATTTTTTTTATTAACTTCTATTACATATAGAGCATTCGAAATAATTTTGCAAATTGACCCTTTGATCCATTTTGCATGACTATTTGTATTTGGGTTCAAATATAATATTTGTTCACCTACTTTTAAATAAAATTTTTTTGCTTTTGAGCTATTCTCAAACTCCACCTTTTCGATAGGTTTTTTAATTTTGTAGTTTGTAGGTGTTAAATTTATATTTGGACTTCGTTTGAAAGTACTATATGATAAAGGTGTTATTGGTTTATAAGCTAAAATGAGTTCGCTAGGGAAGATACCAGTGACGGTTGTTGGAGTGTTTCTGTATTTAAATAACACATTGAAAATAACATTTTGCATAGATAATTTCCTCCCTTGGTCAGAAAAAAGATTGGACTTTAGACTCTGCTTAATGGTCTGCACTCCTCGTTCTGCCAATCCATAACAGGGGGTCTTCACGTGCAATAAACCTGGAAATAATTATGTTTTCAACTGTCAAATTCTATTGCCAACACAATATGTTCACGTGTGGACCGCACAAACATTTAGTTCCACATGTATTGCGAAATAGTTGTTCAAACTTATTTTCAAGCAATTATGTTGGAAATAAACTGTCAATATATTTATATATTTATGTATATATTTACTTATTAGCATTCTGCTAAGTTTTGTGATCAACAAAAAAATCAAACAAGCACAGAAAACGCTGAAGCTAATGTATTCATTCACAGCGAACTTTTTAGTTTTATGTCCAATGTGCACTAAGTGTACTCCGCCTAAAAATATAAGCTTGTAAATGAACATATTTGTGACGTCATGCTGCCGACGTTATTGCTTATTTTCGGAAATAAATATTGAGCGTGGAGACGTGCAGTTACTAGAAGGATGATAGGGTGGACTAAACATTTGGTTTATACCATTACATTTTAAAAATATGCTAAACTCTTCGCTCCGAAATTGAGGCCCATTATCGGTCACAAGAGTATTACAAAATCCAAAATTAGAGAATATTAATTTTAATTTTTCTATAATAATAAATGTAGTTGACTTTGACAAAATGTGGACATCAATCCATTTTGAAAAATCGTCCACTAATATTAAAAAATCGGTGTTTTCAAACTGGAAAAGATCAACGTGAACCCGTTCGAAAGGATACGATGTAGCATTCCAAGTAAAATTTGCACAATCCCTTTTATTTGTTCTAGTTTTTTTGGCATACTGCACAGTTTGAAACAAAATTTTCGATATTGGCGTCAATTGACGGCCACCATACACAGCTGCGAGCTAACAGCTTCATGCGGACTATACCGACATGAGTGTCATGTAGTAGTGCTAAAATTTTACCCCTTAAAATTGTGGGTATTACCAACCTATCAGCATAAAATAAACATTTATCTATCACCTCTAGACAGAGCTTCACATTACTATATGAGTTTAAGCCATCGTCTAACTTTTTTGACTGTGGCCAACAGTTATTTGTAATAAAATTAACTATTTTTTTTCGATATTTTCGTCTTTTTCGGAAAACTTTGCAATTTCATCAATTGAAATGGGGATATAATTTTTGTCAAAATTAAAAAAATTTAATTGTAATTGCTCATGTTTGCTGTACCCTATAAAGGTAAACGTGAAAGTGCATCTACATTTCTTTGTTTCGCTCCAGGGCGGTATTTTACTTTACAATTGTAGTTTGAGAGAAATAGAATCCATCTATGGAAGCGAATGGATACAATATTTGCCAAGGCTTTTTGGTCTCCTAAAAGCTTTTCTAATGGCTGGTGATCAGTATATACTGTAAAAGCATAGCCATAAACAAATTTATGGAACCTTTTTATCGCATATACCACCGCCAAGGCTTCCCGATGAATTTGGGAATAGTTTTTTCAGCTTTAGTCAACGTTGTTGACGCCATAAAACATGGCCTCTCTTGTCCGTTGATAGCAACACTAAGAATTGCGCCTATTCCATACGGAGAAGCATCACAAGCGATAACTACCTGCTTTGTAGGATCAAAATGGACAAGAAGATCGTTTTCACAAAGTAACCTTTTACAATTTAAAAACGCCTTGGTGCACTCTTCGTTCCATAGCCGCTTCGTTTCTTTACGCAGTAGGCAATGTAAAGGCGCTAGAACAGTAGAGCTGTTAGGAAAAAATTTGGAGTAATAGTTTACTAGCCCTAGAAAACTTTGTAGCTGTTCGACATTGACAGGTGGGGGAGCTAACATTATAGCTTCGATTTTTTGCTTAGAGGGTTTTATGCCCTCTGGAGTCAAAACATGACCTAAATACTCAAGACTACTCTGAAAAAGTTTACACTTTTCCCAGTTTATACGTACATTGAAATCTTGAAGTCTGCTTAATACTTTAAATAATTTTTCTCGACAGTCTTCTCTACCAACACCGGCCACCTGCTACACCTTCTAGGCCTTGCACTATTTGGTCCATGACACGCTGAAAAATCATTGGTGCCGTTGCCACGCCAAACGGCAGTCTACAAAACTCGTATAAACCCATATGGGTATTAATTGTTAAAAATTTCCTAGATGATTCATTTAAAATAATTGCAAATAGGCTTTGCTCAAATCTAAAACACAGAATTGCGTTTTACCTCTCATGCTTGTAAGTATCTCATCTACTAGAGGCAGTGGATATACATTCATGCCCAGTGCTTGGTTTATAGTTACTTTGAAATTTTCACATATTCTCACACTTGAGTCCTTTTTTAAAACACATACAATGGTTGCTGCCCAGGGATGCAAAATTAAATTTTCAAATTGTACTAAGTTTTAAGAAAAAGTGTACTTTTTTCAGTCCGATTGTGCTTTTTATTTTTTGAATATTTTTTATTAACAATTAACTAAAAACGTACATAAAAATTCATTTGTACATATATCATTTAAGTTCAGTTGTACTAAGTACTCGTACTTATTATTTAGACAAAGTTAAGAATTAAATTTAATGCTTAATTTCAAAAAGATACACAAAAGACTATCAGTTGTTGCGATCTGAATATAAGATTATACTAATATGTAATAATATAAGTATAATAAAATGAAATAATACAATATTATTGTTTTCAAATTTTAAGAATTAGTTCATTTCCTCAATTTTCAAAAAAATGTTCAAACAAAAAATTTTCCAATTAACAAACAATTTTTAAATCAAAACGAAAAAAGAAAGGGTTGACTAATAATTTGTTAATTTTTTGTTATTTGTTTATTGATTTTTTCCTCCTAAAGAAGTTACCCAAAGGGTAACGAAATATCGAGATAAAATAAATTTGGATGATTTTTATAAAAAAGTGACCACAAGCTTAATTTAAAGAATAGTATGTACTAATATAAGATTATACTTTATTATATACTTCTTGTTACCAAACTCTTATTCATTTCTAAATTGTAGCAGCACGAATTAGATGACTTCAGCAAATCCTTTGCTTGAATTAGATAGAGACAGTCGTAAGAAACAACCTGTTCCTCTCTTTTGTTTTTATTAAATTTTGAAACGAAAATAAATCTTTCCACAATCGCAGAGGAATTTGGGATGGATAATATTCCTCTAGCAATTCTTGAAATATCAGTAAACATCGGTTCATTTAGTTCATTTTTCATATCTGATACATTAGGGGCTCGTATGTCAAAATTTGTATGTCAGTTGTTATTGTAATGTCGTACCTGTTGTAGAATCGCTACCATCTGTATAATTCCGCCTTGGGTATAAAACAATTCACAACGAATGGTTAACAAGGAGTCGCCATATAAAAAATGGGATTATGATATAAAATACTTTCGCGTAATGAAATAAAATTAGGAAAATTATGAAATAGTGCTAAATTAGGCACGGGGGTGCTATTGTACTTTTTACTTTTAAATAGTGCTAAAAAAGTACAATTGTACCAACTTTTGCATCCCTGGTGCTGCCCAATTACTACTACGAACCGGTTGTATAAAACCTTCTTCACACATAAGCTTCAATTCAGCTTCTACTTTTGACTTTAAACTCATGGGCACAGAATATGGTTTGAAAAATTTAGGGTGGGAATCTGGATGATCAAAAATGTCATGTTTAATGGGATTTTTATTCCTCTGAAATAACGATGGACATCTACCTCTCAACTGTTCACTAATATTCGACTGGCAGACATTTTTTACTAATAATTTCTCACTTGGCTTACCATTCTGACTAATGAAAAAATTACGCCATGTAGGGTATAACACGTCTAACCAATTTCTTCCCATTAAAGGAGTAAACCGTTGTCTGGACTTAACAATCAATAATTTTAACTCCGCACCGTTTGCCAACACTGGTATTTCACCCATTAGTTCAACTGTAGACCCTGTCAAAACCTGCAATGGTGGATAATTTACAATATTTAATTTTACATTTTTAAAATAAATTTCGTAATCTATACTACAAATTACAGACACTACCGCTCCTGTGTCCAGCTCCATCACTACCTGCTCATCGTTGATCACCACATTTGTTAATAATGGCTCATTTTCTCGGCTTACGCAGTTAATTGATGCCAGCTTGTAGTCCAATTCGTTTATACTATATCTTTTCTCTTGGTTGCCTGACGAAAATTGTAGATTTTTACCTTTCCATTTTGAAAAACAGGCTTTGGACGAATTCCCTATTTTCCCGCATTTAAAACAATTCCAGTGTTTGGCCGGACAGGCCCCAACCGCATGTTTTGTGGTACAATTGGAACATTTTTCGAATTGCTGTTTTTGTTTACCTTTTTGGTGATTGTTGTTACTTTGCTTCTGATGATGTAATTTGCTGATGTCATACGACGATGACGGGTGCATACTTTTTTGCTCCTTATTTACCAACTCGAACGACTGCGCATTCTTGCATGCTTCTTCCCATGTTAAACTAGGTGTCGACAATAGCTTAGTTTGTAGGTGCCTGCCACTTACACCACATACCAATCAATCCCTTAATGCTTCCTTCAGAAACGTACCAAAATTACATTGGGCTGCAATCAGTTTCAAACTTACTATGAATTCGCCAACAGTTTCATTTTGTCTCTGCGAACAATTGTAAAATTTAAATCGTTCGGCTATGATATTCTTTTCTGGTCGAAAATGTGGTGTAATCACTTCGATTAACTCTTTAAAAGTTTTATTAGTTGGTTTTTCTGGTAATAAAATGCTTTTAATTCTTTTGTATGTCTCAGGACCAACTAATGTCAAAAACATCGCCACTTTGTTTGCATCCTCTACCACATTAATTTTGAACAACTGTTCCATTCTTTCGATGTATTCCTCGAAATCATCACCGAAAGCAAATTGTTCGATACTGCCAATTAGTGCCATATTCACCACACTATTTTTTTTAATTTTTTTTTAATTATTTTTTTAATTTTAGCATTCAGCTCACACTTTAATATATATACATATATCTTTATTTCTTTTAAACAGACTGTCAAATCACGTGAGATCTTCGTTTTATTACCTCGTCGCCAAAATTTGTTATGTTTGTTGTTTAAAATGAAACCAAGAAGTTGACTTATAGTAAATACTTTATTGGCTACTGTTCACTTTAAATGCCAGATAACGAGTCAACCAACATAACTTAGTATTAAGTACATTCTTGCTGTTTTTGTAGATCTAAATACACTTACATACTATGTATTAAGCTTAACTCATTATCGTATGATATTGAGTAATTTTAAGTAACGGTGATGTTGGTATATTACAATTACAGTGTAGTACAAAACTATACAACTGGTTTTTCCCGCTACACTATAAAATTGTTTTATTTGCATCTAAAGTAAAGGTAAAATCTGACCATAAATAGTCTAATTTCATATCAGAAATTAACACTTTCATTACTTTATTTTTAATGTAGAAGGCCCGATCGAAAGCCATATATTTATACATTAAATTCACTTCAACTTTAGATAAAAGATTTTGTGTTTACTATTTTCGAAACATTGAAATTAGGTATGAAATTTCAAAATAGAAATATAATAGAAAAAATGTAATGTGACTCACGTAGGGTGCGTCACATAGGGTTCATGTCTTCTGACAAAAAACGACAAATTTTTTTTGGCTGCAAATAAGTTATTTTAGAATTCTCTTATATTCATCTTTCTTTTGGGAACTAGATTCTGTGTACTTTATTATGCAAAATTCGCAAAAAATTACGAAAACACACTTTAACTTACTTCCGTTTTTTGTAGCGGGCGTAACAAAATTTTGTAATCAATTATTTCCCACCAAATACCTGCTAAAAAATTATTTTTAGAAAGTACATTTATATCCCACTAAACACCATGCATAAGCTGAACGTACCTATTTTGAAAGACCAAAAAATTTTTATATATTAATGTGAAAACGAATATACGAATGTAGGGTTCGTCACGCAGGATTTACACATATGTATGTATGTATACATCATGCGATTTCAAACTTTGTAGTTAAAATTAAATTTAACAATGGAAAATTCTTAAAGAAAATATAAATATTTTTTTATTTTAAAGTTTTGAAGTGAAATTTAAAATTATTTAAAATATTTTGATTAAAATCATTCATTTTCTTGTTTATGAGCAGTCTGTGTAAAATATTAAAATTAAGTAGGAACTTGTACTTTAGCGTTAATAGATAAATAGATTTATGCAAAAATAAAATTTTTTCGACATTTTCCCGAGAAGTCTGTTTCACATCTCTTCAAGTATTCTTCCTGATGTTGAAAAAACTCCTTCCTTGTAGCTGAGGTGGATGGTACACACAGTACTGGTTTAGACAAATTTTAGCAGATCTTTAGATTGTTTCCAAAAACTTAAAATTTCTAGGTCTTGTTCGTCTGTCTGAACGCGAATGAAAAAACGAAAAAGAATTGCAGATGTTTTTCTTCCAAAAGTTCGCCAGTCGAAACTCGGACTTATACTGCTATTTTGGCTCATTTATTCACATCAGTACATTAATACATACCGGCACAACGTTTTATGTCTTCATGACAAAAAATTAAAATTAAAAATATGAAAAAAAAATCGAAAATCGAAAAAATCACGAAACAATCACGCAAAACATCTACTATTTATGTACATATATATTTTTGTTAAATAAAAAACGTTTTGCAAACATTTACAGAATTCATTCCTATAATTACACCGTCCACATTGGATAGTTCAGACACAGAACAAGTAAGTTAGAAATATTTTATATAGAAACGAACATAACAATGTTATATTTCAGAGAACCGCTTTACATATATAAATTAATATCTATGTATGTACATATGTATATATAAAAATGAATCTGTGTTTGTATGTTTGTTTGTATGTTCCACCGTTTGGCGCGACTGATAGTTTTGAAATTTCAGAACTGTTTTACCGATGACAAGGAAATCCAAATAGGCAACTTTGGGCATCCCCCATACAAAGCAATTCTTAACTTCCCCATATCTGTATAACTAAAATAGTGAGACTCTCCAAATTGACTGTTAGCTGTTCTTGAAGAAAATTAACTTCAACAAAAATCTCGAAGGTACCGGAGGGGGAAACGAGTGCCCGGATTGGAGGGAACTATTAAGTTTCTCATATCTGTAAACAAAGTGAAGCTTTCTAAATTCGACGTGTGTTATTCTTCGAATAACGCATGATTTCCAGCAAAAAGTATTGGCGGTATAGGAAGGCGAAACTGGTACCCCCATAGGAGGAAATTATAAATTTTTTTTATTGGCGGTATAGGATGGGGGAAACGAGTACCCCCTATAGGATGTAATTATTAATTTTCTTATATCTGTACTGCTTTAAGAGGAAGGAGATCTAAATTCGATGTGTGTTATTCTTAGAGTAACGTGTGACTTCCAGCAAAATATTAGCGGTGTCAGAGGAGGAAACGAGTACCGCCATAGGATGTAATTATTATTTTTGTTATATCAGTACATAACAATAATTTTTATATTTAATAAAAATATTTTATTTAAATATAAAAATTATGAAATACAATCTATTTATAATTTAAATTCTTATATTATAGAAAATACATTATCACTAAATAAATTATATAATTATCCTACTAATTTATTAACAATTATACTAATAAATTATTTATTAATTACATTAATTGCTGTAGTAAAAATTACAAATATAATTAAAGGCCCATTGCGACCTATAAGAGTGAAGCTTTCTAAATTCGTTTTATTCTTGGAATAACGTGCGATTTCGAGAAAATTAATGGCGGTATAAGATGGGGAAACGGTTACCGCCCATATAAAGTAATTATTAATATTGCTATATCAGCACGAATAGAACAAATTGCAATATCTAGCAAAATATTGAGGTATAAATTGGATGGAGACGGGTTCCCCCACATAAGGTATTTATTAATTTTCATATATCTATACAACTCACTCTTAGTGAGGCTTTAAATTTGATGTGTGTTGCACTTATAATATCGTGAGATTTTCAGCAAAATCTTGGTGCTATTTTATTACAATATTTAAATAGCAATTTGGATCTTCATGTTTCAGTTTAATTCATCCTGCTTAGATTGATCTTTTGGAATAAGTTATAGTGAGTACCTTTTATAAATGAACTGTTCTTAATGTAAACACCTTTCTTAATTTTTCTTAAACAATATAATTTTTATATTTTACGATAGTCATTACCAGGGCAATTTATTTATGCTTTTTGTAAATGCAAATGCATATTTTTCATTTGCATATTTTGAATTTTCATATTTTCCTAAGAAGATCATTTTTGATATAACTGGCATAAATTTTAAAATTACGCAGGTTGGGAGCTTTTTTTTTAACAAAAATTGCTTCTGATAACTGACGCAGATCCATATATCATCTCCGCAATGCGATTATTGAAAATTCTTCACCAAAAAATTTTGCATATTACATTTCTGGCTCACGGGTTGCAATGTTAACTCACTTGTTGAAAATTGCAAAGCCGTTTTTTAAGGTAGAACTACATATATATATATATATATATATATATATATGTATAGTATGTAGTATTTTCTCAAATATTATATTATTGTCATAATTAATTTCCAGGCGCTGTCTCGTATCAATGTAATGCATTCTATGTACCCAAGTATGATCAATCCCCCAAAAGCACTGTACCACTAGATGGGGACCTTGATTTAAAGCTGTTATGTATTATTGCAACGACTTTATAAAAATAAGCAGCGTTTTAAATGTGCTTTCTGATGATGAGGTAGAGTCGATATGTAATGCAAAGACTCTATTTAAGAATTCATCGGTAAGAACACATTTAGCATGCATCAAAGATAATTTTGAATGTATTTGGAAACCAATGGACTTCCTTTACTTGAAAGTTTATCTGTCATAGAAGACGTAAAAGAATAACTTTGAAATATTAAGAATAAAATATTTAGTGAATAACTTAACAAAGGTTTTAATCGAAATGTTGCCCTTCAAACATTGACCAAGATTAAAAACAACATATATAGTAATATCGATTGATATTGAACGTATATTTTCAATATACTCGACCGTTTTGTGTGATAAACGAAGATCCTTTCAATTTGAAAACTTGAAAAAATGCATTTTTATACTTTCTTGTAAACATTTGTGTAAATAGAAGATATTAAAAACTATTAGTCTGTGGTTTTTCGGGTGCATATTTTTGCGCATATTTTAAAGCTAGTTTAGGAATATTTGCATGCATATTTTAATAATTTTTGTGCATATTTAAACTTGCCCTGGTGATAGGTAATAAAAAACTTTAGATGCTAAATAAATACCAGTATTGAGAACGGCCTGTTGTATTGCCATTCAAAACAATTTTCATAATTTTCATAAGCGTCAACGAAAAACAATTGACTAAATATAAATAGCACACTGAAAAAGAATAGGCAAGGCGAATTCACAACAGGTGCCCTCTCAGGTGTCTGAATTCGCTTGAATTTTGGCTGCCAAAATTTTTAAAATTATTTTGTTTGAAGATTTTCAAAAACTTTTGTTTGTTGAGGGTTTTTTAGCTAGTCTATATACATGCATTTCATTGGTGCTATAGCCAAATCATCAGTAGACCTTAAACCATATTTTTGAAATGTTTCAAACCTCTTATCTTATACAAAAACTTTAAAAAAACCAATGAGAATTTTTAAATTTTTTGTATAAGATAAGAGGTTTGAAACATTTCAAAAATATGGTTTAAGCCTTAACGGCACGTCTCCACGCTCAATATTTATTTCCGAAAATAAGCAATAACGTCGGCAGCATGACGTCACAAATATGTTCATTTACAAGCTTATATTTTTAGGCGGAGTACACTTAGTGCACATTGGACATAAAACTAAAAAGTTCGCTGTGAATGAATACATTAGCTTTAGCGTTTTCTGTGCTTGTTTGATTTTTTTGTTGGTCAAAAAGCTTAGCAGATGCTAATAAGTAAATATATACATACATATTTGCACGTTTTTTATTTAATTCGCGGGAAAAACAAATGACAGAGAATTGACAGCCAAATTTGACAGTTTATTTCCAACATAATTGCTTGAAAATAAGTTTGAACAACTATTTCGCAATACATGTGCAAATAAATGTTTGTGCGGTTCACACGTGAACATATTGTGTTGGCAATAGAATTTGACAGTTGAAAACATAATTATTTCCAAGTTTATTGCACGTGAAGACCCCCTGTAAAGATGATTTGGCATTAGCACCAATGAAATGCATGTATGTGTATAGACTAGCTAAAAAAACCCTCAACAAACAAAAGTTTTTGAAAATCTTTGAAAGAAGATATCGAGGCAATCTCGATTAATAAATTTACAAAAATACTTAAAATATTTTTTAGTTTAAATAACGTTTCATATAAAAAAAAAACTTCTTACATTGATCTCTATGTATTTTATAAATAATTTATTTGCTGTTGCTTATTAATAACAGCCGACTGTAGAGCTGAGGCAGTACTTCCAACCAGCGTACCACTAGTAGTACCAACTGAACCACCTGCGGAAACTGGAAGGCCACTAATACCCTTAGAATTCCTTGTGAAGTTGTTGGAATTGAAGAGGTATGGCATGTCTTAATTGCAATTGGCAGGACCAGCTGCATTGGAAATAGTGCTGGTGATATAACTGTGGCGGCAGGTTATAAATTTACAAATGTGCCATGAACAAACTTTAACGTGGTATTTATACCAGTAACCGTAGCCACAGCGCCAGTACCTGTATCCGAAGCTGGTGTAGTGCGAATGGGTGTAACTAAACTTTGACTTGCAGACACAAAGCCCTACTCTGTACTGTAGGTATGCCAACACCAACACCCATCATTTGTGTGGCAATAAGTGGCTAGCGTTGCTGCAACTGCTGCTTCTGCCACCTGTGTGTGTGCAAAAAACTGACGTGATTTATTGGAACTACATTTCGCAGTATTTGTGCCTTTGCAGATACGGTTGGCGATGTCTCATCCGTAATACTTTCTATGTCCAGTTTTCCTTAACCATTTTTATATCCACATAATCCCAAGGCATATAAGTACATACATACATATTTTTATTTTTAATTTTTTCTTTATTTTCACATAAATTTGTCAATCGTTTTTCGACACATCTGTTCTGATTTTCAAGGCGAATTCGGATGAGACTACCTGTTGTGGATCTGCCTTGAGCATGGGTAAAAAATAGTATTGTAATTATTATATTAATTATTCGAGACAGGTCTCGACTTTTTTTATGAATTCAAAACGTTTTGTTTGTTGTGGGTTTTTAGTTAGTATACACATGCATTTCATGCCAATCATCATTAGACCTTAAACCATATTTATGAAAAGTTTCAAACCTCTTATCTTATACAAAAACTTAAAAAAAAACCAATGAGAATTTAAAAAATTACAAAAGTATAAGCATAGTAGGTTTTGAAATTTATTCAACAAAAGCCAACAAACAAATAATATTCTATATAGATCTCTTTACAACTTTTATACCATTAGACGCCCTTTGGGTGACAATAAAAGTATTTAATAACGCAAAACGGAAAATAAAATGTTAATTAATTAATTATTAAATTTATTATTCGAGACAAACAAAACTTTTTGAATTCTTTAAAATAGTATTGTCATATAATATTTTATATAAAAAATATCAACAACATTTTTATGACAGTCAAATCGACGAAAAATGGTGCAATATTAAATTCATCAAATAACTGACATCAATATTAATTCAACTTCCGATATAAAATTAAATTGTGTTAAAAATTTTAATTTATTTTTTATAAAATACAAAAAATACATTTGCTTTTAATTTCATCAATTTGTATTTTCGTTTAACATTTTTTGCATTTACACCAAATTAAATAAAAATTATTTTTGGTGTGTTCGTGGTCAAGGTTACATTATTTTGTTGCTTTTACATACATAATATAATGTTTAGCTGTAGTAGGTTTTATAATATTAGTGCAATATTATTCGTGGTGCACAAGTGCAGTTGCCACAATGTGGGTTTTCAACTTTAGTCGTTATTGTTTTAATGGACTTGAACAGCGATTTGAATGAGTACATCAAAAAGCAGTAGTCTATGATTTCAGAATTTTTTCCGCTATTTGTTCATTATTTTTAACATATTTTTTGTTAGCTTTAGAGTTGTTGATTACAGTATATGTACTATGTAAGTACCCAGCAAAAACATTGTTAATGACTTCTATTAGGAATTA
Source organism: Gymnocheta viridis (assembly GCA_956483585.1). Taxonomy (NCBI): domain Eukaryota; kingdom Metazoa; phylum Arthropoda; class Insecta; order Diptera; family Tachinidae; genus Gymnocheta; species Gymnocheta viridis. Next base: position 48,293,301 of record OY101440.1, on the reverse strand, counting down.
GGCATTCCTTTACAGTAGTTACACACTTTCTGGTAAATAAACAGGTAAATTATTTTCAATGTGGGCAGAACGTTTGGCATCGAACACCATACATAATTCAATCACATTGACATTTTCAAGTCGTCATTTGTCATAAGATTTAGTGAGTTGTACTTGCCTCTAACGACACCGCCGCACAGTGGACCATTTTGCGAGAAGGTGGTCAAAAATATATAACTTTTGACTGGATTTGAATTTTGATACGCGTTTTTTATTTACTAGGTGAGACTATAGCCTTCAAGCTTAAAAGATAAAACTTTAAAATCGGCCGTTTAGAAAAGTAGTTATGATAGGTTTAAAATGCATTTTAAGTTTTAACTGATTTTTGGTACAAAAGTGAAGTTTTAAAACTTGTTAAAAAATTTGTTTTACACAAAGTCTTATATTTAGAGTCAAGTAAACAACGTATACTTATTAAAATCTTAAATTTTTTCAGAAAGTGCCAAACTTTGGCCTCCGTGACATTTTTAGTACCAAGGGCCAAAAGTTGTTTTTTTGAAGGAGTTTGGTTCAAATTTACTTTAGATAAAGAGGTTTTAATAAAGAAGTCCTAGGTTTCTATTTAAGTCCAAAATAGGCATTATAAATATTATATGTAAGCTTTTATTATAAATTTGTAGATATGAAATTTATATTAATCGAGATTGCCTCGATATCTTTTTTCAAAGATTTAAAAACTTTTGTTTGTTGAGGGTTTTTAGCTAGTCTATATACATGCATTTCATTGGTGCTTAAGCCAAATCATCAGTAGACCTTAAACCTAATTTTTTAAAAAAAATTTAAAAATTAGGTTTAAGGTCTACTGATGATTTGGCTTAAGCACCAATGAAATGCATGTATATAGACTAGCTAAAAACCCTCAACAAACAAATGTTTTTAAATCTTTGATAAATTTGTAGATTTAAAATTGATCAAAATAAAACATAACATAACATAAAATGTTAAAACGATAAAAGAGCAATACCTCTTGTGTTTTATTCTCCATTTTCCATATTTTTTCTCACTGTTTCGCCTATTGGTCCAAAATCCAAATCATAATCTAATTTAAGAATATGCTCGATAAAACGCATTCTAGCATGAATTCGTATTCTGCCTTAAAACTACCATCTTCTGGATGTCTTAATTGAATGGTTTTTACCATAATTAGTTGAGATCTGTTTCTTATTGTGCGCAGTTGTGAACATACATATATATATATATTATGCCCAAAGCAAAACAATTTAAAAATTAAGAGAAAAAAAACTATTTTATACCTTTAAAATCAGGGTAAATCAATTTAAAAAGCAAAGTACTTTTGTGACCTGAATTATATAAATTTACTTCATTTTATGCAGGCAAACTATTTTTGTGACCAGCTGTACATGGCTTAGAAATTGACTGACAATTATTAATTTTCGTTTTAAAAATATGCATATCCATCTAAAAACCGTCTCTCATAAAAGCGATTTGATATAAAAAAACAAAAATACTTCTAAAAAGAACATTACAGGAAAAACAATTTTGAACTCTTTCAATCAAATTTTGAAAAAATTTTTGACCTTGTGTCAGAAAAATTGTTTTGGTGCTCAGGATTGGATCGGGACGGATATACAATGGGATATAGACAGCTTGGACTACAATAGAGCGCTAATTTCTTTTTGAACTTTTGCGAACTTTAGAAGTTATGCTCTAAAAAGTGGGAGGGTTAAGGAAAATTTGGAACTTTAAAAAGAAAAAAAAATTATTTCCAAAAGTCATAAACACTTAATTTTTCTAGTACTAACAGCTAAAAAAAATTTGAAATTTTAGCGAAATACTGAAAATGTCCATTTTGAATCACCCTATTCACTGTGATATAGTTGAAATAAAGTTTTAATTTTTTGGATCCCGAGGTACACTAGTGTCTATTTTCTAATGAACTTTAACATTTTACAATCGGTAACCATAAAAAACTGAATTTTGGCCGCCTTCGCGTAAAAAGATCCCCAGTGCGCCGTGTTAAATGAACGTTCGAGTTCATTGTCGCAGTTCTGCAAAAGCTAATGTTCGTTTGACGTTCGGAAAATTTTTAGGCGAATAGCGAACTTTGGATAAATCTTTTATACATGTTTGTATATCATTAAAGATGCGCAATAAATAAACCCAGTAAAAAGTTAAAGTACAAAAAAAAATTACAAATAAAAGGTTTGTATGATTGTTAAATTTGTTTTTATTAAATAAAAAAATTACAGGAATTAAAATTCTTCTTATTCAATAAAAAAATTTCGGTTTCTAGTTCGTTTTTCGGGTTCGTTTTGAAAAATATATCGAAGTTCGGGCTTGGTCGGATACTAATAATAAGTCAAAGTAGAAGAGTTGTTTGCTAGCATTTCAACTAAAGTATTATATAGCCGGATCCGAAAACGGGTTTTCATCTTTAAAAAATGAACCGGTTTCGAATAATTTACATTTTAAAATAACTCGACAGGCCGGTTTTTACAACGAAAGTAATATTTATTTTTTTTTATAAAACTTTTTAATAATAACAGTTATTTCGGGTCCCTTATAAAAATAAATAGTTTTTATAGCTATCCACTTTTGATCAAGATACCTCAAATGATTTAGTGTGATACGAGTAATATGAAAAATGGAAGATTCAAAACAAGTAGAAGAGCTTCGTTTATAACAAAATTCGTTAATGAAATAAGAGATGCGTGTGGGGTTTGTAAGTTGGGTGTTCCTTCTGAATGCTAGTTTAAATATTAATAATGTTGAAAAAAAATCTGCTTAAGGACTCGGGTATTGCAGAGGTGTATAGTGGCCAGCCAGATCGTCTGAATTAACACCACTGTATTATTTTTTGTGAGGCTATGTAAAGGACAGAGTCTATACGGAGCCAATCGAATCGATTGCAGCCTTAAATCTTAAAATCCGTGATGTGATTAACGAAATAGAGCCGCCATTTTGTCAAAAAGTGAATTAAAACATCGATGAAAGAATCGACATCTGTCAGCGTGGTCGTGGTGGACAATTGACAGATATCATTTTTTATTCATAATTGCCGAACTTTTCTCTTTGTAATACAATAAAAGTTTTAATCATCTTCATTTAAATTTTTGGTTTCATTTTGGTTTAGAAAACAAAGTTCTGGTTGAAAAATCCTGTAGGTAATGCATCCGACACCACTACATCGGCCATATTTTTATTGTCAGTACACCGAAATTTTTAAATTGTTTTTAAAGTTTTTTATGAATAAACACTAACAGTAGTTCAGTTCTTGAAACTCCGTAACTATTTTCAATGTTTATTTCGCTGAATAACAATCACTAGGAGGCGATACACATTAAAAACAGAATAATGAAATAATGTCCTTCAATTTTGCAGGCACTTCAATTAAAAAAACGGCTTGCTCTTTTGATTTAGTTTGTGGGCACTTGCTACCATTAGAGAATCCGAAAAAGACAACCCTTCGCGCATCATAAGTTGTGCATCTTCTTAGTGATATCCCTAAGATATCTAAAAACGCAGATTTGTTTGTTTACCGGCGCAATGACATCTCCTACCTAAACTTCCAAAAAAATGGCGCATAAGCTTATCGGTCTATAGCCATGCGGACGGTGCTTAGGCTTATTTGGTTTAGAAAGAGCAATGATTTTTGCCTTTTTAAAATGTTTTGGAAAATAGTTTATTTTTATACAACTGTTAAAAATGGTTAATAATAATTTTACTGCTTTAGGAGGTAAATTAGGTCACCTAGCCCAGGAGATTTGGATGCTTAAAGAGTACAAATTAAGCAATTTAACTCACTATGCGATGTCAAAGTTAGATTTTCTGAATAGACGTCAATGGACTTGAATCTATTAACCTTAGAGTTAACGGTTTATCGATAGCGTGTTTACATGTAGACGTAAGGCCGTTAGATGCATAAAATGTGTTGGATAATAGTTCTGCTTTTTCTTTATCCGTGTTAATTATCGTGCTTCCTTCTATGAGATGTGGGATTCTACATCTTTGTTTACCTCTTAAACTTCGACTAATTTTACAAAACGATTTGTCTCCTGGCTTCAATTTCGATAGCAACTTTTCTCATGTTTTGTTGCGAAGATTATTTATATCTTTGTTGATAGTATTAGTCAGCAATTTTACACATTGCTCATACCAGTTTGCAACCGATGGGTTCGATGCCCGTTGGCTACTTCTTTTGAACGTTTTTCTAGTTTTTATTAAATTAACAATATTTTCCGGCAATACTGACTTGGCACGAGGTTGCAATAATGGAGTGCAGTGATTTCGAGTTTCTAGTACAATTTTAAAAACTTTCCTTATCTCTGAATCAATTGCGTTTTTAGAGTTATATTCGGTTGTAATGATGGTGATTTTGTTATTAATTATACTTCTAAGCGCCATCCAGTCTGTAAGTTTGTAGTTATAGTGTCTTCTGTCTGTTTCACTAACCGTTGAATTTTCAATTTTGGAAGCAATGGGTCTGTGATCAGATGTAATTTCATACTCGAGCACATCCATGTTGATTTTTAATGCGCTATTGCTTAATTCTAAGTCGATAATTGAAGAATTTATATTTCTTTGAGACAGGTAAAAAGTTGGACTGTTGGGATAATATATAAAAACGTTGTTTAACTGCTCAACTTGAAACAATATGTTGCCTGCAGTATTGTTAGTTATACAATGTCATGCAGAGTGTCTTGCATTAAAATCTTCTAGTATAATATAATCTTCATTAATCGAAGTTAGATTTATTATGTCATTTGCAAAGCAATTTTTATATTCGCAGTACAAGTAATTAGTTTTCTGTTATTTACCTGCGTACAATTAGTGCTACGGCTCCTCCTGTTCCATCTCGTCTATCGTTACGATGTATGTATAACAAAATTAGTAAAATAAGTTTTGTGTCTTTCATTTACATAGATGTATTTTATTTAAAGCGGCAATATGAATATTCCCTCTTTCGATTAACGTTTCAAATTGAAGTAAATTTGAAAAGGTAGAAATGCTATTCGCATTCTAATGAAGAATTTTTAAGCCATTGTTTTTAATGTAAACCATATGCATATTTGACCATTGGCATTACAATTTGTATTTGTTGTACTTTGGTTGTGCATTTTTGAAGATCACTTAATGCCAGCGATACCGTTATGCGACTAAAGTCACATTTTGCCTCTTTTTCAACTGCCTTGCCAATTTTTATGCCCCTTAGTTTTAAACCCCCTTTTTGTATCATTTGTATTATTTTATGCCCCTTTTGTACAAATTCAACTTTCGTTTTTATTCTCAAAAAAAAAAAAATGTACGCAGATTCGTGACCTTTTACTTTTGTATTTTAAAACAAACAGCTTTTTGTATATGCTGCGCATGCATTTATGAAACAAAGCGACTCCATACAGGTGGCATTTCTACAACATTTGACAACAGGTTCTTGGTTGCTATGTGTCAAACTTCATATAAAAACATACAAAACAACAAAAAATTTTTTTTGTTAAATTGACAGCGAGACGCAATATTATTTTCTGCTGGAGTACATGGTGTTAAAACGCCTTGGTATGAACCTTTTCATTTGTGCAAGATTTTTGAATATAAAATTACATCCATAGTTAATTCTAACTGTATTTTCCTCAGCAATTGTGAAAGCCAAATTTAATAAAAGTACGTAATTTAAAAAGGTGAAAAACCGTAGGAAAAGGAAATAATATAGTAGCTATCTAAACTATGTTTATACTCGTCTTATTTGCAAATAAAAACTGTATTTTCAAATACTCAACTCGCTGTTTAAGCTGCCGGTATTACGGTCGTCAAATAAGCAATTATAAAAATAAAAATTTCTTACAATCATTAATGTTCTCGTGAGAAAGTTATAATATTTTCTTGCAAACAAGACGTGCGTATAAACGTAGTATATGAATTCTAAATGAATATTTTTGTACTTCTTATGCATGAGAAATTTGTTTTCTATTATTTGTTTTTAATAAAAATAACTTAATAAATATGCTTGTTTATTTAAATTTTTCTTGATTTTGAAGTTGCCCCTTCTTTTCTTAGAAATCCCTGTAATGTAGTTGTTGGGGTTGCTTACGTGGATTCATTATTGATGTACTGTGGTGAACTTTGTTTATTGTTGTTGTAATTACGTGTATTTTTATACCCTTCACCAAAAAATTTGGAAAGGGGATATATAGGTTTATCATTCCGTATGTAATTTCTTCATTATTCATTTAAGACTCCAAAAAGTATATATATTCTGGATCCTTATAGATAGAGAAGTCGAATGAGCGATGTCCGTCTGCTACATTTTGGTGTAGTTAGAATTAAAGCCAAAACACAACATAGAGAAATAAATTTTATACCATTCTCTTGGAATTTTTCATAAAATTGTTCGGTTTGAAAATAACAAAACTCGGTCCAATAATTAATGAGATATATCCAAAGACTTTTTTATATTGCCTATTCTGTTGTTTTTTTATGACCCCAACTGTCCTACGGTCAATTTTATGAAGCAGATCTCTTGTATGGAATTCTACGAAGGCTTAGACAGAAAATAATTGAAGTCGGTGAATTAAAGACTAAAATATGGGCAAAAAAAATGGTATTCGAAATAATTTTACTTTTAAAAATTTTAAAATATTCTTGAAAAAGTTGCGTTGGGAACCATACCAAAAACCTACTGTTTGGTAGTCACAAGCGCTTCTTATACACCACAGAGCAATTGCATTTTTCGTAGTAGTTTACGCATTTAAGTACATAATATATCTTATTTATTATAAAATACTAAAACTTCAAATTCTTGATGGAAATTGGTGTGGTTGGAATTTCTTCCCTTTTTACCGATACAATCATACATTTTTGAACACATGCATTAATGTGTTTAGGTTCAGATGTACACATTGTGTGTGAATATAAGGATAATAACTAAACAGTCGAAAAGCAAAGATTTATTGTTTTTTTGTTTGTTTCTTTAAACTTATTTGTGTACGTTTATTAATATAATATTATGCATGCATATAACAGTATTTATCGCTTATATTTTCTTTTCGTGTATAATTATTATGTATTATATTATTTATATTAATGAAAAGTACTTTTTTACACGATGCATATAAATTACATATCCCAAAATTTTAAATTTGTGCTGAAAATGGTTAGTGCTGTTTTTCATTTCGACTTTGACTTTCGTCAACAAGACACAATGTAAATATACAAAATCAATGAAATTGAATTTTAGTTTTGTTTTAAAAATATCTTAACATATTATTTTTTATACTATATGTGATTTCAGAAAATGTTGTTTGGATACTTAGTAACACATAACAAATCAGAAAAATCTCTTCCTGGTTAGAATTTGATACCTGTTCCCAAATATTTTCTAATTGAAAGTATATGTACATATTTACTTTGCTTTTTTCTAATTATTTGATTTTATATTCACAACTTGGTATTTTACTTTTGCTTTTAATATAAATTCCCATAAGAATTGTTTCTTTCATTCTATAACAACAGTGACTTAATCTTCAAAAGCACTTCACTTAATTGCCTTTTCTATAAAATAAAAAGAAAGTTTGATGAAAGAATTTAATTTGATATTAATCTCCGAAAAAATCAAAAAATTTATTTAAAAAAATCATATAATTGTGCCGATTGCCAAAAGTCTTGACAAAATCTCTAACATGGCGAAAATTCTTAAAAGTACGCGAATATCAGAAAAATTGTATGATTCAATATTGATTAACAACAGCAAAATTATAAAGTAAAAAAAATTAAAAAATATCATTTCCATTGTGAAAATTAAACTTTTATTAAATATTATTTTGTATTTTAAATAAAAATTTAAAATGCATTTGTATTTTGAATAAAAGTATTGCAAATACCTACTTTCCACAAATTTATATTTAGCTTCTAGATTGCATTATCCAAGTGAATAATTTAATGTGGGCTTAATTAAAATGTACTCTAAGAATCGTTCGCAATTCATCAAATATTTTTCAAACAGTCAGTTCCTATCATATACATACAAATGAACTTTGGAATTTTAGATTGGATTGTTTGAGAAAAAATTTCAAAACATTTGTAGGGCGTAGCGATAATAGTTCGCGAGCAGTACCGCGTCTAAAAATTGTATATGCATACATATTTGTATTTTATTATTTGTTTGTATATTTTCGTATTTTCCCAAATTCAACATATACAAAATGATAAGTGATCTTAGGAGATAAAAAATTCATTTCTTCATATTCATATAAAATAAACTGGTCTTACATTCATTGAAAACGCCTAAGAAATCATAGTTTTGCGGAATATCGCATTGTCGATAGCACGCACTACGGAATTGGACGCGGATTAATGGTAAAATATTACGAAAATAAGCCGAATTATGGGTTGGATTTGAGAGCAAAATGCTGTCTGTTTGCGATTTGATCGTAATTTTTCATATTTAGTTTTCTGTCTTACACAGTAAAATTTCACAAACGCAGAAGAAGATAAAAATTTTTTTTAATTTAATCCATCTGTTTTGTTATCAGGCTGAATATGAATTACCGAATTCGTATAATTTATTCAATTGTGGTTGAAATTCGATTTTGATTCTATATTGAACTAAAACCTTTATCGTTTGGTCCAACCGCAATACATATAAGTAAATGGAAAAGTTAAGAAAATTTTAAAAAGATAACTGACAGAATACCACTAGCTTACATACATACGTACATTATTTGAGTTTCAAAGAAGAAATTAGATTAAAATAATGAATTAAAATATTTTATTATATTTTATAAGCCAGTCGTTAAGCAGCTCTGGGCTGAGCGCTTTTTCGCTCATTTCAAATTTTTGGGAAATCGAGATTTATTTTTTTCGCCCCTTTAAAAAACTGCAAGAGCCTGGAAATGCTAACAAGTTTTTTACTTATCTACAGATGCATATAACTATCATAAGTCACCCCATTAAATGTTAAGGATGTTTGAAATAATTCCATTTTTATTTCGGAAAAAGCACCTTTTGCAAAAAAGAAAGCAAAAAAAGCACCTTTTGTTAAGGAAAAAAAGTAAAAAAAACACCTTTTGTTGGTTGAGACAGGGATGCCAACTTTCATTAAAGTAAAAAGTGAAACTACACGAAGAAAACCCAAAGATTATGGGAAAAGAACCTTTTGTTAAAAAATAAACAAAAAAGCACCTTTTGTTAAGCATCAATTTTTTAGAACCCATTTACTTTGTAAAAAAAATTATAAAAATAATAACTTGATTGTTTCTACAAGATTTCAACCAAAATATTATAAAAATACCAAAAAACAAATTTTTCGAGAAATGCGAAAAAGCATCTTTTGTTCTGCGGCTCCTCATATGGTCTAGTTACCGGCGCGCCGCGGCGCCATTTTTGTGCAACCATAATATGCAAATTTACTTTGTAGAATATGTACCAATAAATAAATAATAATATTTTATAATTTAAAATATTTTATTACACCGTCAAGTTATTTTTATTTTTGGTATTATTATTATTATATTATATCAAATAAAAATGTCAACAACTTACTGAATTCATTATATAATTATTTTATCACTGTACAAAAACCTATCTGATAACATATTGGATATTTTTGAAAAATAAACCTTTTATCGTTCATAAAATTGGAAAAATGCTAAAACAAAAAAATAATATGGAACAAGCTTTTTCAAATTAAAAGTAAAAGTAATAAAAATATCTAAAACGTTTAAAAAATTCTCTAGAAAATAGCATATTGTAGTTCAGGATTTGATACCGTACCCTACCCGGTGGCACAATTGCAAATCCTGAACTACACTATTCTATTTTTTTAATTTTTGATACATTTTACTTATTTTTATTACTTTTACTTTTTATTTGAAAAAGTTCGTTATTTTTTAAGTATTTTTGATAGATTTAAATTATTTTCAATATGAAGATGATATTGGAAAATTTTAATCATTAGACTAGCAGATTTATGCAATAGGTGTCGATATTTTTTTATCAATTTTGGGAGAATTTCTTCATTATTAAACCTTTTCTTATGTTTCAAATCATTTCTTTGTTTAGTCGAAGACCACTGGCTTATTGATAAAGACGTTGAAACACTTCTTGGATGTGTGAAAAATTATACATATAAGTGCTAATAAGGGGATGTTAATATTTTTATAATGCACTCTAGGCAAGAAAGTGTTACAAATTTGTTACGAAATTCATAATTTATGGCTGACTTCATAAACGCAGTTTGTAAGGCAACACTAGAATGCCTTGTAAACTCATGCTTCCAGTGTTGCTTTGCAAGCTGTGTTTATGAAATCAGCCTATACTATGAAATAGAGATTAACCAATACTGCGTGATCGTGATTAATTTTATGATTCCATCACGTGAGGGTGCGTCCGTGAGACGGTGAGTGGCAATTTTTTTTGCTTCAATGTAATTTTTTTCAATATAAATTCTTATTTTTTTAGTTTCGTATTTCGTGAGCGTTCATTTTCGCAATTGTGACTTCTTTCGTCACTCTATACTGTGGTGAAGAGTATATAAGATTCGGAACAGCCGAATATATCTCTCTTACTTGTTTTATTTAATCCGACTAATATTATATATGAGAAAGTTTGTATATTTGTACGTTTGACCTACAATCACTCGAAAACCGCTTAATAAATTTAAATGAAATTTGGTATACAGATAGATCTGAGTCTTAAAGAACACATAGCATGTAAATTTTTTTAAAAATAGTACTACGATGGTGGTAAGGGGCAATTTCTACCTCTCCAAAACTATCATCCCAATTTTATTGAAATTTAAAATACCCTTAGATTTATGTCTAGAAAGATATAAAGACTATATATATATATTTTAACAGGACCACGATGGGGACAAGCAGATTTTTTTTGTCTCTCTGAAACTATCTAACCCATTTCAATGAAATTTAGAATATAGATAGATCTGAGTTTGGAAAAACACACAGGCTATATATTTTCCAAAAATAGAACCACGGGAGCTGGGTAGCTAGTTTATAATATAACATAAAAATATAAAAGTCTTAAAAGTCCATTTATACTTCCAAAATTTTTCTTAATTAGTTGTTTTCCAGCTACAGTAGTTTTGATTTAACTGGCTTTTGGTTAAGAACACTTAAAAATCCCATACAAATGTCTTTTTTAAGTGCCTTTTTGTTCCTGCACATTTAAGATAAATGCCCAAAATTTTTGGCATTTTAAAATTAATTTCATACAAAAAATCAACGTTAGCTACGTTATGACTTAACTGCTCAAAAATACATATTTTCTGTAATTATTCTTCCTAAACCTTGTTTAAGTGCATTTTAAATATTTTCATATAAAAAGTCATAGTTAGCTGCACACATAAAAAAAATTGTGTCCACTTTTTCACATAAACATCCAATTAAACCATTTATAATCAAAAAAAAATCGCAAAAAGGTCACACAAATCACAAGTTGTCATCATTAATGTTGTTTGCTTGTACATACAACACTAGAATGCTTTGTAAACGCATGCTTCCAGTGTTGCTTTGCAAGCTTTATTTATGAAGTCAGCCTATACTACGGAATAGAGATCAGCATCAATTATATGATTAGCGTGAATCATACATGATTGTGATTAACTTTTGGTTTCAATCACGTGAGTGTGCGTCCGTGACCGTGACCGTGAGTGAGTGTGCTTGAGGAGATTTTGAGCGTTTGTTGCGATTTTTTTGCTTTATCCTTAATTCTTAATTATTTATTTTAAATTATTTTTTTTTTGTATTTCGTGAGCGTGAATTTTAGTGATTGTGACTTTTTTTCACTCCATACTATGGTGAAGGGTACATAAGATTCGGCACAGCCGAATATTACACTCTTACTTGTTTTTTAATGAAATGTTGTACCTACTTTTAATTGTTGCTATAAGAAATCACTTTTCGGCACTCGGCTTAAAGAGTTGCCACTTCATCCGAAAATACTTTTCGTACAGCGCCTGTCCCACCTGTTTTTGCAATTAACTTTTATGAAAATTTGTCGATTATAAATTAAAATGGCATGGCAAGTTACATATACTACTTACAAATTGCCTTACCTTCTCCTCATTTTCTTCAATTTCTGTTAAGTGATAAATATTGATGAAAGGAAAATTCTGTAAGCCCGTTTTTCAATCCATAGTGAATATATTTGCCTTCACCGACTTTTCTTTCAATAACAGACCTGGCGCGGCGTTTTAAAAAAAGTTCTAGCATCGTTTAGGCTATATTTAATCAGCAACTGTAAAAGTGCATAAAAGTGCCCATTTAGCCAATTCTTCACACAAATTAGTTTACTATCAAAGGAAATTTCACTTTCACTATAAAAGGAACTTTCAAAATCATCATGAAAACTGTTTTCGTTGCTTGTTTGCCCTGACTCAATATCACTTGGAAAATTTTCTTGGTAATCCTTTTTTTTATTTTGAAACATAACAGCTTTTCGGCTTCTTTTTTGCCAATCTTTTAATAACCTTTTTTGTTTTAAATTTTTACCTAAATTCACTATAAAATTTTATATACTTTATATATTTTTCACTTCGCTGCACGAGATTGCTGATATAAATAGGCAAAAATTGCAAAACTCATTTGCTTCAAGATCTGTAAAAAAAATTTACCGTTATGAGCATTATCAACAGCCAAAGAAACATTTTTTTTCGTTAGGCTGATTTAAATATGACTTCGAGCATATGCGTGATCAATTTATGATTGCGCAGATTCTGTACATATTGATTTTTAAACAAATCACTATCTAAGGATTTCTGGGAATTATTTTCGAGTCCTATTTGATCATCTAAAGTAGTCGAAAAAGACTCAGCTTGATGAAACAATCTTTCACATGGTGACTGGGTATAATTTGGCTCAAGAACACAGCTACGCTAATTTATATGTACATTACAGTGGTTGGCCGAGAATCTAATTTTGGCTACCTCCTCCAAATTATAAAACGGTTTGATTTTTGGACGATTTTGAAAACATGTTGGCGATCTAGTGATGACCCTCACTTATCTATAATTTGGTTGGGTTAACAACCACATGATCTTCATCTTCTGACAAAGCGAGGCGAGAGTATACTTACATACTTATGTGAAAGATAAATTACATATTAATAATTTCTATGATCATCCACTGTCTTAAGATCCAATTAGTAAAGCTTTTCAAACCTATTTGCATAAAAACACTTGTACTTTTTTCTACAACTGATTTTTTATTCAGCTTATTTTTAATATTTGTTTATTCCACTTTTAGCCAAAACTAATACGCAAATATGGATATCCCTCCGAAACGCATACAGTCATAACTAAGGATGGTTATATACTGGAAATGCATCGAATACCAAAAAAGGGATCACAACCAGTGCTGCTGATGCACGGAATCTTAGATACCTCAGCCACGTGGGTATTAATGGGCCCCAAATCAGGTTTAGGTAAGTTCATACAAAGTGAATGAAATAAATACTTACATAAATACATACATTCTTCAGTACATTTGTATATGAATTGTTTGGCTATAAATAAGATTTTTTTGATCATATTATTTAGGTTACATATTATCAGATTTAGGCTATGATGTGTGGATGGGCAATGCACGCGGCAATCGGTATTCGAAAAATCATACGAGTCTTAATAGCGATTATATGGAATTTTGGGATTTTACATTTCATGAAATGGGCAAATATGATTTGCCAGCAAATATTGATTATATTTTAGCCATGACAGGTTATGATCAATTGCACTATGTAGGACATTCACAGGTTTGTTGAAATATGTTATTATTTTTGCTGTCTTACACCCTAAATTTGAACTTCTTAATTTAATTTTTATTTTTCAGGGTACTGCTGTATTTTGGGTATTATGTTCGGAGCAACCGCAGTACACACAAAAAATTCTTTCAATGCATGCTCTAGCACCCATTGCCTACATACATGACATGAAGAGTCCACTATTTCGCACTTTAGTTTTATTTTTAGACTTTCTAACGGTAAGTTCCCACTTTTTTCTCACGTGGAATTTAGTTTTGTTAGGTTTTAAATTTTCCTTCAAAAACATTTTCACTCCTATTTTTCATTGCAGGCTGCAACACGGATGCTGCGCATCACGGAGTTTATGCCAAATACAAAATTTCTTGTTGACCACAGTCAAGTGGTATGTCACGACAATGCCATGACTCAGGATGTTTGTTCCAACATTCTCTTTTTGGTTGCCGGCTATAATTCTGAACAATTGAACAAGGTTTGTACTCATTACATATGTTAATGCATTCATAATGAATGGTGGGGGTATTTAGATGTAAACAATTTGGAAATGCTGCCTTTTTAAAACAGTTTTCAAGAAATTTGCAAGGGTGCGATAGAGCTGCAAAACTATCGATAGTCGCGCCGTTCGATAGTTTCGATAGTTTTTGGCGATGCTATCGATACTATCGATAGTCTCGAATTCTTGGAATATTGTCTATAGCAAAAAATGTACATATATAAAGTTTAAAATTATTTTATTTTCCTTAAAGTAAAAAAGTGGAGTTTTTTAGAAACTTAAGTTTTATTGCAAATTACAATAAGAAAACGAAAAACAATAATAAAAATAAATAAAAAACAAAAAAAATTTTATATTGTCATTAATTTGCGGCTTGTTAGCCACAATATTTATGTAATCATTCATTTAGAAAAACATGTTTTATATTAAAAAAAAGGAAAATGTTACGTTATTAATTGCCTAAGCTATTGTAGTTAACCACTCTTAACATAGCGTCTAGACGAGGCAATTTTTTGTCATAACAAATAACATTTTTGTAATGAAGCTTCATATACAAAAATGAGTTGAAAAAAGCTGCTTCATTTTTTATATCAACTTTCACATAACAAAAAAATGGCTAGTATGGCCCTGATTCACTATCCTACACGATCTCACGATTGATTCACATGAATATTTTACATAAGTCTGACCGACTCTAAAGAAAATCGCTTCGAAATGGCGTTTTAGGTGCCACAATATTCAACAATAATGATACACAAACTCTTTACATGAAATCCATTATTATAATAAACACTTTGCTTTCGTTGTTTTAAAAATAGAAAAAGTGAAAATAAAATGGTAACAAATGAAGAAAAAGTTCAAATAGTATCATCATTGGTGATGGTTTAACAATAAATACTACTCTGATCGTACGAAAACTATAATTTTCTGAAAATTTTCATAAGATTTGCCAAATGGCACGACTTGCAAAAAAATCTGTCATACAGTAGCTTTTTTAGTCCACACTACCAAAATTTTATAGCACACATGCCATATGTGGCAGATCTTGCGATTATGTAGGATAGTGAATCACGGTCTTAAGCAGAAAGCGGAGACCGTTGAGTAGTAATCCGCTTCTACCCGCCGCAAAATTCATTTATGTACCGTAAGACGTTAGCAAAAATATTTGTATTTAATTTGGTTTTCGTATTGAAACGGCCACATCCGATGGTGAAAAAAATCAAAACTTATTCTCTTTAATAATACAAAGGCTTAAAGTCGCCAAAATATGAATGTTGCAATTTTTATTTCAAAGCCGCCATCAGAGCCTTTTTATTGGCTTTGCTTTTACTTTTTAAATAACCTGATTTTTCTCGATAGTATCGCTATCGGATAAAAACCATCGATAGTCCACTTAAAACCAAACTATCGATAGTGCCATCGATAGTTTTGCAGCTCTAGGGTGTGATACGAATGAGAATTTAGATTTTTCGTTAAGACTCTTAAAGATTCTATAACTTTTTGTCAAACAAAATTTTAGCGCATATGTATAGCATAATGATTAATTTAATTTAGAAATGTTTCTAAAGTTTGATTTCGTACCATTTTTCTTGCGCATCGCAAAAGAGAGCCACCCCACTGTTTTATTTGTTTTCTTCAAAATTGCTAAAATATTTTAAGTACATACTTATGTATGTAGTTTGAAAACAGAAGCAACAGGGTGCGGTTGGCTGAAGTAGTTAGCGCGTTGAATACAAAGTGAAACGGCTGCACGGCTTAAACAAATTCAATGCGCCTACTTAACAGTGTATCGTCGCGTTTTTCTTAAAACTCGTAAGCGCCATTTCGAAATTGAGATTTATGGTGGCAAATGTTATTTTCTACCATAAAAGCCAATTTCGAAAAAATGGCACTTACGTGTGTTAAGAAGAAACGCGACGATATGCGTTGTAACACTGATCTAAAATCTAACACAGCGCGAAATATCAGAGTTTCAAAAACAATTAAGATTTATTACTTTCACCATCTGTCCACTCTCACTATCCCTTTCCCAAAGAAGGTAACTCACCTACTGGTTGGTAATCATATTAATTCCCTCAATGTTACTTCTCTTTAAAGTTTTGTGCTGATACATGCATGTTCAATAAGTGTGCATAAATTAGTATTAATTTTAAACGCTTATAGCTTTCAAAATACTGAACCGATTTTAAGAAAATATATATTGTGCATATTTTTTAATAAATATCTTCAAAATAATATACATACATAAGTTTTGTCAAGATCGGCAGCATAATATGAGCGTAAAAGGGACCAAAAAAAGACGAGTTTGCCTATTAATTATATAGAATATAATTAATATTTTTCGTAGCTATGATGAAGATCTGTGCACAGGTGGCCAGATTTTTGTTCACGACATTGTCGACTATGATATTTGCACGACGTGTCCTCATTATAACGTTACACAAACACTGACTTGTTAGCACAAAATGTCAAAAAAAAAAATTTATTTAAGATGTAGCCATAAAAAAACCCTCAGAATGTCTTCAACGACAATAAGTTATTACCCGTCGTTAAATATGTCTTAAAGACATACAAAGTGAAAGTATAAACACCACTGATCTGAAGTCAATTATCAATTAAAAAACGCTGTACAAAAATTTTGAACTTTTTCCAAAATTACAGGGTAGCAGGTGAGCAAAACAAAAAGAAATTACATGTGTTGGTGTTTTGAAAAATCACATCGGAATTTTATTTTGGAGGTGGCTTAAATTTCCCAGCTTTAGCCTGTTCTTGCAGCTAATCGATATATAAAACTATATTTTCTTTACATCTGCAAGAGTAAAAAAGTATGCGGTAGTTGAGTTTCAAACCTTGTCGTCAGAGATGGAATGACGTACTTATTTGAATAATAACTAATACAACCCTTAATGAGAAATCTTGAGTTTGATTATTTTTTTTTTGTTTTTGTGTTAAGTTTTGGGTTTTGGTGTGTTTTGACATATACTGTAAAATTGTATGGCCAACATTTTTGTAAAATATTTCATTTTTAGAATCACTCCTTACCACCATGTATTTTCTTCTAGCAAAGAAGTCAAAACTCGATATTCGAAATTGGATTAAAAATTTTAAATGTTTACGTTTATTTACTTTACTAAAAAAAACTTATGTAAACAATTCAAGCAAATCAGATATTTAAAATCGTATTGCAAATGAATAAAAATTACTAAAAAAATTAAATACCACAAAATGTATTATTAACACATTTTGTTATTGCTTTGTCCTTTTTAATTGAAATATTGCGGATTTTGTCACTTGATATTTCTTGCTCAAGCCAGTTAGACCGCAACCCTCTTGCAACAGATCAACAATATATGATTTGTCTTTCAAATTCAAAACTTTTGGCTTCTTAGAAGACATTTTTCATTCATTTTCACAATTTATATTTGTACTTTATGTAGCTAAATATGTAAATTCTCAACCAAATTTGACGTGGGATGACGGAAATTCATTCCAAATTAAATTCTTAACCTTTGTATGTTTAGAGATACAAGTACTTGTGCATGCATTTGTTGAAAGCCCTCTAACGTAAATATTAAAAATGTATTCTAATATGCTGGGATTCCCAAAATTAAACAGAATGCAATGAAGAAAACAAAAAAAGCTCAGAAAATTTTGTGCACGTTGTAGAGCTATTAGAGCTTGTTCACGATTTAGACCAGTAAATGCAAAAATAAAAGTGTTCACGTTTCTGAGTTGTTCATGTTAATGGGTATTCACATTTTCGCGAGTTCACTGTACTAGCAACTGAAATTACTTATTTGAATTAATTTTGCCCACACTGCACATAAAATTAAATATATTATAACTATGTATCAATAGCAAAATAAGAGTGACATGTCGTGTGCCATATGTGGCATTCCACAAGCTAAATTGAAAACAAAACATAAGTTACTTACATTTATCGGCTTCCTATTTTTCAAACACAAACTAACTTTAAAAAAAGAAACTCTAAAACAAATGTAACAACAACAAAAAAACATTGGGAGGGCAACATGTTGCGAAATTTTGGGATACAATTGGGGTGATCGATTATTCGACATAAAACAGAAACAGGTTTTCGAAGGTTTGGAAAACTCGGTTACGGGTTTCAAAGTTCTGGAAAAATTAGTTATCCGGTTTTTTACTTATTTTTTGTATTCAATATAATATTTATACAATAAAAATTTTAACGTCTCAACGCCATAAAGGCTTTGTAGAGGCTGAAAGGCAACTCCGTCTATATTGCATATAGAAGAAAAATAATTTTGACTTAAAAGTTTTGACTTTTATTTGCTTTATCTAAAAAAACTTTCAACTGTCATGTAAATACTATAAAATAATAATAAGGTAAAATATAAAAATTAACTTCATATACATATGTATAGTACAAAGGTATAAGATATATACATATGAATGTATGGACAAGGTCATCAAACAAAATATTAATCTACATATATGTACATATAGAAAAATGTGTATACAATCAAAATCAGCTTATAATATTTATTTTAAATACTTAAGATAGTATTTTGGATTAATATCAAACACTGGTGGAGATTGTTGTGTATTTCGATTCGAAAGAAAACACTTTTGAAGCACAACGTCTGAGATACATATACAAATTTCAATGATTTTCTTTTCGAATCGAAATACGTAGTGATTCTCCTGATTTTGATTTTTGTATATCCATAAATATATATATGTTATGCTTGTGCTCCTGAAAAAAACTTGGTGCAAAGCAAATACTTATGAGCCCATAAAAGCGAAATATGTATAGTAGATCTGTTAATATAATAATTAAATTGCAAGAAATAGTCTAATTAATTTGCTTAAAATAGTCTTTTAAAAATAATTTTTTTCTTTTTGAAATTGAAAATACTCTTAGCAAAGCAATATATACTCTGTCAAGTTTTTCATTTCTTTTTTGTCATTTATCTAAATACGTATATGAAATTGATTATAATCAATCAAAAAATCTATTTCGAATATACATATGTGTAGTTAGGTTCGTTTGCATTTAATATCAAAATATTCTGTACGTAAAATTAACTGAAATTGTAATTTAAAATAAATGAAAGTTCACTTAAAAACCGGTCTACTAATTTTTCATTTAAATTGACTTAAGCCCGTAAAAATAAAAGATTTTTCCTTTGTTTGTGTAGGAGAGGAAAACTCAAACAAATCAAATAAAGCAAGCAAAGAAAAAACAGCACTTGAAAACAACGGACAATATTGTCCTTAGTTTTTTGAATGAATGTTAGAATCAGTTAAAAATAAAATTGCATACAATTTTAAATTCTTTTAAAAATGACTGAACGGATTGCTTCTTGAATAACGTACAGTCCGTTACTGTAATAATATTGTGAACTGTTAAATCTACTTTCTAATAAAGCAAATTAAAATCAAAACTTTTGTATAATAATTTTGTCACTAAAAAAGGCGGTTGACCGGTTTTTCTTGAATTTTAAAAATCGAAACCGGGTTTGTCAAATATTCGAAAAATGTTGAATAATGGATTCCGATTTATTACAATGGAACACCCCTCCAGTTCCGAGGAACTGAAGGAGGGTTACACCGCACAGCCAAAGCCGCAGGGACAACCCACGACACCAACCATGGCCAAAGGGCCAAGCGATGAAGAGACGCAAACGGCCCCGAATAATCTCGCAGAAGGCAACCAGAGCTACACACGGTCACTACCGAGCCTTCTCCGACAGGCTATTCGGGCAAATTCACCCAAAACGGCAAACGTACACCCGTAATGCAAAATACGCGTAAAGTCAGGGACCGCACCAGCAAAGACGACGGCCATTCCGGGTAAGTCCCTGATCTCGCCGTATTCCGGACAATCAATTAAAACGTGTCGCCAGTCTTCCACGCCAGCACCACAACGACAAGCGGCAGAATCCGCCAATCCCCTCTGATGTAAAAATGCATTCAGGGAGCCGTGCCCCATCAGTAGGAAACCCAACTGTAGCACGAAGTGGAAATCAGGACGTTCTCTCACGAAAGTGGGGTCGCGTATAAACTCATACGTCGCTCTACCATTCGCGCTGTTCTCCCATCTATCCCGCCAAATGGATACCATGGGCATCCAACAATGACCGAACCGCACCCGGAGCAACATCTACAAGATTACCAGCTCCCTTATTTCAACGTAGTCATATCTCAAAAAACTCGTTCGTCAGAAAACGAGTTCAAAGTTCTTAATTTACACACACATCAATGGAAAAATTAAAAAGTTTTCTCTTCACATGAGGTGAGTAAACAAGATATTTGTATACAATTTTTAGACAAAATGAAGAGTGATACGACGAATATATCTGCATCCTTAACTCAAAAATCACTTTTATTGAGATATGACTGCGTTGCAATAAACGATTGATATGTATTTTTTGTTTATACAAAGACATACATCACGTTGGCTATATTCTATTGTATATGTATGTAGATGAGTACATACAACAGCATTTATAATTGTAAACATGACCATGTGTTGCTGGCTTGTTATTTTAGCACTTTTCATGCTAGATCTAGCATTATTTTTTCTGAGTTAGTACTAAGAGTTTCAAAAAAATGCTAAATGCTAATTTTATAATTATTTAGCATTTTTAGCACTCTTAAAAAATCACAATTAAAATTCTCTCACTGTATAAAAACGTACAAATATATATGCAGCCTTTTCTACAACTTTGTCGTAGGTTTTTAACATCTTTGCAATGTACGAAAAATAAAACAAAGAATTGTTATTCCCGGTTATACGAATAAGAGAGGGTGTGAAATTATACAACTTTAAGCCAGGGACCCAAAATAACTGTTGTTATATTTTAAATATTCAATTGGTCAAAGAAGAAATAGCTGGAAAAATATTGGTCCTGAAATAACAATTAGAAAAACGTAAAAATCTTTTAGTCCTCTCATAATTGTTATGAAACATTTTTTATTTATGTTGGTCTTCTATCAATTTTTAATTTTTTTCGGTCTTTGCATAATTTGGGCTTTTTAGAGCTTGCACACACTAAGTATGTGTTGATATAGATGACCAATAAAAATGAAAGTCGCGAGAAGACCTAGAAAAATAAAAATCTTCTGTAATGGTTACGAAGACTCACGCTAATCACGTGAGCGGTGCCCATCTCTAATATAAACATAACTGACATAAGATTGGAAAAACAATGTTTGAGCAAAAAATTATCATATGGCGTAGTAATGCCACCTGTTTATTTCACGATTTTTCGATTTCGAATCGCTACCGCCTCTTATTTTGTTAGGATTGGAAAAAAATATATGTGCATTGTACATACATATGTATCATGTGATTTCAAACTTAAATAGTTAAATTAAATTTGACAGTTGATACAATTGAAAATTCTTATACAAAATATAAATTTTCTTTTATTTTAAAGTTTTGAAGTGAAATTTAAAATTATGTATGTACATATTTAAAATATTCTGATTAAAATCATTAATTTTCTTGCTCATAAGCTCTGTGTAAAATATTAAGATTAAGTGACATCTTGTACTTTAGCGTTAATAGATAAATAGATTTATGCAGAAATAAAATTTTGTTAAAAATTTTCCCGTGGAGTCTGTTTCACATTTCTTCAAGTATTCTTCCTGGCGTTGAAAAAACTCCTTCGCTTGTAGCTGAGCTGGATGGTACACACAGTATTTGTTTAGCCAATTTTCGCAGAATTGGAAGATCTTTACCTTTTTTCTAAAAACTTAAAATTTCTAGGTCTTGTTCGTCTGTGTGAACGCGAATGAAAAAACGAAAAAGAATTGCAGATGTTTTTCTTCCAAATGTTCGCCAATAGAAACTCGGACTTATACTGCTACCGGCACAACGTTTTATATCTTCATGACAAAATTGAAAACCACGTACATATTAAAAATATGAAAAAGTTCCAAAATCGAAAAAATCACGAAACAATCACGCAAAAAATCTACTCATGCACGCTCACTCACGTTAAGTTTTTTATACTCACGCTCATGCACGCTCACGTGGTTCAAACAAAAAACTGCTCACGATCATGCATGATACACGCTAATCACGTGAGCGATGCCCATCTCTAATATGTATATTCTACAATTAAGCCGAAGTAATACATTAACATATGACCACATATTGCAGACTATCAGTTGCGGCTTTCATTCTGATCAAAGTCGTCCTTGCTGCCATCATCATGTGTCAATACGAAAGGGGTGACATTCTTACTTTCTACTGACAATCAGGATTGTCACTCAGTACTTTTTAAACTTTTTATATTTTTTAATTTTTACTGCCTGTTTTTTTTTAAATGAAAACAAAATTGAAAGTGAAAATTTACATATATTGAAAACAAAAACAAATTTTCGTATTTTATTGTTGTTTTCAATATTAATTCTCACTCACAATTTTGTTTTCATTTTATAAAAACAGGCAGTTAGTCTTAATTTAACATGATACAAAAATTGTTTAAATTTACAATAAAATGAACACAAAATGTTTGCTATTGTGAACTTGAAGGCAACAAAGAACATTATTCTAGTACATTAGTTAATGAACAAGCGAACATTCGATTTAATGAACATCGCATTTAAAGAACACCCAAAGTTTTTTGTACTGTGTACCTTATATTATGAACAAGAATTTCATTTTGTACTTTGTTTAAGGAACAAGTGTGAAACAAAACGATGAACGAAACGAAAATGATGAAGATCATGATGAAACTGAAATTATAGAGTCCAAAATAAAACACGAAGTTATCATTAATGCTTAATAATTAA
Source organism: Gymnocheta viridis (assembly GCA_956483585.1). Classification (NCBI taxonomy): domain Eukaryota; kingdom Metazoa; phylum Arthropoda; class Insecta; order Diptera; family Tachinidae; genus Gymnocheta; species Gymnocheta viridis. The sequence goes on along the minus strand of OY101440.1, from coordinate 48,270,257 downwards.
GCACTTCGAAATTTGTATTAATGGGCTCAGCATGGAAAAGTCTTTTATAATTCATAAAAGAATATGGGCCGGCCATTTGTCTGCTATTGTTTTCTATTGGTAATGACTTACCTGACTTACCATGACTTGAAAAAAATGCCTTTTTGTTGCTAAATTCAAAATAGAAAAGGGCTTAAGAAATCCACGAAGCTAACACGTAATTTTCGAGGGTAATAGACAAAAAGAAATTTGGCCTTATTCACAAACGCTTAATAAAGTTAATGTGTACATTAAAACCGGTTTTCCCATATAAAAATCCATCATTAAACCTACTTTTTACTTAGCTGCACAAAATTAATCTTTCCAGTCAGTGTTCTTCAAAATCCCATAAAAATTTCTTTTGCAGGTGCCTTTTTGTACCTGCACATTTAAGATAAATGTCCAAAACTTTTGGCATTTTAAAATAATTTTCATACAAAAAATCAAGGTTAGCTGCATTTTGGCTTAACTGCGCAATAATACATATTTTCTGTAATTATTCTTCCTAAGCCTTGTATAAGGGCTAAGTAAAGTTAGATGCACAGATTAAAAAAATATGGTTTTCACACATAAAAAAAGACCAAACCTGCCGGAGATCGCGGCCATGAGGCAAAATATGAATGATTCGCTAAATAATAATTTTTAACAATCTCCGAATGGGACTTGCAAATAGGGTCAAATTTAATGTTCGTAAGACCCAGTGTTGTATGCTTACACACAGATCTACGACCAATCATGCTGCTCCATCTGTAATAATGGGTATTGAGGAGTCAGAGACTATTGAAAATAAAATGTGATGTTCGAAGGACTGATCATATTTTGCAGGTGTCAAAAGAAGAATTCAAGTGCCTCGGTTTTCTAAGACGGTGTAAGAGATACTTCACTCTATCTGATCTCCTCAATATTTATACCACCTATATCCGACTTTCATGTATCGGCCGGTTGGAATGAATTTATCCAAAAATAATTTCTTAAATTAAGAAGATATGGGTAAACTCAGATTTGAACTCAAGCAATAAATTTTCATTTCAATGTATACCTTAAACAGTTCAACAATTACGTATAAACATTAGTTTTTTTCATTATTTGTTTTATACTTGTGTGTACATAATAATAATTTTAATTAAAGTTGTAAAAAAAATTTTTAAGTTTTATTTACTCAAAGTAGTTTTTTTATATATGCACCACTAAAGCATATAGGGGAGTTTTGTATAAGCACTGCTGATGCATATAAGCGAGTTTTTATACATGCACATTTCGTGCATAAGTACAAAAAGTTATGCAAAATTTCAAATGCATATAAGCGATAAATTCTGTGGTATTATTCATTTATTTGTTTATTCTGTTGCCAAGTCTTGATAAATTATCCAAATTGACAGTAATATTTTCTATATTCATGTGCAGAGCGTATCTACTTGCAATATTTCAGAATATATAGGTATTTTTATTATGATTTCCGAATCGACTACAAGAAGCCAAATTTAATATACTTATCTAATAAATTTTTAATGATATATATTCATCTATATGTAAAATCATTTAATGGATTATTTTTGTGGCTTCTTTTAAGCCTAATATAAACAAGTAAGAGCTGTGCCGAACCTTATATTCCCTTCACCATAGTATGGAGTGACGAAAGAAGTCATAATCACGAAAACTCACATTCACGAAATACAAAAAAACAAAATAATTAAAAATTTAAGAATTTAAATGAAAAAAATTGCAACAAAGCAAAAAAATCGCAACAAGCACGCTAAAAATCTTCTCAAGCAGGCTCACTAACGGTCACGGACGCACGCTCACTTGATTAAAACAAAAACTAATCACGATCATGAATGATTCACGCTAATCACGTAATTGGTGCTCATCTCTATTTCATAGTATAGGGCCTATACTAGGCTGACTTCATAAACACATCTTGCAAAGCAACACTGCAAATATGCGATTACAAGGCAAAACAAAACTTCACGATAAGATATTTATGAAAGCATTGCTGTGTGTTTCGTTTTTTGACTTTCGGAAATACAAGACCAGCATACAAGACCTTATACGACGTAGAGACTTAGCTTACTCACGATGGAAGCGGTTTAAAACACCAGAACTAATGGCTATTTATCGGAGCGATAGAAATGACCCTATCAGAATGGCAAAATATGACCATTACTCTCATCGATTTGGTTAAGCCCTGGAATCTAAAAGCACCTGCAACACTATAAGAGGCATTGGAATTGGTAATACAGATAATGGCATAAACTGTCCTATTGATGCTGATAAACTGAATAATGTATTTGCTAATGCTCCACTGGCAATGAGTGATGACGGGCAATGACAGGAATTCTGTTTATAGTTTATACATTGACACCGGCGATCAGAGCTTGTTTCAGTTTTCATGTCGAACGTAGATCACAAGATCGACAACTTTGTTTCAGAGAATAAATCAAAATTCCGAACGATTTTCAAGATATGAGCTTTAGAAAATTATCAGTATTTTGCAAAAATGACACCGAGGCCCCGAATCTTTGGGGGGCCCATAAAAAAAGTGCATGACTTTGGGCAAAACTGGAAGGCACGGGTCTTCATTTTTTACCTTTTGTCACGTAGTGGTGTCCGTTTATGGTTATTTTTTCGTATTGTACTGTGTAATGTAACACACTTATTTAACACCATCATCACCACAAAACTACTCCCAGTTCCTATATCGAACTGTGAGTATCGATCAATTGCTATGTATACCTGTATTAAGTTTTCTTTCAAAGGCCTTGGGAAAAAAATCTACACCACGAAATAAATGCTTATATTTATAAGAATCACTTGATGACTGATATGCAATCGTGTTTCCGACCTAATCGCAGCTGTTCTTACGGATGTAACGAAGAATATCAGCCGCGGCTTGGATGGTAGTAAAATAATTTTCTTAGTGCTCCTTGATCATTCCAAATCCTTCGATACAGTTAATCACTTAATACTACAAATATGTAACAAGCTTAGATATTTTTCAAATTTTCATCGACAGCTGCAAAACTTGTATCTCATTGATCGCCTTCAGTAAACAATATGATGATGTGCAATTGTACATATATATGCGGTTCAGTGCAATCAATCTCGGAGAAAGTTAATAAACTCAATACTCATTTGGACAGCATTTATCGTTGGGCATCTGCAAATTGCCTTTGCCTCAATCCTCGGAAATCTAAATGCCTGGTGATACACAAGAAAACCGCAAATCCGTCCATAGAAGACGTTGTAATAAAGCGGGAAAAAATTGGCATTCTGACAAGGGCAAAAAATATTGGAATAGTAATCTCAGTTGGTCCAGTCACATAAATGCGCTGTTTGTACAAATATATATGAAGCTCAGGACATTATGGTCTGTACAATACTTCACACTGCTGAGAATACGTATTTTACTGGCAAAAGCATATTGTTTCAGAAGATTCGATTTGCCCAATCATCAGGAGGCAAAAAAATTATAATTCCCAAATCTCAACGCCTCACACTGGGGATTTCGCGGAAAAAAGTCAAATTATCAACATACTCTTCATGCAATATGCAGTGATATTTTGAAATTTTAAACTAAATGGTACAATCAAATCAAAAAGAATTACTCCGATCTGACTGCTAGGTTTTTTTTATAGCCGTCTCAAACTCAGTACTTGTATGTTTTAACTTAATTTAAACCTAAGAATTTCAAAACAAATATTATTTTATTATGTGAGCTAATGTTTTTCTTTTTATTTTTTATTTAAAGTAGGATATTTCAGTATACTAAAATTTAAAAAATAAACTCTGTTTATTTTTATGAACATATAACAAAAATCCCTTTTTTCTCCAAACATTTGGACCTGCAATTTTAGCTATACTTTCCCACAGTTAGAAATCACTACTAATACATTATCTCATATCTGTTTTTACATTTTTAATCAATTTCAAGTGCCACCAGGTGCCACCTCTCAATTTGTTATATTACACAGCACAACATTTTTCAGCTAACCTATTCGCGACTCAATTCTGATAAGGCTCTTTTGTTTAACATAACTCAAGAACCACTACTCGGATTTTGCTTAAACAGATTTAGAAAAATCAAGAATTACAATTACTTTCATCTGTGAATATAACGTTTCGCTACATAAGCAACAGTTTCGCAGTTATAAATAAATGTATGAACTTTTTTTTTTTAATTCATAAAAAATCCAAAACGGTAAAAAAATGTCAAGTCCTATTACTTTCACGTAAAGTCGCATAACCTATGAACAAAATGAGACATAAATTATGAAAATCTATGAGCGCGTTTAGCTTTTATAAACAATTAAGTAAAAGTATGAATTTAAAAAATTTGCTGGAGATATGCACAAAATTCTTTGGAAAAAACATTGATGAATTTTTTTATGATTCGCAGAACTAAGAAAAAGTAATAAACAAAAGGTTATTTGATATTTATGATTGCAGTAGCAAAGTAATAAGCGCTAATAAATTTGCGTGCACAATTAAAAGGAAAAAAGGAAAGTGCACTTTTTTAATTATTTGGGTTTTTCCGTTAGTTACCTGCATGATTTATTTACAGAAATGGCACCCACATTTATGAGTGCTCATAAGTACCTGTCAGTAAAATATTGAAAAATATGTACGTAGTATTTATAGGTGTCCATTGATCGATTTTTGTCATTCAACAACTGCCGACGAACGCGAAAAGTACAAGCGATTTTTCTCCGGTTTTTAATTATAACTGAAACTAAGGCCCAATAGTTTTACGACAATGGAAAGTTTTTCTATTTCTCATGGGGTTTTATGCTCGAAACTTCTGGAGTTTGACAAAGACAGAACAAAATTAAAGCGGTTTTTGCAACAATCGCACGTTGGCTTAAACGAAACTAGAGCAAGTGAAATTTTGGATGCAATATATAAATGCTTTTAATCTAACTTCAAACAAAGATGGCAGGATTGTAATCGTACGAAGTCGCGATTTGAAAAAAAGAATGCAAATTGGCTTGAACGCACATTTACAATTAAGTTTACTGAGCCTGAATGTTCTACCAGTTCTGCACTTGGTCGGCCACGTAAATCATTTGAGGAGTGCTGTGATCGCGCCAAACGATACAAAAGGGATGAAGTACGTGCTATGTTTCCTCAAGAAGTAATTGATTTTACTTCTAGTATTTCAATAATCAACCACAAAATTTGTACATTAAAAACTTTGGGGATGTTTACAAAGCTTGAACTTACAAAAGAAAAATACGAGTATCTAATGCATTGGTTAGAAAATGATGGGTACAAAATACTCGTACCATACAAAGAACTCACGAAAGAAAAAACTAACAGTTATCCTCAAGGAATTTCTATTACTGAAAGTTCAGGCAGTGTACCTCTGCAAAATCTGTTGGATCATACTGCTAAAAGAGTCCTAGAGACCAAGTCAGTAAAGGAAATAAATGAAATTGAAAGCGGAAATCTAACAATGTACTATAAATGGGGATGTGATAAAGCATCTAGTCAAAGCGAATACCAACAGAGGTTTTTAGATGATAAAGTTTCTGACTCTCATTTATATATGACATCAGTTGTACCACTTAAATTATCATTAAGTGATGACATAAATAAATAGGTATGGAACAACAATAAACCTTCTTCCACACAGTATTCTAGAACACTACAGTTTGCATACGTTAAAGAGACATCTCAAGTTATACGAGAAGAAAAGAGAAGAGTCGATGAGGAGATATCTCAACTAAAAGAATTTGAGTTAACAGTAAATAATCGTAACTTTAAAGTAAAACATGAATTATATTTTACAATGATTGACGGCAAGACAGCACAATCAGTAACAGAAACACCAGCAGCATCTTCTGGTTTTATTTGTGAAGCCACAACATCGAAGATGAATAAAATCGAAGACGTTCAAGCTATGCCCGTAAATGAACAAGCACTGTCACCACTTCATGCGCGTATTAAGCGATGGAGTGTCTTTTGCATGTAGCTTATAATATTGAATTTAAACGTGGGAGAGTCGACTCAAATACTCGTCCGATAAAAGAAGCCCGAAAATCTTTGATAAAGCGTGAACTTAAAGAGAAAATTGGAATACAGGTTGATACTGTTAAGCAAGGCTCTGGTACGACAAATTCAGGAAATACGTCACGAAGATTCTTTGCTAATCCTGCTTTGATTTCCGAAATCACGGGTCTAGATGAAAATATAATCAAGAGGTTTTCAATAATTCTCGAAGCTATGACAATCACCGAGGTAGTAGATCCAAAAAAATTGGTGATTTTTGTCTGGAGACGGCAAAAGAGTTTTTTTGCACTCTACGAGTGGTACAATATGACACCTACACTTCACAAAATTCTGATTCATGGAAAAGATATAATTGAAAAGTCTATTTTTCCTGCAGGCTTACTATCCGAAGAGGCTCAGGAAAGTCGTAACAAAGACTATAAAAAATATCGCCTTAGACACTCCAGAAAATGCAGTCGAATTGCCACGAACGAAGATATTATGCACCGAATGATGGTAACATCAGATCCCATGATCTCACATTTGACTCCTTCGCTTAGCCAGAAAAAGCATAGTGTTATAAGCGACAAAGTTAAGGCTCTTTTAGAATAATAAATTAAAAATAGATTTAAAATAAATTAAAAATTAAAAAAATCATTGAAATTATTTTGTAAGTTATGGCTTTTTACATCGTAGGTAACGATATGTATTTCTCTAACTTTCTTTATTTTGATTACTTTTATGTATTACTATATAAATAAAACTAAATTTGTGATGAAATCACTACATTTTTTAACAAATATATTGGTTTCCTCACCTTCATACAAAAATCCCCAGTGTGCTCCTTACTTCAAAGTGGCAGTTTTTGTAAATGCTATTTATTCGTCATTGGAATGTTCTTCCACACAACCATCAACTAAGTAGCAACGCAATGCATTTTAAAAAATTTATGTTTAATTATTTTGACTGAATGTTTAATTTCATATCAATATACTCCATATTATTTCTTATTTGTTTAATTATTAAATCTTCGCAAAAAAACAGCATTAGTATCACATTCTGTTAATTTTAATCACAATCCTGATTTTAGCAATGTAGCAATTTTAAATACGGAAAATAACTACAAGCGTCAATATATGTTAGAGATGCTACGAATTATTAATGTTCCAATGGGAAAGAGAATTAATATTAAAGCAGATACAGCTAGTGTTGCTCATGCATATAAACATTTATTATATAAGATCGGAAACGGAAATTGAATATTTGGGTATTATAATATATAATTGGGGTATTCACACTGTAGTCATAAGTCATATGTCATAAAATAATAGCACACCAAAATATGACAAGTGTGAACAACCCCGTCATAATTTAGTGTGCTATGTCATAATTGTGCCAGCTGATACAAAAAAATATTTAAAAATACAATTTCATATCAAAATGCCGAAATCAAGTGAAAAAAGTAAAATAATAGCTGGTTTGTGCGAAAATTACATGTTAAACGTGATAATGGCTACCTCAAGTAAATATGAACAAAAAAATTCATGTATGTATGTATTCAAATTTAAATGCACCCTTTTCTAGGTGATGAAGAGGAGGAAGAACAAACTAATGAGCCGAAATATTTTTTCTTACGGCGGCAAGTAGAAAAACATCCATAAGCTGCCAGGTAGATAGCTTACACAAACGCATAATTTTCATTCAAGGCGAATTAATTATAAGGTGGTTGCAGTGGCGAATTCACGTGAATTTATACATTACCTGCCCTTTCAAATTTGTTAAATATTTTCCGGCGCCATTTTAATGTAATTTTTTATGCATGGAGAATTTTGACAGCGTATATAATGAATTCACCGTTTACACAAACAAAATGCCTGTTGTTTGCTTTGTTGTTGATTTATTGTAGTCGTAATAAATTTGCCTTTTGCACGAAAATTACATTAAAATGGCGCCGGAAAATATCATGGTGTAATAATATCAGGTGTGCGCAACAAGGAATATGGTTTTTTGTAGGGTTGTGTTTTGACCGTTAAATAATCTGCAAAAAAATGGTAAGTTTCACGGTCTTGTCAAAAGTTGTTTACATTTTTGGCCGCCATTATGAATATTTTTGTGTACGTTATGCTTTTTGTTTTTGCATAACCACTAAATACATACAAACCACATTTTGTTATGTTTTGTATACAGCTTTTTTTGACAATATTGTGATAATTTTACACAAACAAAATGCATGTTGTTTTTTATTGTTGTTTGATAAGAGCACCTTATATTATTACACCATGGAAAATATATAACAAATTTGACAGGACAGTTAATGTATAAATTCACGTGAATTCGCCACTGCAACCACCTTATAATTAATTCGCCTCCTGGTAATGAATTTGCCTTGTTTTCATTTTGTGTTATTTGTAGCGGCGGCTTGTTAATAATATCGCCGGCTCGAATAAGGAGTTACAGCTGCTCGACTAAGATTTCTACTGTTATTTTATGACAAACCAAAAACATACCTTAAAAAGTCTTATTATTTTATGACTTTTTTGCTTGAAGCACAACAACAACTTTTTTAAACCATTGTAAAATAATAAGACATTATGACAATATGACTGATATGACCACAGTGTGAACACCCCAAATAATGTATTATAATGTATTTATTAAGTTGTTCATTTTTTGATATTTTAAATTTGACAATTTTTTGTTTTTTGATTATTGTAAAAAAAATTGTATTTACACAATTTTATACCTGAAGAAGCCACACAAACAAGTGGCGAAATATCGGTTTTTTAATAAAAATTTTTTTAACTTTTTTTTAAAAAAATTTACATATTGCTTAAAATAAATTAGATTCATTAAAAAAAACAGAAGGTCGATAAAGTATATAAGAATAATAAATAAATAAAACATCAAATTAAAACACACGCACAAATTTTGCTACTGTAACGCGTGGAAAAGTGTTGCACTGCAATTATAAGCTCACGGCATTTACAAATATGAAAGCTATGATAAGAATTCCGTAACAAGTTTGTAATCCTTTCTTGCCTAGAGTGCATTATAAAAATGTGAACAGCCCCTTATAAGCAGTTAAATCATTTTTCACACTTCCAAGAAGTATTTCAATGTCTTTATCAAAAAGTTAATGGTCTTCGACTAAACAAAGAAATGATTTGAATCGTAAGAAAAGGTTTAAGAATAAAGAAATTCTCACAAAATTTATAAGAATATCGCCAACTATTACATAAATCATATTACATATTGAAAATAATTTAAAGCATTCCAACATTCTTAAAAAAAAATTTTTAAATAAAAAGTAAAAGTAATAAAAATAACTAAAATGTATCAAAAATTAAAAAAGAAATAGCATATTGTAGTACAGGATTTGAATCTGAACCAACTGAAGAAGTTGGTTGGCACGGGCTCAAATCACGAAATTCCAAACATGTTTATTTTTTAAAGATTTTTGTACACATTTTTGTACACTTCTTATTTTGAAAGAATTGTTTCACAATATATTTAAAAAACCACGGCGCAATCTCATTGATATATACGTATGTTTAATTTTTGCATTTTTTTTCATTTTATGAACGATAAAAAGTTTATTTATCAAAAATACCCAATATGTTATTCGATAGGATTTGTACACTGATAAAATAATTATATAATGAATTCATCAATAAAAATACCAAAAATTAAAATAACTATTGACGATGTAAGAAAAAATTTTAACATAACATATTTTAATTCATTATTTTATGTTTATTTTTCTTTGAAACTCGAATGATGGTCGTAAACTAGTGGTATTCTGATAGTTATTTTTTAATTTTCTTAACTTTTTCATTTATTTACCCGTATCGTGGTTGGACCAGACGATAAAAGTAATGATTTCAAAACATGAATTCGGTAGTTCGTAGTCAGCCTGTTAAGAAAAAAATTAAAAAATGTTTTATTTAAATCTTCTTTTGCGTTTGTAAAATTTTACTGTGTAAGACAGAGAAATAAATATGAAAAATTACGATCAAATCGCAAACAAAAAGCTTGTTGCTCTCAAATCCATACCATAGATGCGGCTTATTTTACCTAATATTTTGCCATTAAACCGCATCCAATAGTGCATTAAATTCGCAATAAATTCCGCAAAACTTTGATTGTTTGAGTTTTAAATGAATATAAGACCAGTTCATTTGATATGATATGAAAAAGTGAATTTTTAATCTCCTAAGATCTTCGCTTACCGCTCTATATATGTATGTTGTACTGCGGAAAATACGAAAATATGCAAACAAAATACAAATATGTATGCATATACCATTTTTAGACACGGTACAGTTCGCGAACTATAATCGATACTGCCCACAAATGTTTTGGAAACTTTCCTCAAACATTCCGATCTAAAATTTAGACGAATTTAAAAATATGCATATGATGGGAACTGATTGTTAGAAAAATATGTGATGAAAGATTCTTAGAATACATTTTAAGCCCACAGTAAATTATTAACTTCGAAAAAGCAGTCCAGATGCTAAATACAAATTTGTGGAACATACTGAGTTGTGGAAAATAGGTAATTGCAATACTTTTATTCAAAATACAAATGCATTTTAATTTTTCCGTTTCAAATACAAAATAGATTTTAAAAAAAGTTTAATTTTCACAATGGAAATGCTGTTTTTTAAGTTTTTGGACTCCATAATTTTGCTGCTTTTTAATCAATTCAATATTGCAATTTTTCTGATGTTCGCATATTTTTAAGAATTTAAGTTTTTAGTTTCTTTTCTAATTACATTTTGGAGCTTGATATCAAACTAAATTCTTTCAGCAAACTTTGTTTTCATTTTATAGAAAAGGCAATTAATTGAAGTGCTTTTGAAGATTAACTCACTGTTGTTATAGTATGAAAGAAACATTTCTTATGGAAATATACATACATATGTATATTGAAAACAACAAGGTGTAAATATAAAATCTGAAAGTTTAGATTAGAAAATTTTTGGGAAGAGGTATAAAATTCTAGCCGGGAAACGATTTTAAGAGATTTGTTATCACATTGTACAATGAAAAAAATATTATTATATGGCTTAACATTCTTAAAAAGATACGGAAATAAAAAAATAATTCGATTCGAACCCGTTATCTTATGAAAATACTCGCAACTAACGAGCTTCACATAAAATTTGTGGCAAATTGGCATTGATATCCGTACATATACACCCATACACATGCATACACATATGTATATATAAATATATTTTGCAAACATAAAACGTTAGCGAAGCAAAGTTAATTGTATTTTCTGTGAGTAATTCATATTGCAATGACCAGAAATTACAGCAGTGTTTATTTTTGTAAACAGCGTTGGCGTTTTAGCATTTAGCTTGGACTTAATGCATTGAAACTTTTGCAAGATATGCTGTTTTAATATAAGCAAATTTAAACAGTTTGGGGTAAAAATTTACTTTGTCATAAGTCTCATTAAACGTGAACTGTAGTATCTTGAAGATTAAAAAAAAATATTTGTGAAATCTTATAAGTTAGAAGAGAATAATAAATGCATATCATATGAATTGAATATAAACTTTAAGAAACAGTTTCTTTAGAACCATTTCAAAGTACCACTGCAAAAAAATCACAAAAACAATATATAAATGTTTAATATTTTTAAGGTAAAATTCGATGTGGATTTTAACTTGAACTCTAATATTCAGTTATATAGAAATAGGAAAGAAATTTTAAAGAAACGTGCTGCTACACTTACAATATCCCAGGGTAAATTAGATCATCTGATCAGGATAGAAAAATATCGAAGATTATTTAACTAATACAAATTACTCGTACGTTTCATCGAAAACAATTTTGCAAATAATTTTCTCTAATTAAGTATTTGTTATAAAATTTTAAAAATTTGCCATTATGTGCACCCATCACAGGTACTCTTCTAGGGGAGGATTAAAAATATCTATCATGCCAATAGATTGGGTAGAGCGACGTTATTTTGGGTTTCTTTATTTCACATATCTTTCAATATGGCGGACTTAACATTTGTATCCCGGTCAGAAGGTTGTTATATTGGAACATTATAGCGGTAAACACAGTTGCTTACAAATGCATCTACAAATATTCTCGCTTCATGGTTTGGTATGGAATATACTTTTGGCCATTTAACGAAGTAGTCCATAATCACAAGAACATCCATTGCTATCCGATCAAACAGTAGTCCCGAATTTATTGCTACAGCTCTACCCGACTTCTTTCTACTGGACCTATGACTGTAATGCAATAAAACGCTGATTTAACTTTTCGAGGGTTTTCGTTACATCAAAGTGACCGCCAATGGAGCCATTTTGGAACTCCCTCATGTCTTTATTCATCCTGGGTGTTGGCACCACTGGTAGGTTTGAAAACACTTTGTGTTAGCCGCAATCAATGACGCATTGTAATGCTTGGACTTTAACACGATGTCTGCACTCTTTGGTGTAGGGCCACTAATATCGAGCATCCGCATTGTCATGATTTGCACCCTTTTTGTATTCGACGATAAAGTTCTAGCTGCTGCCCTTAAGGGTTCTAAAATTGTTGTAGTTGTTAAGTGCTGGCCATATAGATATTTATGGTAAAGTTTTATAGACTGTATCACTGCTAGAAGCTCTTGCCGCATCGCACAATAGTTCGTCTCAGGCTCTAATAACTGCTTCTGTTCGATTTAGGGATGCCAACGGTACTATAACATAGTGCAACACGAAAAAAATAACCATATACGGACAGCAGCACTACGTGATAAAAGACCAAAACAAAGAAGACCTGTATCTCCCACTTTTGCCCAAATTCATGCACTTATTTATGGCCCCCAAAGATTTGGGGATTCAGTGTCATTTTTACAAAATACTGATCATTTTCTCAGGCTCATTGAGATACATACTATGCTATCTATTACAAAAATGTACCTAAGATCTCAATAAACACGCGATCACGCCCCGACCGCAGCATATGAAGACTTTTTGGTGAAGGAAAAAATAAATATTGCTGATGATTGGAATCATATCCCTTTTTTCTTAGTTTCAAAATTGTAATTGTTACTAAGGCAGGGGAAACGAATTTTAATTGAAATTGTAAATGTTCACTTCATCGGTCTCATTAATATATTATTTGAAACATTTTGACTTCTTTGTTTTAACTACTCTTTCAAAAATATTTAAAACTTTTTAACGGAACATTTACTTCAGAAAAAATAATTATTTTTCAAAAACCATAATAAACTTCGCTCAAAAAAGAAATTTGGATTAGAATTACAATATTCCAAAGCTTATGTAAAATCAAAAACTAAACGATTTTATTGGCTAATATTATTAAAGTTTTCAAATATCTCAAACGTGTTTTTAATATATACAACATCATCTTTTGTTTATGATTTTTTATAAACTGCAGGTAAAAACTTCAAAAAATCATGTTTCCCAATTATATTTTTAACTTACTAGAAAAAGTAAATTTTTTAATGATGATAATTGAACGGTCAATCATTGTTAAGAATTTTATGGCTTTATTTACAAACGATTAATAAAGTTAATATGTGCATTAAAACCGAGTTTCCCATATAAAAATCCAACATCAAACCCACTATAACTTTATGAATCATTTGTGAATAAATCAATTAGTCTAAAGTACGACCTACTAGATTGCAACCACAAATACATTGAAACAGAGCATAAAAAACAGTTTTGATCAAAGAAGATGGTCGCCTGAACTGTAGGGTATAATAAGAAATGTTTTGATATTGTCATGAGTGAGATATTTTTAATTAGTGAGATTTTGTTAGGAAACATTTTAGGAGAGATTTTTTCAAAGGTCGAATACAAAAATCTTCGTTCCAATCAACCATTGAAATTATAATTAAAATGGGTAATAGTGCAATGTAAGAAGAATGTATAAGAAGAATGAACGCAGTTTAAATGTCGTTAGACAGTTCCGTTTGTACCATTCGAAAAATAAATATAAAATTTGGATGCAAGTCTTAACATGAATAGATTTTAGACTATTTTAGTACAAAATATAAGCCGCAACAATTATGATATCTAAAAATTATGATATCTCAAATTACTACTTTCGGTAAAAAAAAGTAATTGAAATTTATATGGACCCGATTAGTTGCAGTGAATTGTGAAGTAAAATGTTCCTCAATAAAATTTTGTTTTTGCACCCGGTCCACTCAATGCAGATTTTTTGATAATCTTGTTAAATAATTCTTACACATATATATGTACATTTTTATGCTTACAGACCATGTTGCCTGTCATGCTGAGCCACACGCCCTCCGGAGCATCTATCAAACAACTTGAACACTTTGGTCAACTCATGAAATCTGGCCACTTTCGCAAATTTGATCGCGGTTATTTGCGCAATCAACTTGAATACAACCGCATGACGCCACCTGATTACGACTTTTTCAAAGTCAAAGTACCTGTGGCACTCTATTATTCCGTAAATGATATGCTGGTGTCAACAACTGGTGTGGATCGCTTAGCACGTGAATTGCCACAAGTAATAGACAAATATTTAGTTCCCATGGAAAAGTTTAATCATTTGGATTTTTTATGGGCCATCGATGTTAAAACACTTGTTTATAATCGTCTTGTAAGAAATATTAGACGTGTGGAGAATTTCAAATTGAAACATAGCGCTAATTTGGTAGCGAATATACAGCAACAGCAATATTTACAACAGCAGCAACAACAACGCCAGGAACTATTAAATAATCAACACAAACTTCCCCTGCCATCACTGCTGCCGGCTCATTCAACAGATATATCGATATCCGATGTCAATGAGCCACATATAGTCACGACAACGACCAACACAACAGCACGAACGATAACCACAACTCATATTCAAACAGTTCCACAACAACAGCAGACTCAGCCCCTGCTCCAAAAACAGCAAACACAACTACACCCAATGCAAACTTTGCCAAATGTCATGACAAATGTGTAAAATTTAAAATTGAAAGCGTGATTTTTTTAATGAAAAACAATGGAAATATTTAATAATTATATTTCTTATTGTGTGTGCCGATATACATTTTTGTTTCAACTTTCAAATGCTGCCTTACGAACTTAAGTATCAGAGTTGGGGGTATTGAACTAATTGTTTTTCCACTAGGGAATAGTGAAACATTTTTACTACCACTAATGATTAGTGCAAAAAATCAGACAAAAATAATCACTACATATGATTAGAGTATTTCAAAACCGGGTTTTACTTTAAAAAACATTAACCGGTTTAGAATTATTTATGTTTTCGAATAATTCGACAGACCGATTGTTTTTGTTGCCGATTTTCCGCTTTTTTCGCCAAAAAATAATTTTTAAGTTTTTTATAAAAAAAAATAGACCCTTAAAATATTTGATGCGACAATATGAAAAACTGAAGAGATAAAATAAGTAGAGGAGCCCGATTGTAGAAGTAAGTCTGATTGTACTCGACCCTCAAGCCCACCACAGATATGTTTATTAACAACTAAATACATTAGTATGTAATGAGTTAAAATGTAAATCAACAGTACTTACTTTTCATTACTTCGACTTTGATACTTTTACTCATTACGTTAACAATGTGAGTTGTCAGTCATTGGAGGCAACTATTTTATTACGCGCTATTTTTTACGAACGCGCACTCAATTTAAAATAAATCCACTTTGCTTTGTGTGTTAAAACCGTTTATATAATTGGGGTGTTCACACTGTGGTCATATCAGTCATATTGTCATAATGTCTTATTATTTTACAATGGTTTTAAAAAGTTGTTGTTGTGCTTCAAGCAAAAAAGTCATAAAACAATAAGACTTTTTAAGGTATGTTTTTGGTCTGTCATAAAATAACAGTAGAAATCTTAGTCGAGCAGCTGTAACTCCTTATTCGAGCCGGCAATAATATTAACAAGCCGCCGCTACAAATAACACAAAATGAAAACAAGGCAAATTCATTACCAGGAGGCGAATTAATTATAAGGTGGTTGCAGTGGCGAATTCACGTGAATTTATACATTAACTGTCCTGTCAAATTTGTTACATATTTTCCATGGTGTAATAATATAAGGTGCTCTTATCAAACAACAATAAAAAACAACATGCATTTTGTTTGTGTAAACGGTGAATTCATTATATACGCTGTCAAAATTCTCCATGCATAAAAAATTACATTAAAATGGCGCCGGAAAATATTTAACAAATTTGAAAGTGCAGGTAATGTATAAATTCACGTGAATTCGCCACTGCAACCACCTTATAATTAATTCGCCTTGAATGAAAATTATGCGTTTGTGTAAGCTATCTGCCTGGCAGCTTATGGATGTTTTTCTACTTGGCGCCGTAAGAAAAAATATTTCGGCTCATTAGTTTGTTCTTCCTCCTCTTCATCACCTAGAAAAGGGTGCATTTAAATTTGAATACATACATACATGAATTTTTTTGTTCATATTTACTTGAGGTAGCCATTATTACGTTTAACATGTAATTTTCGCACAAACCAGCTATTATTTTACTTTTTTCACTTGATTTCGGCATTTTGATATGAAATTGTATTTTTAAATGTTTTTTTTGTATCAGCTGGCACAATTATGACATAGCACACTAAATTATGACGGGGTTGTTCACACTTGTCATATTTTGGTGTACTATTATTTTATGACATATGACTTATGACTACAGTGTGAATACCCCAAATGTATAATAAGCGCATGCTCTGCTTCGCGCCACTCAGAGAATAAATTATATATTTATTTAATAGTAGTAATTAAGTAACTGCTGTAAAAAACACGGTACATATAAATACATGTACATGTAAATAGACGGTACATACTATGTAGTTTACGTTGAAGTTAAATTCGTTGTTAATGTAAGTCGGTACCAACCTTTCGTTGGGAACTTTTTATAAAAATCGGTTAACCGGTTTTTTTTAAAGCTACTCTTCGAATAATTTGAACACCATTTCCTTTAAATAAAAGTCGGTTTTTCAATACTCTAGTAGTGAACATTAAATGATACTGGAAATAAAAAATATTTACTAAATTGAAAGGTTGAAATGAGATTTTTTTTAAGGCAATGTCGATTGCCTCGATATCTTCTTTCAAATATTTTCAAAAACTTTTGTTTTTTGAGAGTTTTTAGCTAGTCTATATACATGCATTTCATTAGTGCTAATGCCAAATTATCAGTAGACCTTAAACCACATTTTTGAAATGTTTCAAGCCTCTTATTTTATACAAAAACTTAAAAAAAACCCAAATGAGAATTTTAAAAATTTCAAAAGTATAAAAAAGCATAGTATATCATATTTCATATCGAATAATATAATTTGTTTGTTGGGATTTTTAAATAAGTTTCAAAGCCTCAAAGCATGTATATAGACTAGCTAAAAAACCCTCAACAAACAAAAGGTTGAGATAAGAGTTTATTTTTAAAATATTTCCAAAAAAATTATTGAGAATATTTTTCTTTAAAATTTATTAATCGAGATTGCCTCGATAATTTTTTTTTAAAGATTTTCAAAAACTTTTGTTTGTTGAGGGTTTTTTTAGCATGCATTTCAATGGTGCTAATGCCAAATGAATTTAGTGACAGTAGCAAAAATTTTATATATCACCAAAAGTTTTTGTTGTTAGAGAAGAAATTTTTCACTATCACTAAGCTGATAATAAATAGAGAAAAATCAAATTGGGTCCACATAATACTAGTAAAATGCTTAGTGCATTACCTCCAACTCTATTACGTATGTAATAGCCAGGTCTTTGTTTTGAAACTAATGTTATCAAACATTTTGTATATACATATATTGCCAGCCATGAAGTGATGTATGATTTGCAAGTTTTACTTTTCCAAATAATATTGCAAAGCAAATTAGTTCATCAAAAGATTCATTTTTGTTGTTAGTAGCAGTACACAATTATAGTTTAGCTTTATGTAATTTGTAACATGGCTAAATGTGGTCAGTAAACAAAGTTATTAAAAGCTTCGGGTACACAAAGAGACAAATTACGGAATTCCATATGGAAAGAAATCCCATACAAAACTTGTTCAATTTGTATGGAAGTTTCGGTCGATATCGAATGCCGTAATTTGCCCTCAGCTTAAAACTTAAAGATGACTCTCATGAAACATTTTTACACATCCTGCAGATTCCACAGTTTCCACTTTCAAATTTAAAATGTTTCTGAGCTCTCTTTTAATTTCACTTTAAATCTATGCTTTACGTTGAATATGCAAGACTTTTCTTAGCTGACTTTTATTTATATCGTATTTAACTATTAAGTAAGTATTTTCTATCTTTCTTGTTTTATTCATTTTTTTTATAATATATTTTTTAATTATATTTTATTGTACAAAGCTAATTTAGTTACTATTAAGTTTCGTTTTTAATCTCAAGATGATTGCAGTAGATGAGAAACTGTTAAGCTTTTTCTATTAATTTTAATGGAATTTTCGAGGGTGTACAAAGTGTTCTAACGGTTATACAAATATGTGTGCTAAGTTTATAAATTAATTACTTGTGGTATTTTTTTATTAACTGCCAGGCCCACGATGTCCACGTATTCGTACAATTACATATAAAACAAAAACAAAGTCTAAAATTTTGTTTTTGTGTTATATGTAATTGTGCGAAGAAACGAGTACGTGTGACATCGTGTGCCTGGCAGTAAAATTTTTGACATGGAGAATATAATCAGTAATATTATATGTATGTAGCTCATAATACACCTTGTGAAGTCCGTTATTTGTTATAAGTACTTTGTAAATAGCATGTAAAAATCTAGTTTGTAAACAAAATTGTATTATATTGTTACGTTTCGACCTTTTCGATAACGTTTACTTGTTTGATTTCTTTTAATTAGTCAAAAATAAAAACACAACGGAAATTGATTTTTAACTTAATGATGTTTTATTTCCTTTAATACCATTGTTTTATAAAATACACGAAGTAATTTGCTTAGTTCACGCTGCACGAAGTTTTACAATACTGTAGCTTAGACAAGAATGACTTCTTTGTGCCTGGCAGTGTCGGCTTATAGACTAGAAAAATCCTCACCATGACAATAAGTTTGCTTGTGGCTTTGTATTTCTTATTCAGCTATGTTATTAAAGCTGCGAGGAGATAGCAGTAGCATCGTAAAAACATGTGGTTGGTGAATCAACTAACTGATTTTAATTGCAATCCAATGGAGGGCGTTAGTTAGGCTTTGTTTACAATTACTATGAAGATTTTTATACAGATTTTTTAAACAATTTAGAAGATTCTCATTGCTGTTTCTAGAACTTTCTTGAATGTTCTGTTTCCGTTAGTTCAAATTTGAGTGCTCAAATTTGCATACACACTGTTGATAATACTGTGCTTAATCACCGCTGTATTTCTATGTCCGTTAAATTTGAATCTACATTTAAATTTTGTAACAATATTATGTATGTATATACATATGTATATTATATTATATGATAAAAAATTTTACCGAAATAATATACTTTTTTGTTTGATTTCAAGATCATAAAATACACAAAGAAGTAACGTGAGGGGGGGTTACTCTCTATCACGATGCAAAAACTATTTCAGTGTAAAAATATTTTGATTTCATACCAATTTTCTTTCGCATCGCAGTAGAGAGTAACACCCCAGTATTTAAAATTTTTAATTTTCATCTATTTAAAAAAAATCAAAGCTTCTGAAAATTTTAAACTTTTCGTGTTCTATTATAATTCGCAGAAAATCGTTTGAGGTAATTAGATAACAAACACCCTGTATAATATAAATTGGCATATGAACGTTGACTATGTCATACCTGAGCCAATCGTAGATCCTGGCTTCTATGTAAGCTTTTCGGATAACGCGGTCCACCCTGATGACCTACATACCACCGCCAACGTGATTCAAATATTTACTGACGGGTGTAAATCACTGAATGGTGTCGGTTCTGGCATTTACTCCGAGTAGCTAAACTGGTGCATTCCTTAAAGGCTGCCGGACCACTGCAGTGTCATTCAGGCTGAAATAACGGCGATCTACACAGCCGCAAGATACATTCGGTATGGCGAAACACCTGGCAGGGATATTGAGATCAATACCGATAGTAAGGCCGCCATTAGATCCCTGGAGAATGTGTTCATCACATCAAAAATTGTCCAAGAATGCCGGATATCTCTGGACGAGATAGCGAGATAATCAATAGTCACCCTCAAGTTGGTACCAGGACTCAGGGACATACATGGAAACATACAGTTTCCATGTATGTCCCTATGCGGACGCAAAGACAGTTCGAGAGAAGAACTATTTTTAAACTCTTAATTTAATGCTAAGTTTAAGCGAAAAGGGGATTTGTTGCGTCGGTACTAGAACAGCCAATATAATAAATAAACTGCCACTGAAGACTGAAAAAGAGTTAAAAAAATGGTGGGGGGAGTTATGACTTCCGTATATACCATGTATTCAATACGTATATATATGTATTCAATACGTAGTGATGAACCATTAAATGTAGTGCCAAGATTCTGCGCTAAAAAAAACTTTGCGATACCTCAGCTATATGTTATCTCAATGTATAACAAAAGTATGGGCGGAGTTGATAAAAGGGATTTTTTTCGTTATATATAATCTCTATAAAGTCAAAAAAGTAGACCCTTAAAATGTTCGACCATTTCATTAACTTATGAGTATGTAACTCCTGGCTAGAATATCGAAAAGACTACGAAAATAACAATAGAATACAAAAATACGTTTTCGAAATAATATTGCGGATGGGCTTTTGGCACTATCAAAAGCGGGCGACCTAAAATGTTTACAAGTGCAGACGATTTAGAGAGCCCATCAAACTCAAAAAAGGCGTATGAAACAGTACCAACAACATTGGCCAGAATTTATAGAAAATATTCAAGATACAAATGTTCAAAGTGCAGTGTACATTTATATATACCAAACAAAGATCGTAACTGTTTTAAATAGTATCACAATTTTAACTGATCATTTACATTTTTTCAGCTACAAATATACATAATCACTTTTTGAAATAGTTACACTATATCTTAGGTTAGATTCCATTGGCAGCGGTGATCAAGCACAGCTCACGTGGGTCCATTAATTAGTTCCCGTTGTGTTATCATGTTGCCGTGTCTCCCAAGGGTCCTATGTTATCTGGCTGCTGATATTCTCACGCAGCCACACGGTTGATTCAATGAAGGAGTGGATTACACTATATCTTAAGTTTTTTAATATATTTGACTTTATGTTTTTTCATGTACCTTTATTAATAATTAATTAATTTTACCTTTTTTGTTCTAAATGAATTTTTAAAAACTTTTGTTTGTTGAGGTTTAGCTAGTCTATATACATCATTTCATTGGTGCTAATGCCAAATCATCAGTAGACCTTAAACCACATTTTTGAAATGTTTCAAACCTCTTATCTTATACACAAACTTTTAAAAAACCAATGAGAATTTCAAAAATCACTAAAGTATAAATAAGCAAAGTAGGTTTTGAAACTTATTTAAAAATCCCAACAAACAAAATATATTATTCGATACGAATCTATTTTATTTTCTTTACAACCTTTATACAATTAGACGACGCCCTTTGGGTGACAATAAAAGTATTTAATAAGGCAAAACGGAAAATAAAATCTTAATTAAGTATTAAGTATTTTTTGAAATTTATTATCCAGATTGCCGCGATATCTTCTTTCATAGATTTTCTCAACAAATAAAAGTTTTTGAAAATCTTTGAGAGAAGATATCGAGGCAATCTCGATTAATAAATTTAAAAAAATACTTAGTTATAAATGAATTATTTTAAGTTAAATTCTCTTAATTTTATTTGTAAAGTATGATTAAACGTTAAAAATAAGTTGAAAGTTGTGCACAAAAAAATATCTAAAACAGCTTGAAAAAATAAATTTTTATACATTTAGATTAATCGTTGCCATATGGCAACAGTCCCAAAAACACATTTCAGAAAAAAAAAAATTTTTTATTTTAATTTCGGTTTCCCTGATTAAACTAATAGCATTAAAAATTATATATTTATAATCTTTAAATAAAAAGGTGTAACGAAAGGGTTAAGCGTTTTGCAGACCTGCGCTAAAAAATTTGATTCGTGTCTTTGCTAGTCAAGTTGTTAAAGATGCCACCAGATTGAAATTTTTAACAAAATCGCTATAATCGAGTAACAGAATTTGATGTATTTTTATCACAAGCAATAAGATGTGTTGGTAAAATAACGTTAAAGTTTATTGTTAAAAGTTACAGAATCGCTCTACTGGTGGCATTTTTAACTACTTGTCTAGCAGAGATATGAGCCAATTTTTTTACTTCGCTCTGTGAAACCTTTAACAATAGTCGAAGATTACATTAAGGAAAAATATCTAGGAATTGGCAACACTTCCGTGCAAAAGAAATTAGGTAGAAATTCTTCTTGCTAGTTAAATACGAATATATCTTCGCACACATTAAATATGTCAAAATAAAGAAAAAAGAAATATAATAAAAAATACACAGTAGTTTTCCGATTTAAAGAACCTAATAGGTCTCAGGCCTGTTTGTTAAAGTGAATTGTACGTTATATCCAGTACAAAATTAAAAATTAATAGCGGCGCCTAAAATTATAGTAACTTAAAATAAATATTTATTTAAAGGAAAGGAAAAATTAATAAAAGTTGTGAAACACAGTCTGATTTTGAATTGATATCTTTTTTTAATTTCATCTTCTTTTGTGTTCGTAACATTGCACTGCGTCTGATTTCAGAAATTAGGACGACAAAAATCAAAAATAAAGTTAATTAAAAATTTATATTGATTATACTGTTTGCAAGCGAAGTCTCAAACAAGCTCAAAAGTATATGATTCCTGCATTCTTTCACTTTGTATGCTTATAAATAATAAAAACACAAAATAACTATTCGTATCTTATGCAAATTGAAAAGTAAATTCAAGGTGTTGTAGAAGCGATATTAAATTTTTTTATTCAATTGTTGTAACTTTTAAAGCTAACACACAAGTGTTAACAACATTAAGTGTTAAGCCAAGTGAGTTTTTTTGATCTCTGTCCGTTTCACCACATCCATAAACGTTTCTGTAATCTTTCAACGTTTTTGTTATAGACTTTAAATAAAATTTCTGCCCTAAGCTGCCCCATTAAATTTTTTTTTCAAAAGTACAATATGAGCTCGGAAGCTGAAGAGTCGAGAAAGAAAGACACTACAGATTGCAATTTACGCGCAAAATATTTCGCAAAGATAACAACCAATTTAACATATGTCCCAAGAACAAAGCGTGGAATCGTGAACCCCATATATTTTAAAATTACTTCAATATACCATCATAACTCAGAATGAGTTATTGTATTTTTTGTATTATTGTTAATGTATGAAATTTCTTTTACTTTTATTATTGTAAAATATGTGTGTACATAAATTCAAAGAACATACTTTGTGATTACCCCAAATATATATGTAAATAAATTTAATATAAAAAATTAAGTTTTTCTGTCCAACTAAACGGACGGATGGTCGGACAGATTTTTATATGACAAGTAGCAGACGCGGAACGATATAATTGTTCGCCTAATTGTTTTGTTATGCGCAACAATCACCTGCACAAAAAAAATTGTTTTGCTGAGCCCATTTAACATAAAATACAAATTTCGAAGTGCTTAATGACATCTTCCGGGTTTTTTTTTTGCTTTATAACTTCAGTGTCATCAAGCTCTTCATCCTTTTCGTTTTGTTTTACATTTGTTCGTTAAACCGAGTACAAAATAAAAATTTTATTCGCAACATAAGGTGGTTACTTAGTTGAAATAAATATTTGTGTATTCGTTAAATGCGATGTTCACTAAATTGAATGGTCGTCAAATCGGAATATTACTGTATTTTGAAAAATTTTAATAAATTTTTTTTCATGAAACTAAACATAGTTTTAATGAACCAATCCAAACTGAATGTCTATTGTTTATTGTAAAATCATAAATATTTTTAATACATTTTCTTGTTTAGAAATTAAACAATCAAAAAAATTTTGTTGTTTAGTTAGCTGAAAATGCTGACGTTATTACAAAAATAAGAGGTAAACGTTATTGTTAAAAAAAGTTACTGTACAACATTGACGTTAATTTGGTTGTTAAATATTTTGAAAAATTCAACTGGCCGTATAATTTAAGAGTATCACACCCCTGGTAATACTCTGTGTAGTGTCAATGGTCGCGTTCATAAGACGTAGCTGTTGAGCTCAACTGTTGTGAAACTGTTGGCAACTGTTGAGCCCAACAGTTACGTCTTAAGCTTAGTACTCTGTTCAAATTTGCGAAAAATGTTCAGCAACATTCATTATTTCGTTAGAAAATTTTACAATTAGCCAGTGGTGACAACACTACGATTTAGAAGAAATTTAACGTTTTTATTGCTTTAAAGTAAGCAACATTGTTTTTCTTATGTAAATAAAAACCATGTGTGAAAACAAATGGAGAACAAAATTATTTTAAGAGCTTGTGCTGTAACGTATCAATTAATGTAAATTGCAGCTGCTGCGGAGGAGCTCTTTGAAGACACACGTTCTGCAAAAACCCCATACCTTTATTTTATGTTATTTTTACACTATTTTCCATTATTTTAGTTATTTGTGCTCAACAAATTCAATGCTAAGTAAAATCTGATCATCTGTTGTTTGCAATTCCGCACGAAATAAGTGGTGCTTATATTATTCCCCAGTTGGAAAATATCTTCCCAGAAACATTTTATAGTTGAAAAATAATGCTGCCAGAAACATTTCGTATGTTTTCACAAGTTGAACAGACTACAACTTCGGCCATATTATTTTGCAATTATTTCACATGAATTTTTTTTATATGGACTTTTGACAGCAGTTCGCACGAAATGATGAACAGAGTACCCTGCTTTTATCGCAAAATTTAACAACAGTCGCCTCCTAACAAAACGGCGTTGCATTAGAATATAAAAGCGCAGCTGCAGACCTAAACACAAAATGTTCACTACATGTAGCGAAAAAAATTATGATGGAAAAAATGGCAGCAAATACTCAACTGTTGTGTGGAGCGGAACTACTCAACTCTGCGTTTCTAAGACAAACACTCAACGATTGCGCAACAGTTAAGCTGAAAGTCCACACCACGAGTTCTACTCGTCTTGCGTTCTACGCGTCTCTCAAAAAAGTTGAATCAGAGTATTTTCATACAGCAAGTTACAAAACAAAAGTTTGCAACGCTTGTGACGCATAAAAAGTTGAACAAGATTCTACTTTTACGCGTCGTATACAACATATCAGATAGTGCTGCCAATTTCCGAGTGTAAAATTTTTTTGAGATTGAACAATAAATTATTTGAAAGCTATTTGCGTAAGCAGTTGATGAAAAACGAATTAAAACAATTTAAAGAACATAAAACTTAAAAAAAGATAACAAAAAGTCTGCAAACTTTTCTTGAAATTTTATAAGCAAAAACGTGTATAAAGCATGGAGTGTAACTTGCAGTTTTTAAAGTCTCAAAATCTTAAAACGCAGGAAACCCAAGCGCGCAGAACGCGTGGTTTGGACTTTCAGCTTTACGTCTTATGAACGCCACCAAATGTCATCACATTTTAAAATTGAAATATTTTGTGGGTCACATAAAGTTAATTTAAAAAAATTTTCAGGATATGCTTCGCAGCAGCATCGGTGCACGAACTCAAATTTTTACAAGAATCCTTTTAGATTAAATACCACAATAAACTGCTGCGAGTTTTATGAAAATCCAAAAGTTTGCTTTTGTCCATCCATTATAATGAAACCCTAATGTGCATAAATATTACATGCATGCTTATTTGATCTCATTTTCGATAGTGGTTTTAGTGCCAGTTATAATTAAGCTATTAGTCATAAAACGTATATACTTTTAATTTACAAAATCGTGCGAGTCGTGTCTAACATTAGTTAAGCTAAAATTTAGTAAAAATTTATTTGAAAAATTTACTTTATATACCTGCAACTTTGATTTGATGTTTTTAAAAGAAACGTATCATTCTAATTTCTACATCAAGGTTTAGTAAAAGGTAAAAAATATAAGATACTTTGATTAGTATAGATTTACTGCCTGACCCGCGATGTCGAACGATATCGTCCTTTTTTAAAATTACATTTGAAACAAAATCAATTTCTAAAATTTTGTTTTTGTGAAATACAAAAGAACGATCTCGTTCGTCAGCGTGGGCCAGTTAGTTATTATTTTATGAAAAGTGTTTTAAAAATAATATACCTTTATCTGTTCCCTTTTAGAATCATCATGAAAATTTTATTTGCTATTGTTGCTATAGCCATCATTAATGCCTTGTCTTTTGCCTCTGCTGGACCCGTTCCCGGCGTCTTAGATGGTGTGCTTCAACCCGTAACTGGCCTTCTTGGAGGTGTAACAGGCAAATAAACCAAATAAGTTAGAAACAGATTTGACTATTCACGATTAACACAACATTTTTGGGAAAATTTAAATTGTAAATAAAAGCGTTAAAATGAAAAAAAAAATTATATTAATAAGAGTTCTAAATATATGTAAAAATTTCAAAACGTTGAAGCGGCACTTTTATAACATCAGTTTTGTTTGTCCTTAGTACGAATTCTAATCAATGAGGCAGCCCTAGTCTGGACTCTTCTAAGATTAAACCATTTAGTAAAATTTTAATTGAAACTATCGAATAGTGAATCCCAAAGATAGGGAAATAGCTACATACGATTGTTTAATCAATCATGTGGCCTTCTCATTTCAGACAAATTACAGACATTACAATATCGAGCCATAACCACAAAAAACAAAACTTTAGATCAGAAGATTTCGTAGTTATAAATCCAGTTATTGCTTTAAAATTTAGTATGGAAGTACTTTTTCGCGGTCATTCTGACAACCAACTGAGTGTCGTGGTTGTTAAAATAATATAATCACTTAAGGAAATATTTTTAATTATTAATACTTTTAGACGAAGTGTATTGATAATTTACATAAAGATATTATTGTTTGGCCTCAAACAATTATATGTTTGAGTACCATCAGACTCCATCGGAAAATGATATTTGTTGGTTTATTTTTAATAGTAAGGGAACATGTGCACCTTTCCGGTTACACAACACAACTCATCTATTCGAGTTATCCATTTTGGCAGACTTTACTCAAACCGCATTACAATTTAAACTAGAGATGTGAAAGTTACGTGATATCTTCATGTCACGTGCGATTCACGAATGCACGTGATTTAATAATAAAATAGCACTCCTAATTTAAAAAAAATAATCAAATTTTTTCCTATTATGAATTCGGTCAAAACTCGGTATGCACAAGTTGCATATTTCGTTTGAATTTAGGCATATTTATAATAAGGGGTGAATATTTAGCCAATTTCCTTTTGCAAAAATGTTTTCGTGCAACATGCTACTGTTAGAAATGTTCAGTTTGGTCTATAATTTAACCATGAATCGACTTACAAACGAACAACGGTTGCAGATTATTGAAAGAAGAGCATCGGGCATTTCTTCCATCTTTTGGTCAGTTTCGGCTACCTCTGAGGTGGCTATTCGAAAACTTGTGACTTGTGACCCGTGTTGTTGATGACTGACAGGAACGTTACTGTGAATGGCGAGCGCTACCGTGCGATGAGTACAATTTTGTACCAAAACGAAAGAGCTGAACTTTGCTGACATACGGTTTTAACAAGAAGGTGCCACATGCCACACAGCACGCGAAACAAGGACCCAACTGAGAGGCGAGTTCGGTGAACAGTTTATTTGATGTTTGGGGTCGGTCAATTGGCCGCCTAGATAGTGTGATTTAATACCTTTAGACTTCTTTTTCTAGGGCTATGGTAAAGCTCATATCTATAGGGACAATCCCACAACGGTTGACATACTGGAAGCCAATATTGAAGAATTTATTCGTGAGATACCGGCCTGTTGGAGTAAGTATGCTAATATTGGACCCAGCGTATGAAGCACTTAAGGCGAAGCCGCGGTCAACATTAAATGATATAGATCGTCCTATCGACTCAAGTAAAGATTTCATGCATTTTTCTAAATTGTATGTGTTTTTTTAAATCTAATCCGGAAGCTCTTAAAAAAATCACCCTTTGTTTAGGAAAGGAAACCCGCATTTTGCTATGTATGTATGTATATTTACGTACAAAAGAATTTGCAAATACTTACATTTTCAATAATTTTTACAGACTCTTATACTTAGCGTATAGCGGGAATTCCCGGGAACTTCAATCTAAAGATTTTTCGCTTTCCTCGGGGTTTTCACGCGGGATCCCGGGAAATAATGAAAAAAAATGTACAACTTAACGGTAAAAAGTGAGCGGGCGTTTTCGGTAGCTAATAAAATTAGAAATAGGCTTTCTGACGAGTCCATAAACGCTTTAAGCGTTTTAAGGAATTATTTCCTAAACCAAAAAATATGAATTTCATACATATATTACTCACGCTCACTATAAAAAAAATTTACTCATGCACGCTCACTCACGGCCTCATATTTTTCGCTCACGTTCACTCACGCTCACGTGAGTGGAAAAAAAGTTAGTCACAATCACGAAAACTCACGCTCCCGAAATACTCACGAAAATAACACAACCTATAAGTATTTATACATTAAAATCAGGGACCGTAATAATTATTCCTCTTTCATAAAAGTCAGATGATATCAATTATTTTTTGTTTTTTATTTTTTGAGCAAAAATAAAAGTTTTTTTTTTATTTTTATTTTTTTCGGGCAAACGTAACAGTTCTTTTTCTGCTTTTTATTTTTAATTTTTACGAGCAACTATATTTTTTTTATTTAATTTTTTAGTGCAAAAATAACAGTTATTTTTTGCTTTTTATTTTTTCGAGCAACAATTACAGGTATTTTTTGATTTTTAATTTTTGAGCAAAAATAAAATTTATTTTCTAACGAAAATATACGTGTTACAGTAATTTAGTTAATATTAAGAAGAGAAGATTTAAGAGAATATCGAAATAAAAAAATAAATTGACTAAATTTATAAAGTGTCCGCCAGATCACTTTTTTTTTGAAAATGCTATAAAAAAAACTACTGAATATTTTCTCAAATTTCTTTTTTTATTTGAAAGTACAATCCTTCCGGTTAATAATGAAAAATAATTTCATTCAAATGACTGCCTCGGCTGGCCATGCAGTAGCCTACACGATCAGTCCAATTTTTAAGCACATTATCGATTGCGTGCAGCTGTATTTCACCAATGGCTTCACGAATATTGTCCTCTAAAGCGTCAATTGTCTCTGGCTTGTCGGCGTAACACTTATCTTTGACGGCACCCCACAAATAATAGTCCAACGGTGTCAAATCGCAGCCCCGAGGTGGCCAAACGACATCAGCTCTGCGGCTGATAATGCGATCTTCAAAAACAGGGCGCAAAACATCGAGTGTAGCTTCGGCTGTGTGGCACGTAGCGCTGTTGAAACCAAATGTTGCGAATATCCTCCTTTTCAATTCAATTCGTTCAACATGGCCCGATAACGATCGCCATTGACTGTAACGGCCAGTCCTTGCTCATTTTCGAAGAAAAATGGCCCAATTATGCCTCTGGACCAAAATCCGCACCAAACAGTGACTCATTTAGGGTGCGTCGGATTTTTTTTGTCAAAATCGGAATCGGCATTTTCAAATATTTCCCAGCGTTGTTCAAGCATATACACAACCATATTCGTTCAGCGGAAGAACAAAACTAATTGTCTGTCAAATCAGACATGAGCTAAGTGTTACCATTCACGAAATAAGCACTTGTTGAAAAAAAAAACGTTAGATGGCGGACCCTTTACAACAAATTTAATAAAACATAAAAAGAGTTTTATTTAAATAATTGGTATGACCTAGAGCCTGAAACAAAGAACAAATATTTATTTTAATGTGCATAAACAATCCCCATGATGATCACATTTTTTGTGATTTCTCACATTTTTGTATACTATTCTAAATCAGTGGTGGACGCTGGTTTGCCTGAGTTACGAAGTTGTCGGGTGTTTACAATTTACTCATCGTTTTTGCTTTAACCAGAGTTACTATATAGCCAAAAATTTGTCTACCAAGATGTCTACCCCAAAACACGCCGCACACTTGCTTTACTTGCCATATACCACATATATGTACGTGTTTGTGTGACGGTGTTTTCACTCATTTACTTCTGCCCGCGAACAGAACATCAAGTATTCTTTGTTTAATGGCTCGAAAAAATTAAAAAATAACTTTTATTTTTGACCGAAAAAATCAAAATTTTAAAAAGCAACATATTTTATCATAGACTAATGCATAAGGACCAATATTGTATACTTGAATCCGTTTTTCGACGTTTACTTCTATTTGCTGGTTTTGTTTTAAAATTTCAAAATAGCTATTTTCGGTCCCTGATTAAAATTTCTGAATGCAAATAGGAAAATCTAATATACAATTAGAAAGTTCTGCAATAAAAGAGGAAAATTATGTTTAACTGAGAACTATACTTTTCTGAAACAATTTGTTAGTTTTGAAATACAAAATTTTAAATTTTGATATATGAGTAAGTCCCAGAAAAAATCCACCAACTTCTTTTTTATATTTTTTAAAGGAATATTAGACTAGATACATAATTTTATAAATAAAACAAATGTATTTCGACGATCATTAATGCAGATATTATTTCCAAAAAATACCCTATCTCAGATCTTCTAATTTCGTATCAGAAATTAAAAATTTTTAAAGTATTCATGTCATTCGTATCAGTGTTAATGAAGACGGCCCGATCGAAAGCCATATTTTTATATATTGAATTCACTTAAATTTTAACAAAAAAATTGAAATTAGGTATGAAATAAAAAACTTTTGTTTGTTGAGGGTTTTTAGCTAGTCTATATACATGCATTTCATTGGTGCTAAAGCCAAATCATCAGTAGACCTTAAACCTAATTTTTAAATGTTTCAAACCTCTTTACTTATACAAAAACTTTTAAAAACTTAATGAGAGTTATAAAAATTACAATAGTATAAGCACAGTAGGCTTTGAACCTTATTCAAAAATTCCAACAAACAAATTATTATATTCGATATGAATCTATTTTATTTTCTTTACAACCTGGCCGTCCAACGCCTACTGGTGAAACACTGCGACGTTTAGCCGCTCGCCTCGAAGAGACTGGCACAACACGAGATGCTGCCAGGCGTGGCAGACCCCGGAGTAGCCGTTCTGCAGAGAATATTGCTGCTGTAGCCGAGGATGTCATGGAAGCGCCGTCGACGGTATCAGTCGACGGTCTTTACAGCGAATTTTGGTACAAGATTTGAAGATGTTTCCGTACAAAGTCCAGACGGTGCATCAGCTGTTAGCTGCTGACCGCCAATCGCGTCTAACATACGCTCAAGCCGTCCTTAATCACCACCAACAGGAAGATGATTTTTCATCAAAAATAATCATGAGTGATGAGGCCCATTTCCATCTTAGCGGGTACGTAAATAAGCAAAATTAACGCTTCTGGGGCACTGAAAATCCGCGTGTAACCCACGAAGAGCCATTACACCCGCTCAAAGTCACTGTATGGTGTGCTGTTTTCGCTGGAGGAGTCATCGGACCTTTTTTCTTCGAAGACGTCGCGGGCCAAATGGTTACTGTGAATGGTGAGCGCTACAGAGCAATGATTAACGAGTTCTTTTTGCCGCAACTTGATGAATTGGGATTGGAAAACATGTGGTTCCAACAGGACGGTGCAACGGCACACACTGTACGTGCCACAACCGATATGCTGAAGGATGCATTTCCCGGGCGCCTAATCTCCCGTTTTGGCGATTTGCCAACAAGATCGCCTGATTTGACCGCTGCAGACTTCTTTTTGAAGTCGCGGGCTTATGTCAACAAGCCTCAGACTCTTGCAGCTCTTAAAGACAATATCCGTCAAGAATGTGAGGACCTATCGCCGGAAGTTTTGGCCAAAGTGATGGAAAATGCCATAAAAAGGGCTCAAATGACAATCAACTGTGGCGGCGGCCATTTACATGACATCATATTCTCGACTTGATGTAAAAAAATTAAAAGACCAAATAAAAATAATCCACAAGAAGAATCAAAGTTTTTCATTTTTTTTTTTTAAATTACAGCCAAAAAACATCGGAAGGTTATTTTTGCGCCACCTTGTATAATGAAAAAAATGTAACGTGAGTCACATAGGGTGCGTCACAAAGGGGTCATGTCTTCTGACAGTTTTTATATATTAATGTGAAAACACGCGTGAATGTAGGGTTCGTCACGCAGGATCTACACATATGTATGTATGTATGTATGTATGTACATATGTATGTATTATGCGATTTCAAACTTTGTAGTTAAAATTTAATTTGACAATTGAATATAATTGAAAATTCTTAAAGAATACATATATTTTCTTTTATTTCAAAGTTATGAAGCGAAATTTAAAATTATGTACATTTTTAAATATTTTGATTAAAATCATTCAATTTCTAGCTCATAAGCAATCTGTGTAAAATATTCAGATTAAGTAGGATCTTGTACTTTAGCGTTAATGTATGTACTCATAAATAGATTTATGCAAAAATAATATTTTTTCAACATTTGTCAAGAGAAGTCTGTTACACATCCCTTCAAGTATTCTTGTTGGCATTGAAAAAGCTCCGGATATAATAAAAAAGTTCTACAAGTGCTTTCGTAAAATATTTGTAAAAAATTATAACTGTTATAAAATAAATTGTAAATATAATATTGTCCATTATGTCTTCAACATTGATCTCTATACAGAAAGTCAACCTTGTTCTCAGTGTACAGAATATGTGATCGAAATAATTGTAGCATACAGTCTTGAAGAATCAGCAATTTGCTTTTCGTACTGATTTTGACATTTATCAGAACAAGTTAATGATTGCCAAGACGGTTTGCATTTGCGGAACGAGGAACGATTAAAAAGGAACGTTTGGATCGGTCCAAAACGTTCCAATTAGGGAATCGTTCAATGGAACTAGGTCGTTCCGGAACGACGCAACACTACTACTTTGACTCTGTTCATTCATATGAGCACTTTGTTGCATACCGGCACAACGTATTATGTCTTCATGACCAAAATTGATAACCACGTACCTATTAAAAATATGAAAAAAATTCCAAAATCGAAAACTCACGAAACAATCACGCAAAAAATCTGCTCATGTACGCTCACTCACGTTAAGTTTTTTTTTATACTCACGCTCATGCACACTCACGTGATTGAAACAAAGAACTGCCCACGATCATGCATGATCACGCATGATCACGCATTATTCACGCTAATCACGTGAGCGGTGCCCATCTCTAATTCAAACCTCGAGTACCTTTGTATTATTTTTTCTATATTATTTTGTTTGTTTTTCTTAACTGAAATGTTATGTTTTTGGTTGTGTTCACCTATATTTGTAAGTTTACTTTGATTTCATATAACAATAACAATATAACAATGGTGGAAATAACCTTAAAGGAATTTAAAAACTAAAAGTAAAAAAAAATAAAGTTCCTGTGGTAATACCCAATTAAAATTAACATATTGATGTATTATTACAACATAAGTTATGTTTTATTAAAGGCCGTGATACTTGCGATCTGTCAAAAAAGTCGTGTGTGTTCAAAAAGTATAATAGTGTGACTATAAAATGTACTTGTGAGACAAATTTTTTAAAAAGTCTGTCCGACTTTTATATAATTATGAAAATTTCCATAAAATGATAGACTTCATGCGATCAGAGATGCATCTTTTTAAGAAATTAAGTTGCAACGAAAGCAAAATCAAATTAAAACTATTTATTTTATAAATCGACAACTATTTAGGCGCAAAAAATCAATAAAATCTAAAATTACTTGAGTGAAAAATACACATGCATGTATGTGTTTGCATCTTTTTTGTGTGATAGTGTGGCAAATTCAATGGGACTTTTAAAAGCGGGACAGAGTTCTGTCTGATTTTCCAGTGAATGAATCGTACGACTGTGTATGATAGTGTATCACGGGCTTAAGTGTTTCAAACTTTCTAATACAATTTTTGTTAATGCCTATCAAATTTAATTTTTATTATTTCATGGAGTGGGTTCCCGGGAAATTACAAAAAAATCCTGAAAAAGTGCGGAAAAATCTCTACTTATACTGCATCGATAGCAATAATGTGTTCGATTGAAAATTCGTTATGCAACGAAAATTTCGACAATGGTGGCAGCTCATAATACGAATTTGACATTCGGTACGCTATATTCGATAGCCAACGAAGATCGAATGTAACTCATAATAAGGGCGAATATCTAACATGTCAACTAATAGAAGTATTTCCTATAAAAAAAATTAAAAAATACAACTACTTCTACGTTCGTTATTACTTTGGCATTGGGTTTCTCTAGTTTGGACTCTGTTTTCCACATTCTGATTTTTTATCGTATGAAATAACAAGTGAATATAATATTTTATTAAATTAAATATAAAAAATATTATGTTACATTAATTGCATTACATTTAAATTTTAAGTACATTAATTTAATTTGATTAAATTTAACCTGTAATTAAAAATTTTATTCACCTTCTGATGTTTTCTTACATCTTCGTGCGCATTTGCTATTTGGCCTCTCCACGGCAGAAGAGCACGTATAGTTGTTATTGTTATTTTAAAAATTTCGGTAGACACTTGGTTTACTCGTAGTTGCACTTTTTAGTTTTTGTATTAATTTTCAGTTTTAATATAGGGTGATCAACTCGATTTTTACCGCGGTTGTTTACAATACAGTTGTCGGGTTTTTCAATATGTTGATTTTTCGAATGTTGAATTCCGGTTTTTTATTACTAAAAAGCCGAATACATTTCAATTTGTATATTTTTTCAAAATAATTAGTTTTTACTATATTAAAACTTAGACGATTTTTTTCCAAGTATTTTTTTATTGTAAAAGTTCTAGCTGTTTTTTGGCCATGGCAAAATAGTTTTTGAGGTGGAATTGCATTGCATTTGCATCGGATGACAAACTCCATATTCAAAAAGTGTTACAGTTTTGTTGACATTTGCTTCATATTTTGTATCGAGTTAGACATCCATCGTAGACAGGGTTGCCACTTGCAAATTTTCTATGCGACGAAACTTGGCTATAAAACCTACCAAAAATCCTTCCGAAAATACCAATTTTTTTAATATTGAAAAACATATATGTATTTTTCATATAAAGTATAATTTTTATTTGATAAAGTTTTTAAATTATAGAATAAATAACAAAAATAACAGTAATGTAACGAAAACGAAGGATGTAAGAACATAAAAAAATTCATTTACATATGACCATTCTCAATATGTAACTTATAGTTTACATATTTATATGTTATGGAAACAAATAGTAAAAATTAATCGCCATTCCCCAGTTGGCTAAATGGTCATAGACGCAAATGTCGTCTACGATGTCCTCAGGACATTTTAAAATTTGTCGCCTATAAATTATTGATGAAGACAACTTAACTAACAAAAGCGTGTATTTTGTCGTATTTAAAACCGTATTTACGACTTTTTAAGCGACAATATCTTAACTGCCTGTTCGCCGATATCGAAAGAAAATTTTGTTTCGATATCGTTGAACAGGCAGTAAATTTGTCTTGAATTAGACTCATTGCATGCATTTTGTCGTATTTTAAACCAATTTGACGACAAAATGCATGCAATTGTAGCTTATCTTGTCCTCAATAAAGTCTTATCCAAGACAAGATGAGCGACAATTGAATTAATTTTGTCGTATGTCAAGCCACATTGACGACTATGTGAGCGACAATGTAATAAAATTTAGAGCCGCACTCTTATAGTTGTATAGATATATGTGGGGGAACCCGTCTCTGCCCACTTATACCCTCAATATTTTCTAGATATTGCAATTTGTTCTAAGATATAGGAATATTAATAATTACTTTGTGTGGGCGGTAACCGTTTTCCCATCCTATACCGCCAGTAATTTTGTGGAAAAAAAAACTCAGCGAATTTATAAAGCCTCACTCTTATATTTGTACAGATATAAGGCAATTTGTAATTACCTCCTGTGGAGGGTACTCGTTTCACCCCTCCGATACCTTTTAAATTTTTCTGGAAGTTTTATTTTCTTTTAAGAACCACTCACAGCGAATTTGGAGAGCCTCACCATTCTAGTTATACAGATATAGGGAAATTAGAAATTGCTTTGTATGGAGGGTGCCCTATCCGACAGGCTGGTTTCGTGTAAACTTCGCATAAACCATCCGCAGCGTACCCTGGTTGCAATCATATACATATGTATGTGTACGTACATACGAGTACAAACATTCATTTTTATATATTAGAATAAATTATTATTTTATTTACAGGAAAATTAAAATTGTTCATAATACATATTTTTCTTGGCTTCTGCATTTCTGCAGCAGCTTTCACTAAGCACTTTCGTTGAACAAACGCTTACATGTAAAAACACACACACGATTAAAATATTTCATCTAGGCTTCCAGCTAGCATTTGGAAGATTATTTGACGAGCGCGATCATTTCGCGAATCTTTTTTTAATCGGCCACACGATTGTTGGAATAAAATAGCTTTTTACTCTCTTAAATGATGTTTTTGGGGGTCATTATGACGATTATTGGACGGGTTAACCGTCGTTTACGCATTATGGCGATGGTTTTGATGATTGTTGGACATCAATCCACAATCGTCGCTTAAGTATTCTGAAGACCATTGAACGATTGTTTTATTTCACCGTAATCGTATATTACTTTTGTAAACGATGTTCGTTTAATGAAAGTGTTTTATTTTAAATTGTAATAAGTTTTTTAAATTAAAGTGATTTTTTTCATTCAAAAATATATTTATTACGAGTATTATTACTTATTACTAAAAATATATAAGTAAATCCCAAAAATAATACTTTTTATTTAAAAGAGTCTTACGTGACTCTTTCCGTGCATCGTAGAAGACTCATTACGACGATTCATTCAATACTCGTTTGAAGTAAGAATAAAATAGTCTTACACGATTATATTAGGCGCATTGTAGACGACTCATTCTGAAGAGTCACCACCTTGACACAGTTTCTCCCGTTGGCTGAGGAACTATGTTCGCCATGAAATGTCATTTAGTAGAAATTTTGTATATTCTAAAAGAACTCTTCAAAAGCTTTAAAATGATATCAATATTGGCCATATACGTTTACAAATGCAGTGGAAAATCATATATATATGTATATGGAAACTTCAGAGGCCCATAACTCGGGAACTATACGTTTCCCCCAATTTTTTATTTAACATTTTCTTCTTATTTCACCATTTTCTTCACCCCTATATATTTTTTGTTATTTTTTTTTTTTAGCTTTGTCACTAAAGTAGACTTGTTCCGTAATTTTTAAAGAAAAGTAAAAGAGACAGCGGAAAATAAAATTTTATCTCACAACCTGAAAATTATATGATTTTTCAGAACAGGAAAATGTACACGTATTCGCCACATTCAAAATGGACATTTTAGTGCCGTTGCTGTGCCGGCGTCATGTTCATTTCATGCTCAAGTCGATGGCTCGTGAAAACGTAGTGTAACTTGAAGTACGACGATGTCTTGCTGTTAAACTCAATGAGCATTCACAGACAAGAACAATTTTTAAGCCGCACATTTTTGTTCTTTTCATAACACACGAGACTAATTCGTCTGGCATAAAATGTATGTTAGTGTAGATTAGTGTTTTTTGTATTCATTTGACATGTGAATTTTTTTAAATTGTGTATGTATTAGTTTTGTGCTGCTGATGCGGGATTGTAGCTGGTTGAAAAATTATGCCAACCAAAAATCATTCTCTCCACCGAATTAGCCCACAAGCAGCCATGTTATGCCAGCATAATTGGCAACTCTATGGCAAGTAGATTTCTGTTTACCTCAGCTGATGAATTTTTTGTTATTTAATTTATATTAAATTCGCGAATAAATAATTTTTGTGCTTAATTCGGCATAAATAAAACGACTGTTTTTGAATTTTATAAAAAATATCTTCATTTATTTGGATACTCCATAAATTTCTACCACCGCTACTACTACCGTCTGCTGTATTGGGTTTCATACTCTCGCCGCCATTTGTGATTTTTGCTTTGGTTATTATTTTGTGTTATTACTAACTATTATTAATAATGACTGGTAGAAAAGTTGCTTGTGGAGCATGCTCTAAGGATATTGGCAAAGGAGGTAGTGTACAATGCGACAACTGTCTTAAATGGTTTCACCTACGCTGTGCTGACATATCTGAAGTTCTTTGCGCTTCCAAACTTGAGTTTTCTTCAAATGTAACAATTGTCGTAATATACCAACAAATAACAACGACATCAGTCAACAAATAAGTCAGTTGCACGCCAAACTTGATATCATATCGAATCAACTGGCGCTGCAGAAGGTGGAAACTGAAAGGCTGATTGAACAATCGATATCCAAACTTCGTGCTGAGTTTAATTCAAGAGTAGAAAGGATTGAAGCTGATGTAGCAAGCTGTCACACACAACCACCTCAAGCGGACACCGCAATGGACAATAAAATAAAAAAACAAGATGCGGTAATTAATGTTATTTATCACAGGGCCAACAGGACCGACATTGTGATCAATGGTTTACCTGCTGCCACACCAAACCTTGAAAATATTGTTGTGAAATTGTGCAGTATTTACAGAATGCCTATAAATATTAATGATATCCAGCACGTATGTTTTATGAACAAAAGTAAATCGGTTTTAGTTAAGTTCAAATGTGTTCGTATACGTGATGAATTAATGGCGGAATATCACAAGACAAGAATGCTAAAGCTATCGGATCTAATCAATGGCGATGTTCACTCCAGGGTTTTTCTTAACGATCACTATGCACTTATGGCCGCTAAGATGAACTTTATGTGCCAGCAGTTATTGAAGAAGAAAATTAAAAAATTTAAAATTTACAATGCCGACAAGCCTAAAGTCAACATCTTCTTTTTGGATGGGTCCTCTGTTTCAAAGGACTTTTATGAATGTGAGAGATTATTCGCGGGTGCTGCTGTATAGTATTTGTTATGCTGCTTTTTAGCTCATTAGCTGATAATTTCAAGTATTTTGCATACATTTTTTATAATTTATTCAACTGTTTTTATAGTGCCTTTTTATATATTTTTTTTTGTTTTATACACATAATTTTTATACATATTAATATTATTTTTTATTTTGTACTTTTTCTTTTTATAATTTTATTATGTCATCTGGCTCGAATTTTGGTCCAGTGTCACATGATAACATGTATTTGCGCTCAAAATTATGTAATTACTTTAATGATTTTAAAATAGGTAATTTTAACTGCCAAAGCTTTAGATTATCTTCAAGGTCTCCGTGCCAGGCTATACTTTTTACAGATCCGATAGACCTGGGAGGGAAGACTTCTCTTCAGATGAAGACAACCAAATTGGCCAACGAGGTGGTGGTGTTGGTATATATGTGTCTAACAAATATAAATGTAGAATAGTTTACAAATCGACAGACTTTGGCGTCTTCGAATCTTTATTCGTTGAAGTTAATTGTTCTAACACGAAGTTACTTTTAGGTGTTGTATACCTTCCCCGTGGAGATATTAATGTTATGGAAAATCGGTTAGGTGACCTACTGGTAAGATACAGGGATACAGTAATTATGGGTGATTTCAACTTAAATCTGTTTAATATTGAGAACTCTCATCTTGTGCTTTCATCTTGTAGGTGTTTGGGCTTGTCCTATCGCCATAATAATTTACCCACCCATTATGCTATCTCAGGGTCCTCATCTCTTTTGGATTAATTCCTACTGAGCCCTTCGCTTTCCGTTCGTATGTCTGAACAGATGCAGTGTCCTGCTTTATCCCACCACTCATTTATCTTTATAAGCATTATGTTTGCTATAAGGCAGAATAATCAGTTTATTGAATTCAAAGATTATAATAATATTGACATCTCTACACTACAGTACCAGTTCCAACAATATGATTTTTAGAGCTTTTATACTAACCATAATGTTAACTTTCAACTGTCGACTCTCATGTCATGTCTGCACTATTTACACTCCTTAATAGCCACTAAAAAAATCATGATCTCACCATCTGGAAATAGCTGGTTTAACACGCCGCTGATAAGATATCACGTATCGCTTAGGGACTTAGCCTTTAAGGAATATTTGCGAGATCCAACACCTGAAAATTGGAGATCTTATTGCAGAGCTCGTAATAAATCAAAATCTGTTATCCGCAGTGTAAAGCGCAAAGCTCACAGTAATATCTTTCGGAATCTTGATACCAAGGGTATGTAGAGAATTCTTCGGCAGAATGGTTTGCATGACACAATGCCTGCAGAGGTTATAAATCCCGACGCTCTGAATACAGAGTTTTCTAGTTGCAGGACGGTTGATTATATTAATCCTTTTGATTTTAGTTTTTCCAACAACCGTTTCTCCTTTCGGGGCATTCTAATCGCAGACTTATGTAATGCATTTTCTAAAATTTAATCTAATTCCGCAGGTCACGATGACCTTCCACTCAAATTTGTTAGGCTAATTTTCCCACTTATAAATCGTGAAATCTTGTTTTTGTTTAACAATTCGTGAAGGACACAGTACAACTTCTCTTTTAATTGGTCTGTCAGATTCCATTAGAAGAGTTGTTGACAAGGGTGACGTAGCAGTTTTGCTTTCATTAGACCTTTCAAAGGCCTTTGATAATGTTAGTCATGCTATCTTAATAAAAAAACTCTGCACCTATTTTGATTTCTCTTTATCAGCATGTAAATTAGTTGTCTCTTATTTGTCATGTCGCACGCAATATGTTCAATGTGGTAGCCTTAATTCGAGGTGTTTACCAGTAACCAGTGGTGTACCACAGGGCTCTGTTATTGGCCCCTTACTATTCATGCTCTACATGAATGACTTCTTTACACTACTAAACGGTATTGAATGCGAGTACTTTGTCTTTGCAGATGACATACAACTGTTATTCACGGGTCACACACAGCTAATGGATGTTTTCGAATATGATATTAACACTTTAATGTGCGGTGTTTCACGTTGGATGAGAAACTGTAAACTTAGTATAAATCCTTTTAAGACCAAGGCGATGATTTTTAAACCTCCAGCTGTTGTATTTAATCTGTCTATCATGATTGATGGCCAAGTTATTGATTTTGTTGATCGGATGAAATGTCTTGGTGTTCTACTGGACAATAATCTTGGATTTGGGAACCATATTAGTGGTTTAATTTCTAAGATTAATTTTACTTTAAGAAGATTATATGCAATGAATCTATATTTGCCCCTACATATTAGAAAGGGTATAGCTCATTCTTTATTGATGTCTAATTTATTGTACTGTATAGAGGAGGTCTATTCTGGATGTAGTGGTGAAGATTTAAACAGGTGTGTCCTACTTTTTAACAGAATAATACGTTTTGTGTATCGATTAAGAATTCATGACCATGTTTCAATGTATGTTAATGATTTTTTGGGTTATAGTTTTAAACTTCATTCAGATTAGATCACTACTTTTGTTTTACAAGGTTATGCTTACAGATCGTCCAGATTATGTCCGTAGACATTTCATATTTTTGCATAGCGATAGAAACCCACAGCTTCTCATTACCACGCTCTTTAAGAGCATTCCACTTTTCACGTAATTCATTTAAGAACAAGCTTGCTGAACATTTTCTTTCGGTTGAATTGAACTAGAGTGTGATTGCACAATTTTATATATGCGTATTACATCTTGTAATTCTTATAATACTTATTTATAGTCAATTTTTTAAATTTTATTATTGTTATTACATACATACTATATACATATTAATTATGCTATGAACATTTGTTAGTCTATTAGCTTGTTGCCTACATACATATGTAAATTAATTTATTTTTGTAGTCCACCAACTATATACATACGGCCCTAAGGGCTCGGTTGGTTAATATTATATATAAATAAATAAAAAAATAATTACGCCCGTGTGTGATAGCCCAATAAAAAACACGGATGCTAATGCTATTGGAGCCCTCTTCCATGGTCAAAGTTTACTTTGTAAAGTCTTGTGTTTGTGGGTGATAAGGGAAGGAAGAAAGGGGGTGAGTACACACTTTGCTGTACTCGCAAAGTTACTTTCTACTTCGTTCTTCATTTACAAATACTTGTATTTGGTTGCATGTATATGTGTCGTTTGCATGTTCATCCAACAGACGAACACAAATTTTTTCAAAGTAAACTTTGCGTGTGGAGAAGCGAAACAAAGTTTAAAAGAAAATTGACGAGACTTTGTCAAACTAAACTTTGATCGTGGAAAAGGGCTCTAACTTAAGAAAATGCCATTAGTTCGTTGATTTATTAAAGTTTCTATTGTGTATGCTGAAATTGATATGAAACGTTGCGCTGCCAGATTAATTTTTTAATATACATATGTATTTCAAAATGAGTTTATTGGTTCATTCGAAACGAAGCCAAAATGTAATTTGGAGGCTAAAAGACAAAAAAGGCTAAATCTAGCCTCGGAAAGGCTAAGCTGACATGACTCAATTTCTCATTGTCAGTCCATTGCCAGCACAGTGTCAGATCTGATATCAGTCATAATTGATCAAAATTTTTTAACAATAAATTAATAAAAATAAAGAGTTTTTTGTTTTGATAGTTCAATATTGACAGCTTATTTCAGTAGTTATACTTATACTTTGTTAAATGTGTCATATTTCTATTAGATTCAAGTTTTCAATTTAAACAGATAAATGTTAATCTCACCTCGCAATTTTTCACAATTATTTTATTATATTTTACAAAGTCAGGGAATTCTTTATACAATATAACATTAAATTGGGTCAAGTAATGCAGATGTCGCTCATGAACTCTGATATATCAGAGCTTGGACACACTTATTTCAGCTGTTGTTTAACTAAGCTATTATTGCTGATAATATACGGTAATTTCGTCATATATAGCCAGTTAAGTTTGCATTTTTAATTAATGAAATTCCACTATAATGAAACCCTAATGTGCATATATAGTACATACATATTTGATGTCATTGTCGATAGTGGTTTTAGTGCCAGTTATAATTAAGCTATTAGTCATAAAACGTATATACTTTTAATTTACAAAGTCGTGCGAGTCGTGTCTAACATTAGTTAAGCTAAAATTTAGTAAAAATTTACTTTAAATACCGGCAACTTTAATTTGATGTTTTTAAAAGAAACTCATCATTCTAATTTCTACATCAAGGTTCAATAAGAGGTAAAAATATATGTATAAGCTACTTTGATTAGTGTTGACTTATTTTTTTATGCAAATGTAAGTTCTTTAAAAATAATTGTTTTCCTTTTAGAATCATCATGAAAACTTTATTTGCTATTGTTGCTATAGCCATCATTAATGCCTTGACGTTTGCCTCTGCTGAACCCGTTCCCGGCGTCTTAGATGGTGTGCTTCAACCCGTAACTGGCCTTCTTGGAGGTGTAACAGGCAAATAAACCAAATAAGTTAGAAAGTTGACTATTCACGATTAACACAACATTTTTGGGAAAATTTAAATTGTAAATAAAAGCGTTAAAAAGAAAAAATAATATTAATAGGAGTTCTAAATATATGTATGTGAAAATTTCAAAACGTTGAAGCGGCACTTTTATAACATCAGTTTTGTTTGTCCTTAGTACGAATTCTAATCAATGAGGCAGCCCTAGTCTGGACTCTTCTAAGATTAAACCATTTAAAAAATTTAATTGAAACTATAGAATAGTGAATCCCAAAGGTAGGGAAATAGCTACATACGATTGTTTAATCAATCAGGTGGCCTTTTCATTTCGGACAAATTACAGATATTACAATATCGACCCATAACCACAAAAACAAAACTTTAGATCAGAAGATTTCGTAGTTATAAATCCAGTTATTGCTTTGAAATGTAGTATGGAATTACGTTTTCGCGGTCACTCTGAAAAGTAAATTTAAATCTTACTAAGGGAGCATGTGCACCTTTCCGATAACACAACACAACTCATCAATTCGAGTTATCCACTTTGACAGACTTTACTTAAACGGCATTAATATTTAAGCTAGAGATGTGAAATACTTTTTCCCCAACCCACTACACATTTAGTTGTATGTGTTGTACATACATAAGTGCTTTGCACAAAGTAAAAGGTGGGTTTTGTAATTCCGTTAAAGAATTATAAATGTTAAAAATGCAAAAATAAAAACAAAGAAACAAATATTTTAGAAACTGGTTTAAAAATATGTAAAGAAAAGTGAATTTTATAGGTGTGTATATAATAAAAAAAATTCTTAAATATATATACATATGTATGTATGTATGTACATATTTATTTTAAAAATAATTTAAATCAAGAGAACAATACCTATTGACAGTCTTAGAAGTTTATAAAGCGTCTATTGGGTTTTTTAAATTTTCATATCTGGTAAAAATCTCCATAAAATTTCCAGTTTCGTTGCTGTAAATTTAAAAAAAAATATTTTTGTTGCTATAATTTTTTCAGTTTAATATTTGATTCTTTTTTCTTGAGTTTATTAAACGAACATAAAAACGATAAAATTCCAAACATGCGGTTTAGTTCCACAAGGTATATTCAACTAGTCATACAAAAACCTGAAACAAAAGTTGCTGGCTGCACGTTGTTGAACTTAAACAAGAAACTGAAAAAAAGATTTAAATAATACTAAAGCAAAAAAGGAGCTACATGTGCCAAGCAAAAAAGTAAATTTATTTAAAAGACTTAAAAAAATTAAACATTTAAGTGACTTAAATTTTACAAAAGAGAAAAAAATTAAAAATTTTTAATACAAAGTTATTAAAAATTATGTATACTGAAAAAGAAATTGGAACAAACCTTTTAAATATTTATAACAAAGTGATAATTACAAAAAATATTTATAAATATCTAAATAAAAA
Source organism: Gymnocheta viridis (assembly GCA_956483585.1). NCBI lineage: Eukaryota > Metazoa > Arthropoda > Insecta > Diptera > Tachinidae > Gymnocheta > Gymnocheta viridis. The sequence continues at coordinate 48,225,320 of OY101440.1, read as the reverse complement.
ACGGCGTTTATTTAAATTATAGTGTTATATTCCTTACATCTACTTATATAAGTTAGAAAAAAATATAATAAAAGGATAAGGTATATTTTATTGAGTCTTTGTGTAAAACTATAAACATTTTATCAGCAATAGAAAAATTTAATGCAATGGATCAAAAAGTAATATCATAATTAATATAAGAACCAAACAGTTAACTACTTAAAGCATTTTGTTATAAACAATCAATTAGTACAAAATTCAAACTAAATAAAATTTAAATGATTTAAAATCCAAAGAATATCAATAAAAATATTAATAAAAGAAACAGCTGTATTAATGTTTTAGTAATTGCAGTAACAAAACGTGAAGTAAAAATTAAAAGTGAATGCAAAACAAACCCTGGCATAGAATAAAATAAGAGGACATACATATGTACCTATGTATATGTATATCTAGGCGCAAAGCTCACAGTGTGTATCTTACTCGAAACCATTTACCCTGTTTTTAGCCCTCTGATAACTTTGCTCCCCCTTGTTATAAAATTGGTGTACGATTTTAAAGCACTATCAACAAAAGTTTCCAAGATATGAAGGTGTAAAAATTGTGTACAGATAGAAATTGGTGCACAACTAATGAGAAAACTCTGGAAACGGGAAATTTTCATCGAAGGATCCTCGCTACTAGAGTTTAAGCCCCACTAAAATATGCGACACTTCCACTATAGTTGTAAAGCTGAAATTTGGTATACAGATAGGCCTTGGTGAACGGAGATGAAAGAATTAATGAATTTCCTCCTGATATAGGCTTCATCGTATTATGTAACACAACCATTTCTAAATTAAGAGATTACAAAACTTAGCAAAAAGGCATCACATCCTCACAAAAACAGAAATGTGAAAAATAAAGCCAAGTTCCAATCAAAAATCTTCGGCCATTAAAAAGCATTGAGATAAAAAAGAGGACCAAGTTCTTGATAGGTAAAATAGCATTTCATTTCTAGGCAAACTTCTAAATTGGCAATATTTTTTTTCATTTTGATTGCTTTTTTTATTTTATGATTTAAGTACGTAAAATTTGTGTTTTGTATTCTTCTTCTTCAAAATTCTACATAATTTACATTTGAAATTGCACCTTATATTTTTTTTGTAACTTTTTATTTATTTATTTATTTAGTTGTACCTTGGCTTAGCTGGAAATTTTTTTTTAATATTCTTCAAAATCTTCTTTGTGTACGTACACCTTTTACACATTTACCAAACATTTTTGGGAGTTTCAAGTTATTTTCTTTATAAATCAACACAAAGATTTTTATACAAACAACTGTTATCCTTTATTTATTTTTAACACAAACTTTAAAAAAGTAAATAAAACTTTAGAGTACATCTGTAAATGTAGTAAATGTTGCAGTATTTGCAGCAATGTGCGGACGGAAATAGTCCTGCCAATTGGTGTTTTTCAAACTGCAAACTCCAATTATAGAATTTACGAATGTACACATAATTAGACTTTTGCATATTTACTTTACATTACGGTTCAAGAATGGCAATTAGGTAATAATGGTAATAAGTTTCTTTATATGAGTCGTATTTTTTTTTAATTTAGATTTTCGATAAAATGTCCTTGGATTTCATAAAAGCAAGACCAGATAATACTTCTTGATGTTATTTTTAATAGCTTGTACAATTTGTCATTTATTTCTTTAAAAACTTCTTCGATATTCTCCATACTGTAAATTTGTATTCATTTAATATTAAGAAAAACTTACCTTTATTTAAATCGGGTCGATATTTAGTTGCGATATAAAGTTGCTACTAACACATGCACACTTATTCCAAGGGCGAATTTGAATATGCACACAAATGATTAAAATATGCATTCAGATATTCCTAAAATAACTTTTAAATATGCACCCGAAAGTATAATTACATATATATTTTTTCAAGTTTTAAAATTTAAAGAATCTTCGATTATTATATTATTGAAAATATGCGTTCAACGTCAGTCGATGTTACTGCATATATTGTTTTTAATCCTGGCCAACGTTTGAAGGACAACATTTTGATTAAAACCTTTGATGAGTTTTTCAATAAATATTTTATTCTTAATATTTTAAAGTTATTCTTTTACGTCTTCTATGACAGATAAACTTTCATGTAAAGAAAGTCCTTTGGTTTGCAATTTGATTATACTTTGGCAAATATATTCAAAATTATCTATTATGTATGCTAAATGTGTTGTTACCGATGAATTATTAAATAGAGCCTTTGCTTTACATATCGACTCTGTCCCATCATCAGAAAGCGTATTTAAAACGCTGCTTTTTTTATAAAGTCGTCGCAATAATATATGGCTTGGGTATATAGAATGCATTGCATTGATACAAAACTGCGCCTGGAAATTAATTATGACAATAAGTTTATTTGGGAAAATACTACATACTATGTATGTATGTAGTTCTACCTTAAGAAAAATGGCTTTGCAATTTTCAACAAGTGAGTCAACATTGCAAAATGTAAGCGAACAAAATCTGCAATTCCATGCAACCCATGAGCATGGGAAAAGAATTTTTAATGATCGCATTGCGGAGACCATGTATGAATGGAGCTGCGTCAGTTACCACAAGTAATTTATGTTAAAAAGAGTTCTGCATCGTAGTAAAAATGTCTAGATCTTCACCATAGTAATAAGTTTACTTGCGTTAGCCTGTATTATTATTCAACTATGTTATATATGTGGTTGCTTTTAGTTTGCTTGTGAGTGCAAACTACCAGTACTTGCGTGGTTAAGTCACAGATGGCATATGTGACCGTAGCAAGTTCATCAAGGACACTATAATATGGATGATGAATTAACTAAACAGTTCATGCCAACTTAAACTGCTATCAAGCGAGGGTGTTCCAGTTTACAGTTGCTATCTATATTTGTCATACAGATTTCTCGAACAGTCTTCGTGCTGACAATCTTGCATACACGGTTGATTTAACAATACGTCGTTGTATTTTCATGTTTTTTAAATTTGATTCTATATTTAAATTTTGTGACTGTATGAATATTCTAAAAATATCCCTGTCGGATAATGATAATAGCCAACTTTAAGTAAACTTTTGTGGACTAATTTTAAGCTATCTACTAAGCAATGCAAGATTTGTTTGTTGTGTTTTTTGAATAAATTTTAAAACCTACTATTCTTATACCTTTGTAATTTTTGAAATTCTCATTTGTTATTTAAAAGTTATTGTATATAGAAGTTTGAAACTTTTCAAGAATATGGTTTAAGGCAAGGCGAATTCATACAGGTGAACTAAGTCCCGGTCCATATTTGAAATTTTTGTTGCAGCGATTCTTGAATATGTTGGTGAGTGTTGAAATAGAAATATATAGATTTTGTATTCCTCTCTCTCTCTCTCTCTCACTAAAAAATAAAAAGTTGCTACAACAAAAATTGCAAATCTGGACCGTGACTTAATACTAAAAGTATAACACTACAAAAAACACAAGCATTTTCTTTTTGTAAAATCATAACACGTTGTCAAAAACATTTGACTAAGCGAAAAAATAAAATATTAAAAATTATGAAATTAAATAAATATGAAAAATAATATTTTAAATTTTTATTCGCACTTTTTCCCAAAATTAATATTTCACTTATTCTGTAAAACAGTAACCATTTTGTTAAAAACAAATTGCAATTGATTATTGAGGGGTACAGCTTGTTCCTATGCGCATTTCACTGTTGCTAATGCAGATCATCAGGGAACTTTACCCAAATATTTCCTAGAAGATATTATATTAAACCTTCATTAAAACAAATGAAAAGTTTAAACAATATAAAAGTTGTAACAAATTATATATTAAAAACGCATAAGGATAACAGAACAGACTTCAACATGAAACGGGCTGGTGTCAAAAGAGCCTGATCCAAATCACCACGTCTATTGGTTGCACCCAAAACTATAACTAGCATTTTGATGGAAACCATCCATTTCGGATAAAAGCTGGTTGATGGTTTGATTATCATAAGTATGTAACACGGAGCTAGTACGCTTGGCGCCTACTAAATCAATTTCATTGATAAAAATTACACAGGGAGCAAGTAAACTTATGAATATGTCAATTAATACCACAACTATTAAGAATTGCTGAAAGACCTAAATTTAGATGCATTTTTAATGTAGAAATGCCTGGTTAGCTTTAAATCATACAAACCTTTAAATATTTCATAATTTCATAATCACTTTCAGAAGTTTTCTGCGATAGTTTTTTTAAGGTTTCTGAACTTCTTGTTATTTCACTTGCGACTTGTGGATTGCCACTAAAAGTAGTTTTTAAGCGTGAAGTCATAGTATGATTACACTTTGATTCAGCAGCTATGGAACGATCTGTCTTAAAGCAACGAACAAATTTTCTAAAAAAAATTATAAACACTGATATTTTTGTATTTTGTATTTCGCACTTTTTGCGAATAAAAATTTGAAATACTGAAATTTTAGCAATTCCCGTAAAAAGCACTGATATTTTTATTTTCTCAACAAGCTGTTTCTATTAAATGACTTGAGTTTCTGCTCTTCACCCTCCTCACCCAAATAGTTTGCTTCTGCAGCAAATGCATGGCCAACATTGATTTTACCTTGTTTAACATATAATTTAGTCGCTCTTCCTCGAAAAAGTTGTTCGCGGTGGCATTATGTACACTAACCAGGTACTCTGATCATATTTTGGGCCTTCATAGCAGCGCTCCTGAATTCGCTTTGATTGCAGCTAGGTACAAAAAGTTAGTTTACAGCTAAAGTGTAAGCAATAAACTTTTGGTTGACTTAAATGTAACTAACTGATATTTAATTAAAACAGAACCTACTTATAGCCAACGCAAACAAATTTAGCTTACAGTTAGCTTCAAAAAGTTAACTGAAAGCTAACGTTTAGGAAGGTAACTTTAAGTTAGTTTGGAAGTAATGCAGAGTCGAACAATTGACTACCGCCTAGCAAAAGTAATCCAAGTGTCAGTCAGCACTAGTTGTTTTTATTTTTATTCATAAACAATGTTGCCAAAAAATTTCTTCAAACAAAATTTTTATTTTTAAATACTTTTAAACATTATCAATATATTTTGTATGAATGTGCCATGTAAAAGAAAGATAAATTAATATAGTCAATGACACAAAATTGACCATGAAAGTGTTATTATATGCACATATATTAATTAACAGAATTTTCTTAAATAAATAATGTAGAAATTACATGCATACTGGCATACTATGATTTATAAAGGGAGGGACGGAGACATTAACAATTTTTTTATAGTTAATATTTATACCTAATTAGTTGAACTGTTTTAGATTAAAATTGAAAGTCTCAAGTTCAAATCTGAGTTTACCAATTTCTTTTTAATTTAAAAAAATTTTATTACTAATTAATATTTATTCGTAATTGTTGAACTGTTTAAGGTTTATATTGAAATGAAAATTTTTGGCTTAAGTTCAAATCTGAGTTTACCCATATCTTCTTAATTTAAGAAAAAACCATCATGTTTACATTGTCACAGGTGGTTGAATACTAAGAAAGTCAACTACAAGACAAAAATAAAGTAAACAAAAATGATAAACTGCTTGATCTCAAAGCCAACGGCTTTGGAAAAAGCAAGAGTGTATGAAATATTTGGAATAATTAAAAATCAGAGATGGAATTTCGTACTAACCGATTTTGATTTAACTTGTAAGAAATGAATAAGTTGCACTTTTCGTATTCTAATTCGTTAAATAAAACGGTTAAATAGTTGATATTCCTAGTTACTAGTATCCACCGTCAAAAGTGGTAAAAACGAACAAAGAACGCTGATGAGATGGTGTAGCGACCTCGAAATCAGTACTGATCCGTTCTGCTAGTCTGATGAATAAATTGTTTCAAATAAAATAGTACTCTCTTAATAAAATATAATGAATTTATCTAAATATAATTTCTTAAATTAAGAAGATATGGGTAAACTCAGATTTGAACTTAAGCCAAAAATTTTCATTTCAATATAAAATTTGATTACTTAAAGTTGTTTTTATTAAGAAAGTAATATTTCGAACTTGCTACACCATCTCATTAGCGTTCATTTTTCGATTTTACCACTCATAAAATTAACTTTTATCAGAAGTTAAATCAATTTCCTATAATATGAAATTCCCATTTCTGATGATAATTATTCCATTCCAATTATAAAAGATAAAAACCAAGTAAAAATAAATGGGAAATAGCTTGATCGCAGTTTCAAACTATTTTCAAAATTCCATCTAAGGGGAAATGTTAAATAGTTTTGACATCACTGTAGCTTATGTGGTTAGGAGTCTGCTGATGAAATGCGAAATGCTTCTATCTATGTATAGCTTCTATACATAGCAACAAACAACAATTTAAAAAAATATATTATCTAATTAATCTATCGGTTAGTAAAAAAAAATTGTGTTCACAGTCAAATGCGCAAAAGTGGATAAACAATTGATTGAATTTCATTCTCCTCAAAAGAAAAGACTCCATTAAAAAATGATTCATAAAATTTCAAAACATTTCGTAAAGATTAAAATAATGTTATAAATATTCAAGAATAACGAGGGATTGACACAACAAGAACTCTTACTCGAGAAATAAAATAAAGATCAAACACTTTATTCTTAGCCATTTAATTAATCAATTATCTTACTAAAATTAACAAAGTAATTCTACTACTAAATCTAAAACTGTACCAAGACTGTATGATAGTTATTAAAATAAAATACTATTTCAAAATAAATCAATTTTAAAAATGAACTGGTTTTTGCTGCTTATAATACTGCATAACTCAGCTTTAAATTGGGCTGCGCCAATAGATTCGGATGTAACGGATAAATACATTTTCGATCAACTATATAATAAAACATTTGCTTCGTCCGATTCAAAAAAATTTACACAGAAATGGGAAAACTTGGCGGACAACAAAGAAAGTGTTTCAAATACATCTTCGCTTAATGAAATTCTTGATACACAGTTTTATAATAAATCAGAACACTTAAGAAAAAAGTTAGAGGAAAATTCTAAAAAGAAGATAGCTGAAGTAGCCATTGAAAATAAAAAAACTATCGAGGAGCAAGGGCTTTATGATCTAGAAGTTGGTTTTCTTACTTCTTCGCAAAGTCCAGCAGGGAGCTCAATTGAAAACGTAGAGGTCCTGCCTGGGAATTATAATGATCGGCAACCATTTGTCTATTCACAACCCATTTTATCGCCAAGAGAAGTGAAAGTTGACCAAGTCATTAGTGAAGTAATCAAAGAAAATATGAATGAAACTGAAGCTTCTACCGATCTTAAATTCAAACAAATATCCAACGTTTCATCTACTTTTAAACATGCAATAGATTTTGTTATTGAAGATGTTGTGGATATTGGCAGTCAATTTGGTCTGTTATCCGAGATAATATTACATGAAAAAACTCCAGCTATTGATGAAACTGTTACCGAAAATATGAAACAGAAAGATTTTCCTTCTACGAATGAAAAGCTGTTAGAATCACAATTCACGTCAGAAAACCTGCATGGACGCTTTGGGAATTTCCATAATGAAACCTCAAAAATGATTGAAATCGCATCTGAAAGTGTTAATAAAGATCTAGAAGCAAATTTTGATTCCAAACAGTCCTCCAGTCACCCCGACACTAAAATTGAAACAAATTTAAGGACCCTCCTTCCAGTGACGCAAAAATATGAAATGGAAGACATCTCTGCAAGTTCTCGAAATATATATGAACATATCGTCGCTAACCAGGATGCTGAACTGGATACCAACAAAAATTTTAATGAAAAAAAGTTAATTACAGAGAAAGAGGCATCTACTCCATACGCCTATGAATGTACAAGCGTGAACCCTGCTAGAGAGCAAACTAGTGATTCTTTAATAAAAGCAACAATTGACCATAGTATAGAAAATACAACTGAAGAAAAACCAAGTTTTTTCTCTTCAATATATTCAGCAACCGAGGATTCTATTAATTCTAAGGAAGCAGTCATATTGAATGAAACTATCACTAAGCCTGAAGCTCTTAATAATTTCAAATCTGAAGAAATGTCCAAACAGAATCCTGCTTTCAAACAAGCTTTAGATTCATTTTTTGAAAATGTTGTGGAAATAGGACGTGAACAGACAAAAGACCAAATGGAAGATAAAACGGGAGAAAACATAACAACATTTCCTTCTTCCTTGGAAGTATTGAAAGAGAATTTCGACAATAAATCAATTCAATTTTCAAATTCTGACAGATCTAACTGTTCTAGATCCTTTGAACATTTGACTGGTTTGGCTTCTGCTAACGAAAGAATTATACTTGAATTTATTTCTGCAAGTGAAAATAAATCGGGAGGTGTCAGCAAGAGCCTTAACGAAAGTTCCACAGAAACAACAAGAAATGAAGAAGAAATTAATTTGGAGAATTTCAATTCAAACTTTGAACTTTCCACAGCTTCTGCGTCTCCTGAAAATGTCTATGAAACCACAAAAACTTCGGTTAAGGATCAGCAAAACAATATTGAAAAGTCCACTACAACTCAAGTTCGCCTTGACAGTACGATTTTTGACGAAAGCGTTGAAGATAAACAAAGTAATGCTGATCATCTGCAGGTAGCCGAAATTACCTTTCTTATAAGTGAAACCGAAACGCGTACAACCCAGCAGCCTGAGATTGCAACACATTTGGAAAGAAAAAAATTCAATGAAACAAAGGCTTTAGCAAATGAAGTCTTGTGGTCACAACCTACAGCACAAAATAAAGATCAAAGTTTCGCTAAGATTATTGATAGCAAAATATCAGAAACAAACAAAGATATCAAAGAAAATTTGTCAATCATTTACGAACCATTAAAAACTAATGCATACACCACTGTATCATATCCAATACTACAAGAAACTACCACCACTGTCAATAATATCATAGAAGAGACTACCAAACAAGAACAAAAACATTCAAATACCAACTTGCCATCATCTGCCACACACATGGAAGAGTTTACTACGATATCACCTCTGGAGAGTATTACAATTTTACCTCATAAATTCGAAAAAGAAGAAACTACACATCAACATTTTCAAGAATTTCAAAATAATTTAAAAGAGTTCATGGTTTTGGGAGAAGGAAATGCCAATGTAGAGGAAGCTATGACATCAAGTAGCAATTTTGATAATCAAACTACATTTACGAAACCTGAGGATGAAACAAGTACAGAAAACTCGGCATCGCAGGAACCTCATCCCACTGGTGTGATAAGACAAAATTTCTTGAATTAATTATCCGAATATAACAAAAATAATTCGAAATATATTATTTCTGTTACAGATAGTGAGAAGCAAATACCAGAATTACGAGTTGGTGCGTCCAAACTCATTCAAACAACGGAGGCTCCTTTTGATTTCAGCACAGTATTTCCAGCTGTTGAAAAATTCGGAGGTTCCAAAGAAGATCAAGAACAAATAGTAGAAGATAGTATAACTATGTCGAATGATATAAAGGAAGATACAGTTACCACAACCACTGAAAATAACATAACAGAAGAAATTACAGATAAAGCAGAACCAGCAACTACAGAGTGTAAGTACATACTAACTTTGTATTAATAAGAGGATATATGGAAGACTATTTATTTGTAGATCTTAAAAACAATTCTTGACACTGCTAAAATAGTTTTTGTAAACACTAGCGCTTCAATCCAGGAGTTTGAAAAATCAAATCATAAAAGTTTTTAGAGTTAATAACTATTTCTTTATATTTACAAAGCTAAATAAATTATATTTTAAAATTTAATGGAAAGTTATTTACAAAATTTCATGACCCACATGTAAGCTAAAGTTTTCTAAAAACTCTTTTGAAATTTCTTACACCTCAAGATTTTAGCTTTAAGAACAATTCATTAATATATAATAGCTGCGTTCGAGTACTTTTGCATTAAAATGCAGTAAATGAGTAATTACTGAATGAACTGAAAAATTTACTCTCAAAAAAGCTGTTGCCCAAAAACATACGTGAACGGTAAAATTTTAAAAACTTGTAAGATTAAGGAACAGCTGATTGCAATTCAACGTAGTGTTGAAATATATTTACACTTTTGACTCCACTCAACTCTTTTTCTTATTGGTAATCGGTGCAATATTTATTTATTATAAACAAATTATTTTCTTTCTTTTTCATATGTTTATTTTTATTTTATTTGATTTTCCTAGTTTGTCTCTGATTAAATTTGTTCAAAAGTATGTGATTATTTGTTTTTGCTATTGACTTGTTTGTAGTCTGTATATATTGAAATGAGATTTTTATAGCTAGAATTCAAATCTGAGTTTACCCATAGTTTCTTAATTTAAGAAATTATTTTTGGATAAATTCATTATTTTGTTAAGAGAGTACTTTTTATTTGAAATAATTTATTCATCAGACTAGCAGAACGGATCAGTACTGATCAGAGTAGGAAAATAAACAAAACGAAACGTTTGCTTTCGTATTGTTTTGCTCTTTCCAATGAGCAAAACAAAAACAAAACAAAAACTCTGAGAACGATTGTTTCATTTAGTTTTGTATTGTTTTTGTTTGTGAGCACTGTACATTAATTTAAACGTGTGCAGCTAGAATGAGAGCAAAATTGAAAAGTTTCAAGAAGAAATGTTTGCAAGCGTTTGCTGATTGATTCGCTCTTTATACCTCCATTTCTATTGTACATATAATTTGTTTACTGTGACAGGAGATAATGTATTAGCGCGATATGTTTGTATGTACATAACTCTTGTTTTTGGGTAATAGGTATTAAAAGACAGTTTTTAAGGTTTTCTTTTATTTATTCATATTTAGGCTATAATAATAATAAGAAAAAGTTAAAATAAAAAGCAATTCAAGAAATTTCAGCGCAATGCCTAAGTATTCAAGAATTTCATTCAAAGAATTAAAAAATATACATAGGTATATAGTACCTACATATGTACATGTAAATACATATGTATGCATGTACGTACCTACATAAAATAAAATGCAAAATTCAAAAGGATTAAACTGCTTTAAAAAAATTTTTGCTACAAGACAAAAAATTAATTAGCTATAATGGGTCAAAGTTTAAATTTAAAAAAGAAATGTTTTCATGTTTCAAAAACTCTATGAACTCTTTTAGCTCCATGAATCTTTCTAACATAAGATATGTAGAGTTCCATCTCGTAATATTGTCCCATGTTATAATTTCCGCTTTTTATAAAATTGAGGTATGATTGTGTTCTTAGTTTTTTCACAGTCGTTCTGATGACTTCAAGTTTTTCTTTCGTAGGAAACATATGGGAAAAGTTTTGTTTGTTTTCCCACTCTGGTACTGATTTCGAGGTGGCTACACCATCTCATCAGCGTTCTTTTGTTCGATCTTACCACTTTTGACGGTGGATACTAGTGACTAGGAACATCAGCTACTTAACCGTATTATTTAACGAATTAGAATACGAAAAGTGCAACTTATTCATTTCTTACAAGTTAAATCAATTTCGGTTAGTACGAAATTCCATCTCTGATTTTTTAATTATTCCAAATATTCCAGACTCTCTCGCTTTTTCCAAAGCCATTGGCTTTGAGATCAAGCAGTTTTCCATTTTTGTTTACTTTATTTTTGTCTTGTAGTTGACTTTCTTAGTATTCAACCACCTGTGATAATGTAAATTTGTCAATGACCTTAAAAGCAAGTACAGTACTGAGTAACCATATACTTAAAATAGTTTAAAAATAATTGTTATTTATCATTTTTTATTATTTTATTTTAGTTTTTCTTTGTTTAAATGCCTTTTTCACAAATTGTATACTTTTTCTTTTCTTATTTTGTTTGATTACATTTAGAATCATATGTTTTTATGTTTTACTAAATTTTACCACAAGAAATTTTTTCAGTAAAAATTCGTAAATTCTCAGCGATGAACAATCACTTTACGCTCTCAGTTTGTGTTCTCATTTAGTGTAACTTGAGTAAACGAACGCAATTTAGTAAAATGCAGTAAAGGTCAGTAAAAATTTTTAAAAACTTTAGGGTACTCGAACACACTTAATACAGGCTAAAAAATGTTCCCCATGTTGATCGAATTGTGTAAGATCTTGTCAATAACTGGGAAATAGTACGCAAGTAATAGAAATGAATTGCATTCCTTATAATTTTTAATACTGTGGCAACTCTGTATCTTAGAAAGCAGTTCCGAAATTTCAGAGTAAGCCGAAAATTCGATTCTAAACTATGTACATATGTGTGTATTAATGCAAATGTAAAAGAATACATACCAGAAATGTTTAAATAATATAATTTTCTTTTTTGAAATAAAGCAGAATCCCAATAAATCTTACCCCGTTAAATTTAAAATCTCCAAAATTTATAAAAAACTGTTGGTCTCTTAAAAAATCATCTTATCATAAGAACCTGAAAATGTTAAACGGTGCAATAACAAAACAGCAAGATGCTTTTATTATTTTATTTTATTTGTAGACTTCTACTTCAATGCCATTATTTTTCTTATTTATGCACTCGGGAATTTCCACTACTTTCCCATTTGTGACCCTAGATGTTTCTTCAGCGCAGGCTTCATTAACATCGGCTTTAACCTCAGCCAGAAGATTCTCGTTGTTGACTTCAGATGTCTCTTGAGATTCAGATTTCGCTAACTTTGGTCTCAATATTTGCTTCCATCTTATCTTGACCATTTTCTTCATAATAGCCAACAATGTGTTTAAGACCAAGCAGCAGTCGTCTCTCGATGACATAATATTTCCATTGTATAATATTTACCCTCAAATTCATAATATGTCTCGATGTCGATTTCGCGCCGCTTTAACTCATCTATCAGTCTCTTTGGATTTCAGAGTTATTACTTGTTGTCGGCAGGTCCCACTTACTCAATTCCTTCTTGAGATGCTCCACTTTAAGCTTTTCAAACTTCATGGATAATATTATTATTCATTTTTTTCTTCTAATGAATTAATAATTTTTTAAATTATTCAATCTTTTATTATTTTATTTTTGCAATTTCACTTCTGACACCGATTGCTACGTTCAAGAATGATAGAAATAAAGATTACGCCATCAGACACACATAAAAAAATATTTCTATTCATGTTGGAACGCTGTCGTCACACAACGTGTGTTCTGATTGGCTAATAATTTTTAGTTCTCAAGCTACATACACATATATAATGCCTTGCAGATAATATAGGACAACGTAGTCCAGTATAGGGGGATGGGGTTTTTTACAGAGGTGCACTTGTGCGGAAAGCTATCTGTCTGTCATCCACTTGGGGATGGCAAGAAGCGATTCCTCTGTTTGAAATTCTCAAGCAGCTCACTACTTCCGGTCTTATACTAAGTATCCCCTGGTAATGCCTTTCAGACACCCGTCTGACGGCAGCTAAAGTGAGAAGGCACACAGTTGAGTAACCTGAATGGCATTCCAAACCGATGCGTCTCAGGTAATTAGGTGTTATACACTGAAACTCAACTGTTCTTTACCTGCCTAGAGGTTGTTGGCAGCCCCAACTCTAGGATCGGATGGGAGGCCTAATCAGTCACTCAATCCTAAACACCACTGATTACTGAAACCACAACAAATAATTACCAACGGATCCCCAAGATGATGACCTTTAGAATGAAAAAAATGACACGAATAGGAACATGGAACGTACGCACACTCCTAGATACATCTAAACTGGCCCAAGTATGCAGAGAATTTGCCAACTACAACCTGCTACTTTTAGGACTGTGCGAAACCAGATGGCCAGAAGCAGGAGAATTCAATACCTCCGAAAACCTAACTTTTTTATACTCCGGTAAACCGCCGAACGAGCCAAGGTCGAGCGGAGTCGGATTACTCTTATCCAAGGAAGCCCGTAGTGCACTGATCAACTGGAAACCATATGGTGACAGAATAATCACAGCAAGATTCCGCACTAGGGCTAGAAACATTACCTGCGTGCAGTGCTATGCACCAACAGAAACATCTGAATCCTCGGAAAAGGAAAATTTTTACAGTCACCTGAACAGAGTGCTGTCATTAATACCGCGAGGTGATATCGTGATACTCATGGGTGATTTCAACGCACAACTTGGAGCAGACAACACTGGAAGAGAAACCATAATGGGGCAGCATGGCATCGGTAGAATGACGGAAAATGGAGAGCTCTTTACTGAAATATGTAGTAACAACAATCTCGTGATCGGAGGCACCATATTTCCCCACAAAACTAGCCACAAAGTAACGTGGGTATCGCCAGACAGAGTGACCGAAAATCAAATCGATCATATTGCTATAAGCAAATCATGGCGCAGGACTCTTCTGGACGTACGTTCCAAACGCGGTGCAGACTGTTCCACAGACCATCATCTTGTAATTGGAAATATTCGCCTAAAGGTATCTGCTATCCGTAAACCACCATCCGCTGATCGAAAATATGACGTACGCAAACTGAAAAACGTTCAAATCCGGCACAATTACGTGGACGAACTAAAAGGGGGCCTTTTTATACAACGAGCACACCCGGTGATAGAGTGGCAAAACATAAATAATAACTTCAACGATGCTGCCAGGGAACATATCGGTTACAAGACCCTCAAAAGAGCACAGTGGTTGTCGGATGATACCTGGAAGTTAATTTTGGAAAGAAAGGAAATAAAGGCAAAGCAAAATATAGCTAGAACGCGCGGTGAAAAGATAACGTTAGGTGAAGCCTACAGGCGTCACGATTTGCTAGTGAAACGGAGTGCTAGAAATGACAAGAGAAGATGGCACGAGGAACTTGCGTGTAATGCCCAAAAAGCATCTGAAGAGCATAGGCCCAAGGATCTTTACGCAATCACCAAAAAACTCACAGGTAAAAATTTCCTTAACACAAAACCACTAATGAACAGTGAGGGAGTACTATCAACATCCAAAAATGAGCAATTGGAAATATGGAGACGTCATTATTCTTCAATGCTTTCAAACGCTCCATCCAACCTTTCGAACATTTGCTCATGCGCAACCCACACAGTTAGGCAAGACATCTCAACTGAATGCCCTGACATTTCAGAAGTTTTAAACGCTATTAATGCTTTGAAGGCAAACAAGGCCCCCGGTGCCGATAATATAGCCCCTGAAATGCTTAGAGCTGATCCCCAACTAACAGCGAACATTCTGCTATCCCTCATCGAGAACTTTTGGCTCACACTCGAACTCGACTCAAAACTTAAAGAAGGTATCATTGTCAACCTACCAAAGAAAGGCAACCTTACCGATTGCAGGAACTGGAGAGGTATCACAATTCTTAGTGCAGTAAATAAGATTATAGCGCATATTATCAACAAAAGAATATCAGATACTGTAATGGATGATATCAGGCCTGAGCAGGCTGGCTTTCGTCCACAAAAGTCTTGTGTTGACCATATAAACACTTGCGAATAATTATTGAGCAGTCCGTCGAGTGGCAGTCCCCCCTGTACATGATCTTTATAGATTTTGAGAAAGCATTCGACACCCTGAGCCACGATGCGATATGGAGTGCTCTCGCGAGTAAAGGTGTTCCGCCAAAGATTATCATGCTCACTCAAGCTCTGTATAAGGATGTTAGATGTCGTGTTGTCCATGACAACGCACTAAGCAACAGTTTTAACGTTGCAACCGGAGTGCGCCAGGGATGTATACTATCCCCTTTTCTCTTTAACATCGTCCTAGACGTCATAGTGCGCAATGCTACTCAGAACAGCAGAGGTATACGATGGGGACTCACTCAACAACTCGAGAGTCTGGAGTACGCAGATGATATTTGTCTTCTGTCTCATAGCTATCGGCATATGTCAGCTAAACTTAAGTCCGTCGAAACCGAAGCTGCAAAAGCTGGTCTAAAAATAAATATTAAAAAGAGCAAGGTAATGCGCTGCAACACCATTAATAACAGCAGATTTAAAATACAGGATGTTGAACTAGAGGAAGTAAGGTCGTTTTGCTATCTTGGTAGCATTTTAACTCATACTGGAGGCTGCAGTAATTACGTCGCCTATAGAATGTCAAAGGCCAATCAGGCATTCGGTATGCTCCGCCCTGTATGGAAATCTACTGTTATTTCAAAGCACACTAAGATCAGCATATTCAATTCGTGCGTCAAATCGGTGCTCCTTTACGGTTGTGAGTCATGGAACACAACAACACGTGAAATAAATGCCATACAGGTGTTTGTTAACCGCTGTCTACGAAGGATCCTTAAGATATTCTGGCCAAGCACCATATCAAACACTCAACTATGGTCACAACAAATCAAAGTCCAATCAACATCGAGATCCTTAAGCGAAAATGGCGCTGGATTGGTCACACGCTCCGTAGACCACAAGGCGACCCTAATAAAACTGCTATTGACTGGAACCCCCATGGAAATACACGAAGAATTGGTCGCCCGTCGCACTCCTGGAGACGTCAACTCGAAGCTGAAGTAATCCAAAGTGGGCTAAGCTGGAGGGAAATCAAACACCTAGCATCAAACAGAACCGAATGGAAAGAGTTCGTTGTGGCCCTTTGTTCCTTATAGGAACCACAGGACATAATATATATAATATAGTCCAGTATAGCTGAAATGGACTAGTTACAATATGGTCCTATGTAATGCATTAATGTATTATGTCATTTTCAAACAAGAACTTATTTATATAACACAAATGTTCGTGCTTTCACGATCGTACGCGTGGCAAACAAAATACTTTTAAGTGGTCCATGTGTTAATGAGATGGAGTAGTTTTTGGGTTAGTCTTATGTAATGCAAACATGGACTATATGGTCCAGTCCAAGGACTTCGAAACGTTAAAAATAGCATGTTTTTAATATACATTCGGTTTTGGACCCTTCCCTGGTCATTTGCGAACTAGTCCAAAAACGCGTGGTCGGGCGTTATCTGCAGGGTGTTTGTGTGTAAAAATAACAGTGGGACAAATTAATATTTTTTTACAAAAAAATATTTGAAATCAAAGAATTTTTTATTACAATTTAATTTTTTTTCATAATTTTAAATATTTATTATATATATCAACCAAAAGTGTGAAGAGGTGAAAATACTTTTATAGATATAGAACTCATTTAAAATAAGGTTTATTGAGCATTTTTTATATTCGGGGTTGTCACAGAATCCAATGTAGTCAGAATTGGATTTGAATAAAACGACAAAAAATACTTTTGTGTGATGAATTGTTATATTATTAAATTTCCTCTGGCGCTTATTTATATTTTGAGCGATTTCAGCATTTAGTAACCTGATTCGTAAATCGCATACAACTGCCACAATTGCACACCCACGCTGCTTCAATATATTAAACAAATTGTTTTTTAATATTCGGCAATCGTAGTCGTAATATATTGACTGCTTCCAATTTGATAATAAGCCTTTAAAAGCCAAAGGTTTTAAATAACACTTGAAGTTTATGTAAATAACTCACCTCTCAACAAAGCCACCTGGATGTAATTGGGTGGTGTTAGCGTTGAGTCTGTCGACTTGTCGTAGCAATACTTCTTTTTCGCCTTCATTTCATCAAAACTTAATACATAGCTTATCTGATTCAGACATTTGACTACCCGCAGAGATTAAATTCACAACGGGATCCAAAATACCCGTTGACATATGTATCTAATTTTTTGAAGTGGGAAATGTTTTTTCCTTAATAACCTGTAAGCCTTGGCACTTGATGAATACAAAGTTATTGATTAGGCTTCTGTATTTGCAAATTTTTTTAGAGAATCAGTCAATTAGTATGCCTACCATCCCGTAGTTGTGTTACCTTCTTTGGGAAAGGGGTAATGAGAGAGGACAGATGGTGAAAGTAAGAAAGCTTAATTTTTACAACTCTGATATTGCCTTCATCACTCAAACAGTCCGACAACAACAAATACAATGGAATACTAATGCACATATGAAAAAATGCTGGATGTTATGAATTGCCTGAAGCTGGGCTCGAACCCACCTTCTTAGACTTTATTTGCTTTGTGGTCAACGCGCTAACTACTTCAGCCAACAGCACCCTCTTACGCAAACGATTCTCATGAATCGAATTGCTATGCATAGGGATGGATCTGAAAGGCAACAAAGCTCGCAAACCCGTGAGTCAAAAATCTTTCAGGAATTGTAACCGATTTCAATTATTTTTTTTTCTTAGTAATTTACACGAACAGGAAAAAACATATTATAGCATTTGTTATCTTTGCCTTTTGATGTAGATTAATCTTCATAAAAAATCATGTGAATCGGTTACTATTTACAAATGTTTCAACTCCTAAAAGACTTTTGACACCGAAGCTGTTAACTTTGACGCCGTTTTTTATCACCACTTAATTTGAATTTTACGCCACTGTGCAACGTGAACATATGTACATTAGACTGGTCGCAATAATTTTTTTTAAATATGATTGCTTGCGCTGCTTAAAATATGAGGTTTGGTGTAAGAAATCATGTCCTAATTTTTCAGCTCAATCCGACGGTGCGTTGTCGTGCATAGTGGGGCCCAAAGTTCCCCATATTATAAAAAACATCTATTCAATCAGATCTTTATAGTTATACTAGTTGAAAAGCCGGTTCCATAGACCGAAAATCAAAAATCTGGCTTCGTTACGATCTTCCGCAGAAAAAATAATTTCAGTATGCCAAATTTTAGCTTCCTATGTCATCAGATAGTATTTGCTATTTAATATTTTAGTATGATACGAACGAAAGATTTTAACTAAAATTTATTTATTATTGATAGAAATAAAAAATTCGAAGTTCATATTAAAATGTTCAAGTATATATCTAATTAAAAGGACATCAAAAACGTCGGTTGTCTTATCGTCGGTGTACTACGGTTTTCTACTCTGCTTGCCAACTACCTTGCTTCTCAAGGTATTTAACTAAAAAGCTATATTTATATAGATTTTATAAAAAAAAATTCTCTTATGAATAAATTAGCTGCATTAGCCATTAGTGTTGAAGATGAAATAGAAGCCGAAATAATAAATGATTCACCGGACTCCGAAAACGTCTCAGACAATGTAAATGAAATCCAAGAAAAATATATATCACAAACGAAATTATACGGTACTGTTAATTTTATTGACGACAGAATGCTAGCAAGCATGAACAAATGCAAGCTTTCGACAAGAGATGCTATGCATATTGTTGCTGCAACAGCTAACGCAATCTGAATAAAGTACAATGGCGGTATTCAGTGTTTGGTGCAAATGCTCTTGCGAAAAGGCAAATGCAAAATATCGTAGCTTTTTTGTAAAACCCAACAACAAAATACACAGAGTTGCCGTTAAATTTCACAAAAAAGCTACGATATTTTGCATTTGCACTTTCGCAAGAGCATTTGCACCAAACACTGAATACCGCCAATATGTTTTCGCTGCTGCTCATCTATCAATTTAGTAAATCTTGTATTAAATCGTACTACGCTTCATTTACTGAGAAGAGAATATCGTAGAAGACAAGCTAAGCAGATTATCGATGAACTCAATGTAAGTATCATAGTTGATTTTATATTAGGCTTTATATATGATTTTAAAACTGTTTATTGCAGATTCCTTAAGTATTTGTCTTTCATTGGGATGGGAAACACTTTCCTGAAATAAAGGGTACAGAAAAGACAAATCGACTGGTTCTCGTTGTTACAAGTGAACGTATGGAAAAACTGCTCGGCATACCGAAAATAGAAAATTCTTCTGCGGTAAATATAACATGCGCCACCTTCAATTTTTGCAACAATAGGCACTTGATGGATTAGTAGAAATAGTGTGTTTTGATACCTAGTGACAGTGGGGTTAATAATGGCGCTGCATATTTGCTCCAACAAAAATTAGGACGAAAAATACTTTTTCTTCCATGTCGCGACCATATAAGTGAATTGTTGGTCAAATCTGTATTTGAAATGAATTTTGGGAAAACAACAGATTTGCCAAGTATTGGAAACATATTGAAGCTAGCACCTTCAAGAGTGGAATATCGGTCGAAGAAATGGTACGAATTTTAACAACATCGCACGTAGATTATTTGAAGAATTTTTGTATAAATGCGTTCAAATTCCATTACTTGCGTGCAGATTATAAAGAGTTTCTTCAGTTAACACTTCATTTTATTGGAGAGCGGGTACCACATTTTTCACAATTCCGTTAGCCTGGTGCAACATCGCATGCACGATTCATGTCAAAGTGCATTTATTGCTACAAAATATTTCTATTTCGCGAAGCATTTGCTTATTTTTGACTATCATATATGTTCCTTATTGGTTCCAATGTGTGAATGCTATAGAAGCGCTAAAACTAGATCTTGATTTCATTCAAAACGTTGTATCTTATTTTGATAAAGAAGTTTCGAACGCATTACTGCAAAAAATAAGAAGCTATTTGTAGTATTTGTTAGAATAAACTGTTGCCCTTGCATTTTTTGATGAAAGCGTGCCGTTGGAAATATAAAAGATGATGGTCCTAAAACTCGATATCGGCAATGACATACACGGAAATAATGAAAAAATTTTGGATAAGGAACCTAGTCAATATGGATGAAATTTTCTCTTACGCGTCAAGAGATATATCAGATTTCGTTTCTCTACTGACAAAGAAATATTTTTCTCGATTAACCATAGATCCAAAATTTTTAGAATCGGAACCTTCTCAATGGCAGTAGAGGGATGATTATTGTGCTGGAAAAGCTGTCTGTCAACATTTGAACGTTGTGTATGATGCAGCAGAAAGAGCAGTTAAACTCATCACGGACTACAATAAATCGTTAACACACGATGAGAAAGATAAGCAGTACTTACTCCAAGTTGTTGAACACTATCGTCATTTATATCCTTCTCACAACAAATCTTATCTTATATATTAATCAAATCAATAAAATTAATCAAATAAGCATATATGTATGTATGTACATACATATTTTTTATCTTATATTAACTTTCAAAACCATTAATAAATTAAATTTATATTTGAAGCATATTATTCAATATGACTATAAATATCTGATTGCATAGATGTTTTTTTTATAATATAGTGTACTTTGGGCCCCACTAGGCAAGACTAGGCACCGTCGGATTAAGCTGAAAAATTAGGACATGATTTCTTACACCAAACCTCATATTTTAAGCAACGCAAACAATTAAATTAAAAACAAACAAAAAATTCCATACAACATGCGACCGGTCTAATGTAATACGTCAAATTTTATGTGAGTGTTCATACGTCTCAAAAAGGTTGAATTTTTTAAAATATTCATTTTCTGCTGAACTCATAAAATCCTTTGTAACATATTAAAAACTTAATCCAATGTAAAAACGTAAGTACATACGTAAGTACACTCAATCCAAATTACATTGACTGAAATCTTATTGCGCAAGCTTTTAAGTTGTAACGGGAGAAAGGTTCGGTCAACATTTGAGTTTTGGGTGGAGGTGTGACAATTTAAGAATGCGCTGCAAGTAAATACAATTATTAATTTGGTTAATCTATTATTTAGATATGCATCTACTATTACCTTTGAGCTATTACCTTTGAGTAACGCTGGAGTTGAAAGATATTAAAACTAAACAAAAAATTGAATGCTTAATTCTTTATTATACATTCGATGCTCTTCAAAACGGTTTCTGACACGTTTTCAATTTCCGATGATTTAATAAAATTCTACTTGCAACGAAGAAATTATAATACGTGTTATGTAAATTAATAATAAATGTACATAAAAGTATATAAATATAAAATATGTAAATGTATGCATATACGAGTACAGTTGTGGTCAAAACATTTTAAACATCATTTTTGAGCGAGAGAGTCTGAATTAGCTATTCAAAGCACTTGCAACTATTTTGTAGTAAAAGTTTAAAAATAACTGTAATCACATATCTTTATCATGATTTGAGTTTCTATCATCTGCATTTTATTATAAATTGCACATTAGTTATTTAATTGTAGAAGAATTGATATATTTTGAAAATGCGATATTCGTGTAAAAAATACTCAGAAACAAACGCAATAAAAATTTTTTAAAT
This sequence comes from Gymnocheta viridis, assembly GCA_956483585.1. Lineage (NCBI taxonomy): Eukaryota > Metazoa > Arthropoda > Insecta > Diptera > Tachinidae > Gymnocheta > Gymnocheta viridis. Next base: position 48,203,315 of record OY101440.1, on the reverse strand, counting down.
GATTAATGTAGAGGAATTCCTAAAAAGAAATTTCTCCAAAGTATTCTGTTCCTAAATCAGTAATTTGTAGAATATTCTACAGCGACAATATCCACACGGTTCTTCAGGGAAGGAAATATCGTATAAGAACCATACGAGAAAATCCAAAAATTAAGAAATTTTTCACGAAGTATCCCAAAGCAGTTCCTAAAAAAGAAAAAGATATGTTTGTATGCGAAAAAAAGTGAAAATTTCGCCTTAGCTTTGTTCGGGAACATTGAATTGGAGTCCACAACAATGGAAAAAGGTATTATGGTCTGACGAGTCTAAGTCGTGGGGGCGGAAATATAATGGTGTGAGGGAATTGATTAAATTTAGAGCGTTGCTGATACTATGATGGTAACAGTCGACAGAGACCTTTTAAAATAGGTTATTCTGAATGGAAAATTCATTTTAACACGACAACGATCCCAAGCATATAACGAAGATTGTAAAAGTATTTTCTATCTCAATCCCCCGATCTCAACCCGATTGAGAACAAAACGCAAAGTCAACCGCATTGGAGAAGTAGTGGAATGTTATTACAATGGAATATATTGAAAAGTTTATAGCAGCAACGAAGTGACGAAAAACTAGGGATATGCAACTTAATACTAACCATATATTTTTTAGCTTGAAGATCGAACTTCCATAACTCGAATCACCCTTATCCCAAAAAAATCTTCGACTTACAAATCCAACACTAAATCAGTAACGTTGAGGTTGAAAGACTTTTTGTACCATGAAAATAATTAAAACTAGAGAAAAACATTATACTAGAAGTGAATTGTTTAATTCTTTATTATACTCGTATCACAAATCATTATTTATTAAATTTATTATTCGATAAAGGCTCGATATCTTATTTCAAAGAATTTCAAAAATATAATATTGAAAATTTCAAATATTATAAAAGTATAAGCATAGTAGGATTTTCAAAAAACATAAATAAATTATATTCTATATGAATCCATTTTATTTTCTTTACAACCTTTACACAATTAGTCGCCCTTTAAGTGACAATGAAAGTATTTAATAATGGAAAACGGAATATGGAGCGCTTTTGGAAAATACAATTCGTTGTATGGATAAAGGAGCAAAGTGAAGTCTGTAACGGACCTCCGGTTTATCCGGGTTTAAAGCTGGGATAGTTTAGCGATGCCCAGGGTCCTCTTACACAACTTCCACAATTACACAGCTGGGTGGCCGTGGTGATACGTGGCTGTAAATGTCCTCCTAAGTCTCCTAACTTATGTACCGGATGAAAGTCCAGCCCCTCTACCACTCCGGGTGATAACCTCTGGGAGTCCTCCACCTGTGACTCCCGGTAAAAACCTCTGGGAGTCCCCTACGCTTAACCTTGAACTAGTGCCCTATTCTCCACGACTAGATAAAAATCCAGTCCAAGCAAGTGGATAAAAATCCTCCTTGCCTCTAACTAACTTTCCACTAACGAGGGATTGGTGTTAACCGAATCCCGAATTGTTAATTTTTTTTCTTGCACTGCTCGTTGTAATTACAGCCACTTGCACCACTCGAATCACTATTTAAAAAAAAAATAAATCCAAATCCATTTTTTTGTGTTTTTTTTATTTATTAATGTTGTTTATAATTTTTATATTTATTTTTAATTTTTTTGTTTTCACCTCTACACTTTCACACTACGTTGCACTGGTCTTACCACCTTGAATGTTCGCCGGAAAAAGAGCACGATTCTCGATTATCGTCAGCCATTTATAGCTTCCTCCGACTACAATTGTGTTTGTTGCTTTGCAGCTCGACCCGTTACTGCCGTTCTCTTGAGTATGTGGCCGATGAGAGCATGTTTCTCTTGTCTGTCATCCGTGGTCCTGTATCGTCTTGCTATTGGCTGTAGTTTTGTTGACTGCCGATCTGCTCACGTTCTGCCTCTGCTCGCATGTCTGCCACTGTTCAGCCTCTGCCTCTATTTGATATTAACCCTCTGCAAAATAAACTTAAGGCGATATAAATCATCCCCATTGAATGGATTAAAATGCGTTCAAACAACGACCCGTGTGGTTCCAAAATTCCTCCAATTTGGGTTCTCACAAGTCAATGGCAAATTTTCGAAAGAAATATTCTTCGAAGAAGCGCATTTCAATCTCAATGGCTCCGTGAATTCGCAAAGTTGTCGTATTTGAGGCTCAGGTTATCCTCATGCAATCCATGAGGCACAAATACACCCATAACTAGTAACTTTCTGGTGTGGATTTTGGTCAGCCGGAGTGATTGGGTTTAAGTTTTAAAAGATGAGACGGAAATCGCAGGGACTGTGAACGGCATTCGTTATAGGAACATGATAACGGAGTTCTTATCGTCTCAACTGGAGGGCATTGATTTGGACGATATATGGTTTCAAGAACACGGCGCCACCTGCCACACTGCGCATGAAAAAATCAATTTATTGCAGCAACAATTTGCAGAACAAATTATCTCAAGAAATTCTTATGTCAATTGGCCACAAAGATAATGCAATTTAACGCCGTGCAATTGTTTGTCTTTGGGCTTTTGTAAACGCGTCGTCACTAAATAGTCGGAAATTGTGGCAAAAATTAAATTTTTTCACTTGCTGACATATGCTATGTAATTTTATGGGCACCGCAAAGCATGTAAAAATAAAGCTTCTTGTTGCAAATTATTGTTCACGATTAATCGGCGGAGCTGAAAACTTGATTTCTTCATCTTAGATACAACATTTTCTTGAATTATTGCTTTTTAATACACTTTAAGTCGCGTATTTTCGATATTACAAAAAAAGTAAAAAAAATATATAATGAAGAATAAAAGTGTTGGTAAGTATTTAATGTTTTTGATCAAAATATTTTTATTTAATGTGATTATTATCCGAACAATTTTGTTGTTAGTGGTTTTTTAATCCAAAGTGATTATTATTTTGGTTAAAGTTCGTAACATTTTTAGTCAGAAAGAATTGAAAATGAGACAATATTCCAAAGTAACAAGGGAAAATCTTAACACTAATTAATTTCAGTTCTACCATGCAAGTTGTGGGTTAATTTAACGTTTATTGGTGATGGTAAAATTTCAATATTGATAGTGGTGAAGTTGTGTTTACTGTAAAAATAACTAATAATAAAAATAACACTCGTATGTTTTTTCTAGTCATTATTTGTATAAATACAAATTTGAAATCACATTCAACCGAGCCACCTAAACAGTGGCGGATACATGAAACCAATATGAACACAGATGGAAGTGTAGCGGCTCTCGAAAAATAACGTTTCTGTTCTGCCGTGTAAGTTGAAATTAATTAGTGTTAAAATTTTCCCTTGTTACTTTGGAATATTGTATCATGTCTAATTCTTTCTGACTAAAAATGTTACGAACTTTAGCCAAAATAATAAGCACTTTGGATTAAAAAACCACAAAATATTTTTATACGAGTATTAATGAAATATTTAATACAATTAGAGCCGAAAACTTACATGAATGATGTCTTGAGAGTTTATTCTATTAAGATAAACTTGCGCTTTCTGTGAAATTTATTGTTTTCCAGGACAAGCCATTTTTAAAAATGCTGAACTATGTGAAATATGGATAAAAAAAGATAGATAGCTTATTCTTCTTGCAGGTTATGACTGCGATCTTAAGACTTGACAGGTAAGAACTTCAAATCAAGAAATAACCGTTAACGCAAAAAAATACAAAACGCAAATTGGAGGTTTTGCTAGCTCCAACGACGGCAACACGGCTCGGCGTGCTTTTGAACAACATAGTGTTTTTTTCGGAAATTTTTGGTATTGATAACATTATCATGTCAATTTCCGATCAACATCGAGAAATTCCAAAATTTTTGCTTCGAAGCGACTTCAATTGTCCAAACAAAATATTGTTGGTTGCCAATGATTGCGACGGTACATAAAATACTTATTTGTTCAGCAGATATAATTGTAAACTCAGTACTTCCTATTCGTTATTTTGCAGAAGATGCTGCAGAGTCAAGGCATAATTTTTACAAGTACGACAGCCTACAGCATGCAAGAAAAAGTAGCCGCATTAATAACATTACTGGTGTATTTAATAGAGCCATGGATACGTCAAATCCATTAATATCATCTATGGATTATACCTACCGCAAACATAGACGCAACTAATTACCGCTGCCAAAATAAGTTATTGGACTATTAACTAGATATCAATGATTGATGATGAGGAATTTGAATTGTACACCTCTTTAAATATTATAATAATAAATAATTTTAATCCTTTGTTGTATTGAAATATTTACAAAAATAAAAATAATAAAATTTGTTTTTTTAAATTTTTAATCTTTATAGATTTTTTTCATAGATTGATGTATGCTTTAGGGTCATACTCCCACAGAGAGTTTTTGTTAAACAATCTGACCTATTTTATTATATATATACTATATATATCCTTTATTTTTCTAAAAATAATATAAATACGAAAATGTAAAATATTTTATTATATTTCAAAGTTATTCCTAGATTTCGCCAAGTGTGGTTTTTCCACTGGGGAATAGCGCGTGGGGCTCATCCCACTCGGTAAACTTATCTATATCTGCACAAAAATTAGAGTCTCTAGATAATTTGGAATGAATTTCCGTCATCCCACGTCAAATTTGGTTGATAAACAGACCGGTTTCGGCTATGTGCCATCTTCAGTGTTCTCTCAGTAACTATAGTTACGAGAGAAGAACACTGAAGATGGCACATAGCCGAAACCGGTCTGTTTATCAACCAAATTTGACGTGGGATGACGGAAATTCATTCCAAATTGCATCAAACCCCGTCGGAAGAAAAACACAACACTTAGTCTCTAGATACTTCTAAAAAGAAGTTGTTAATTGTCGGTGAGATACAGCCACATTTCTGTGAAAAGGTCATTGAAATTTTCATGAAAAGAGTAATTGATTGTCATCAGAACCATGCGTGCAATTTGAACAATATTTTATTCCATAATTAAGTGGAACATGTCCTCTTTACAATTCAATAAAAAAATATATGTATGTTGTCATTTTGAAATGAATAAGTGCATTCTTACTGAGACACCCTTTATATAAAATAGACTTCATAAATCTCTTTTCTTATTAACCTATATGAAGTAAAAATATCCTGCACCTTTGTATCATGGTATTGGGTGTAAAAGTATATGATTTTAAAGAAAATGTAATGAAAATGTGTATTTAAATAAACATCTGCATTTGCCTTAAATTCTTTGGTTGGCCCTTTTTCAAGACTTGAAAGAAAAATATTCATTTGCATGAACTGCTTACCTAGGGTAACTATATAAGATACATACATATGTGTCGTTTATAGCGTCCAATAATCTTCACTAGAAGTTTTTCCAGTGATGAAGCAATATTTTTAATAAAAAAAATTGTTTCTTTATCTTACAGACATTTCTGAGACAACATCCGCATCCACACTAGTTAGAGCACCATTACAGAAGAACAGTAACAGGGTTTCGCTTAACACAATTGTTAGAGCTGCCGCAGAATCTACAACAAATATATTATCCTCTGAATCATCCTTACAAGAAGTGGGCATATTTATCGAACACACTGATGCAACAACTAACACACAACCATTTGAAAATGAAGATACAGAATTTTTAACTACCACCCAGGCACAAGAAACTCTAACGCAAGACTCCTTTATTAAGGAGCAACAAATCCAATCAACAACCGCAGATAATGCAAAAAAACAATCAGCTGCCATAACAGCACAAACACCAGCTACAACAGAGAATATAGAAACAACAGAACAACAGACAAGGGAAGCGGAAATTAACTCAACCGTAGTAATGGAAGATATTGGAACAACACTTGCGGCTGTAGAGTCAGATACTCCTCCGTCACCACCAAAATTAGAATATTTGCATAGTGAAGATGGTGTGGAAGTCTATTATGGATATTCAGTAGTTAAACATAATTAATTAAAATTAATAATTGACTTGACTAAATATATTTGTTCAATTGGAGTAACTTCAGGTATGCCTTGAGCATTGAAGTTTAGTTATTTTTTTATTCAGTGTGTAGATGTCTACTTTTTTCTAATTTTTGTTACTTTTTGACACTAAAAATTTTAACTATTTCTAAATTTTTTTAATATAGTTTATTGTAATTTAATATATAGAAAATATATTTTTTTTTCAGGAACTTTAAACATCTTTTGTATTCATTTAAAAGTGAAATGGACCTTAGCTAAAGCTAAAGTAGGGCTCTACTTCGTGCCACAGCAAGGCGGCGCTCTTCTCGTGCAATTAACTTGACTAAATATATTTGTTCAATTGGAGTAACTTCAGGTATGCCTTGAGGCATTGAAGTTTAGTTACTTTTTTATTCAATGTGTAGATGTCTACTTTTTTCTAATTTTTGTTACTTTTTGACACTAAAAATTTTAACTATTTCTAAATTTTTTTAATATAGTTTATTGTAATTTAATATATAGAAAATATATTTTTTCAGGAACTTTAAACATCTTTTGTATTCATTTAAAAGTGAAATGGACCTTAAAAGCTAAAGTAGGGCTCTACTTCGTGCCACAGCAAGGCGGCGCTCTTCTCGTGCAATTTGTTGTCCTTCAACAGTTAAATGGTTCGCAATGCTCCGTATTCTAATTATAACGCTCCGTTAGAAAAGATTAGATCTTTTTGATCGCGGCATTATTAATAATAATACTCACACATCAAAACATACCATAGACAACATTAATCAAATAAATTACACATTGGAGACGTAAATATTTATATGATATACTGACTGTGACAGGAATAACTGAATAATCTGGAATGAGACCAATCGATTTGACGTTTTTTTTAACTAAGTCATTTGTTCATTTGCCATTTCTTGTATATATGTATAAATAGCTTGATATATTTTCCTTAGTTTACAAAAATAAACTTTTGATATTATTCTACATTTGTAAGATCTAAAAAACACCATTATCTGAATTTTGTCGATTCGAAATATTTATTTAAATACGTTCTTTAATTTGAGGGGAGTGTTTGCCGTATCGACGAGACGAGTTACGAAACCCATGAACATTTTGTAATTAAAATTTTTTTTCTTATATTTTATTTGTCGTCAATTTTCCAATGTTTTTATAGCTATTCTGCTATTCGGGACGGATACAAATAAAACAAATCAAAACCTAAGAATATCGAGCCATCCGTTCTCGAGTTATAAGTGTTCGAACAAACCCGAATTTTCTTTAAGGAGAAGTAACACTCAAGCAATTAATACGGCTACCAACCAGTAGGTGTGTTACCTTCTTTGGGAAAGGGGTAGTGAGGAGGACAGATGATGAAGTGAGAAAGCTTAATTTTTACAACTCTGATATTGCCTCCATCACTTAAACAGTCCAACAACAACAAATACAATGGTATACTAATGCTCATCTGAAAAAATGCTGGATGTTATGATTTGCCTGAAAACTATGCTCGGACCCACGTTCTTAAACATTATTTGCTTTTGTAGTCGACGCGCTAACTACTTCAGCCAACAGCACTCTTTGTTTTATATTTATATTTTCTCTCATAGGCTTCAAATCGTATTGCTCTTTTTACCATGAGAACTTATCAAGTTCCATCATGATCAACAACTTTCAAAAGAAGATTATTTATTGTTAAGTAAAAACTGATGTAAAATATTTACAGACGTGTTATTTATGATCCGCTGAAAATATTGCATTCAACGATTACTGTATTAATTTGGTTATATCAATTGTTTTACCGGAGTTATGTTCTATACGAGGTTCCAATACTCTTGCACTAAAACCTAATAAGGATCTGATTGAATTCGTCTTATTGAAATAATTTGAATCTGCAGTGCATGTTTGTAAAATATTATAATTTTTTTGTACATCAAGGCTTATATCATGGTATTTATTTACTAATACTTCAGCTACATCTTATAATTCATATAAACCAAGTGGCACTTCTATTTCATGATTACCAATAATTTTTTTTTCTACATCAACATTCCGAATTGAGTGATATGTGTGAAAGCTTATTAAGCCGCAAACATAATTTCCATTTAGTTCGATTGGTGGAAAATAGTTTCCAACAAGATATGAAGAGTCGCCGTTTAAAGATAATGTAATTGGCATTTTAATGTTTGAGAAATGAATAGTTTATTAATAAAAATTGGAGATATTTCTATGATGAAGCTTTGTCGATATTAATCCAGGAGTTTTGTTCTGGCAAAAATCCTAGGCATTTCATGTAAACCATATTTCTTCTTTTTAAATTGTTTTCCACTAAATATGTTTGTGTAAATTTAGTTTTCATTGGCTCATGCTTGTAAAAACCACATTTACTTCATAATCTTGATAGTCTTGTAGTATATACTCGTAGGTATTAGGGATTGTATTGTAATGTAAATTCAAAAAATTATCATTTACTTTAAACTTGAGTTTTTTAAATCCTTTTAAATTGTTGTAGAGTGTACCCAATAAATTTTTTTTTTATGAATATATTTCATTGGGGGACATACATATTTGTTGTTCTATGAAATGTATTATTATACGAGGGCGGATTGATAATGAAGCTACCTAAGTAGGAAAAAACATTTTTTTAACCCATTTATTTCTCAACATAGTCTCCTTTTAGCTCAATACACTTAGTCCAACGTTTCTCCAGTTTTTGTATCTCTTCCAAAAAATAGGATTTTTCGAAGTCCTTCAAATAGGTCAATAATTTCATCGTTGGAGCTAAATCTCTTTCCACCGAGCCATTTCTTTAGGTTTGGAAATAGGAAGTAGTCACTACGGGCTTAATCCGGAGAATATGGCGGATGAGGTACCAATTCGTAGCCCAATTCATAGAGCTTTGCCATTTAAATTGCACACTTCACACGTTTATGGTCAATTGAGAGCAAATGCGGCACCCACCTTGCCGATAGCTTTTTCATATGCAAATTTTCTTGCAAAATGTTGAACACAGGATATGGTTACCATTTCAACAATCTCACGTAACTTGACTCGTCGAATATCATAATATATCTGACGGAGCAGACTCACCGTAATGTTTATCGAGCTTTTCTTTTGTCTCTTTCGCCGTTTTCCATTTCAAATAATAGTGTATAATCACTGCACGAAATTCACTTTTTTACATTTTTCAAGAAACGCAAAAGTTGCTTACTTCAAACGACTACAACATATAAACTAATCGCTGACTTTGGGTGAAATTTTAACAGCTGACGTTTGACAGATCGCAATTTCTAAAAAAAAATGTTGTTTTTGTGTTTGTGCTGCCATCTAGCGCTAGATAGCTTCAATATCAATCCGCCCTCTTATTTATATACAAGTTCGTAATATTCGTTTATCCATTTGTATGTTCCCTGGTAATTAAACTCTTTCCATACAATTACTTTTAAAGTTCTGTTAAATTGTTCTACTAGTGATGCCTTTAGAACATTTTTTTTATTAATTTGATTCGATTGCACTAGTTGCTGAAATTAATCGCAATAATCATATCGCAATAATCGAGAAAATTCGCAAATTTTTTCAAAAATTTTAAAAAGCCGTAAAATCTTCTAAAATATGCTACAAATGCAAGGAATGCTAAAAACTCGCAAAAAAACTTCAAAAATGACATCAATTTTGTTGAACTTTTCAAACAGATATATTCATCTTTTACAATGGATTAAAATATTTTTAAGTACAGACGACGAATTTCATTATAAAGCAAATGAATTTGTGTATAAAAATAAAGCTTCGTTGCAATTTAATAGATGGAAGTAAATAGCGTTGCAGCGTTTAACTTCTTTTCACACTTTTAATGAAGTAAAAAAAAAATATGTAGTTTAGTTACCAGGAATCTCAAATAATAGACTAAAAGTGCAAAACATCATATATTAAAAAATCTTTTATTTAGCTAAAAAATCTTTTAATCATTTTGGCACCTCAAAAATCTTCAAAAATAAGGTAAATCTTCATACAGCTACAAATAGTCGTCCTGTCTATTTACTTTTACTACTGATTATTACCCAATTTATACTCCGGACTTAATGGTGGACTTAGACATTCTAACAAATTATACATGTGACTTTTTCATATTTGGTGATTTTAATGCACATCTCACACATTGGAACTGTATTTCTAATAACACAGCAGGTAATTAGTTTTACAGACATTGTTTGCTTGCAAACTATTACATTTGCTTTATGTGCTCATTTACCCGATCGGCTCAAAACTTAACCCACGTTCAGCCCTCTACAGTAGACAGTTTCAAAATAAATTAAATACAGTATATATCTGTATAATCGTTCAGACTTGCCAGTAATTAGAGTTTGGGTGGAAAGTGAAATTAGACGCCAGAGCAATGACCAAAAAAAAAATTATTCCTAGCAACGTAGATTTATTGCTAAATTAATTAATTGCATTTATACATGCTACTCGTACTTTTAGCAAGATTTCCGTAGGGAGAAAAAACACGTGGCAGAGAGAAATCGCAAATACATCTAAGATGCTTATAGCGCAAAGAAATAAATTCAAACGTAAATTTCAGAGGTGTACGGATCCAATTTACAGAGTTCACTTAAACGGTATCTTAAGACAGCTAAGTAGTCTAATTGAATTCCACATTCACAAGGACAGAAATGAATCTTGTGGTGAGAGAAATAATTCAGTTGTAACGTGAGTTGAACAGTTGTAAAAATATTTAACAACAAAATTCTTGTCAATTTTATTGATAAACTTTTTTAACAATAACATTTACCTCTTAACTAAACGACAAAATTTTTTCATTGTTAAATTCATTTCCTAAACTTTAATTTTAAAAATTTTTAAACAAGAAAATGCATGGAAAGTATTTCACAATAAACTGTCTATTGTTTGGATAGGCTCATCAAATTTTTTTTAGCTTCCTGCAAAAATATTTTCAACTTTTTTTTAAACATATTTTGTATTAAGGGAATTTGTTTTTTTTTCTTTATTTTGACATATTTTATGGTCGGGAAGATAAATTCGTATTTAACTACCAGAGACACAAATCAAATTTTCTCCAGAAATTTCAGTAAAAATTTATTTTTTTAAACAAATTTTTGTAGTGCCTGCCAACATATGTCCCCACATCCTATTTTTGTAATATCGTTAGATACCTAATGGAGAGTTTTTACCGTATTTTTTTACCGTATTTGATTTTTACCCTATTCAAATTTGCAACTACTTTAAGCATTTTGCAAAGCAACGTTAAAAGATTGGTTTGTGTCTCTGCTAGATAAGTAGTTAAAGATGCCACCAGATTGAAATTTAATCAAAATCGTTATAATCGAGTAACAGAATTGATGTATTGTTATCATAAAAAATAAAATGTGTTGTTGGTAAAATAGCCTTACCGATTATTGTTAAAAGTTACAGAATCGACATACTGGCGTTGTTCTTCTCGATATAGGAAAAACTTTTGATACCATCTGGCAAAATGGAATGTTATACAAACTCAATTCATTAGGTTTCCATTGTATTTACAAAAAATCATACAAAGTTTTCTAAAGAACCGTTCATTTATTGTGTTTGCTGACTTTGAATTCTTAACTGAAAGAACAATCCCAGCGGGATTGCCACAAGGGTCAGTATTATCACCTACACTCTACTCCTTATATACATCTGATGTCAAGGTTCAATTCAGGAAACAGTATTTTATGCTGATGCTTTTATATGCTGTGGAAAACTTTCAAATGCAATATATTAATTTTATAAAAGATACAAATTTTAGCGACATAAATTGCATATGTAAAATTCGTTTAAACGAAACCAGCATGGAAAATAGTCTCTCAGAAGCTTCAAAACATTTCAAAAGTATCGTTGTATAGACAGTAAAAATAACGCCGAAGCCGTTTAATTGGATGCTTCCCTAATTTGAATTATGAGTTCCGTAGCAAATTTGTAAATTCTTCTTTGTTAGAATCCATATCCAAGAAGTATCTCAATGTCTTTATTGTCGGAATTGACCGTGAGCTTTATTGATAGTCATTGCTAACGCTAACTGAACAGGAAACTGCAATCTTTTGAAGTCAAATGTTGGTATCGTGGGAAAGCGATGCAGCAGCACATTTGTTCCATTATATTTGCCCGATATAATGGTCCTTTCGTCGGAGGTTGAAGTTCGAAATCGTTGAGTTGCTAATCATGCATCGTGTTGCTCGAGATCGTTCAATTCTAAGGCGTATTTGGTGTCCTCCATATGTTTAATTTTTTCTTTTGAAAATTAGTTCACATATGACGAAAAAATAATTTTGAAAATTAGTCTACAAACGACAAAGTAATTTGATAATCCATTTTTTTCCGGGCACATTTCAAATTAAAAAAAAAAAAATATTAGAAAATAAATGCAAGACGCATTTTGAAAATTAGTCAGTAAATGACGATGTTATTTGATAATCAATTATTAGGGTAAGCAATTTGCACCAACGCCTCCCCCCAAATTTCACAAAAAAAGAAACGAAAAGATTTTCCATATCCAAAAAAATGTTTTTTTTTTTAAATTCGTAATTTTTTAGAGGGAAAATTTGAAAATTGGTCTACAAATGGCGAAGTTGTGCTTGTCTATATTGTAGAATCTGTTAAAAACTATGTGAAAGGAGTACCATAATTTTGCTGGCGTTAATGTAGGCTGGTTGGGAAAAGTACCCTATAATGTATTCCAGAATCCCAGATAAATGTTGCGAAAATTTCAGAAAGGTCGGTCCAGAGGTATATTCTCCTATAAAGCACAATTAAATAAACATGCAAACAAACATTCCCTTTTATGTATCTATATAGCTTTGTATGGAGGGTAACCATTTTCTCATCTTATACGGCCATCGCACGTTATTCTAAGAATAAAACTCACCGAATTCAAAAAGCCTCCCTCTTATACATAGTTGTACATATATAAGAAAATTAATATTTTCCTTCTATCGGGGTACCCGTTTGCCCTCCTATACCGCTTCTATTTTGCTGAAATTGCACGTTATTCTAAGAATAACAAACATCGAATTTAGAAATTCTCCCTTTTATAGCTGTACAGATATGAGAAAACTAATAGTTACCTCCAATTACCTCCGTTTCCGCCCGCCGATACCTTCGAGATTTTTCTGGAAGTTTCACTTTCTTTTAAGACCCGCTCACTATTTGAATTATATAGATATAGGGAAATGTTATCGGTAAGACATTTCTGAAATTTCAAAACGATCGGTTGTACCGTTTGGCGTCCATGGACCATGCAAGCAAACAAACAAACAAACATACAAACACCGATTCAATTTTATATATGAACATATATAGATTAGTTCTAAAAACTAATATAAAGATTGACAGTATAAGAAAATTGTAGTGATATATGTAAGTATATATATGTGAACTATCATAAAACAGTGTTATTCTATTAGAGTTAAATTTTTTAATTCTTATTATTACATTGCGGTGGATCAGACCATAAAGGTTTTGGTTCACTATATGTATATGATTTCTGCAATAGAATCATAATCGAAATTCAACCACAACTGAGTCAGTTTCAAAACTATTACCAAATTCATATTCAGCCTGCCTAATTAGAAACATTTTTTATTTAAATGTTTAAGAAATAAAAACAATACGATACAATGGAAAACCAAAAAATTTTTTGCTTTCAAATTTCTAATAGATGCGGTTTATTTGACGTAATATTTTGTCATCAAAACGCATTTTTATAGAAACGGAATATGAAAGAGTTTTCTACCCTTGATATGAATGTGTATCTCCTAAGATCATAGCTTATTTTTTGTTATATGCAATTTTGTATATGTTGTGTTGGGAGTAAATATGAAAATATCCACAAAAAAACAGCACAAAAATATACAATATTCATATTTATACACGGCCCGGAAATTATCATCGCTTAACCCCACAAATGTTTTGTCAAATGTTTTTTTTCGGCTAGTCGTTCTAAAGTTCATATGTACATATGTATATTATGGAAACTGATTGTCTTCAAACTGAACTCGTGAAAAAGATGTGATGAATTTCGAAAAATATTGAAAATTGTGCCAATCTTAATAGAGATGGGCACCGCTCACGTGATTAGCGTGATTCATGCGTGATCACTCATGATCGTGATCAGTTTTAATAACGTGCACGATTGTGAGTATAAAAAAATTCAGCGTGAGTGGACGTGATTGTTTCGTGATTTTTTTCCCATTATTGTAATATTTTTCATATTTTGTCATTAAGACAGGAAAAACCCGTGGCAATACCACGTTAAAGATAATGCATTCATTACCTACAGTAAAAGCCATGATAAATGGTACTGTATAGGAATCGCATGTAGTTCAATAAATAGAGCTTCATACACTTTAAGTAATCCACTTTTTTAATTTATCAAACTCCAAGCATTTTAAAGCCGATATTGAATGTGAAATTCACTATTATTTAAAGAGACCAGAAATTTTAAGGTTTTGCGAAGAAGGTGAATTTTTTTCCACTTGAGAAAAAATTGGCTAAACAATTGTGTATACCATCTAGCTCAGCTATAAGTGAGAGAGCTCCTTCAAAGTCAGAAGGAATACTTAAAGAAAGGCGACCCGAAGTCTCCGGAAAAATGTTGAAAACATTTTATTTCTGCATGAAAATTGTAACTCTAAAGGTAACTAAATTAAATTTATATTCATGTTTAAAGAAAAAGAAAATTAATGATTTTAATAAAAGTATTTTAAATACATAATATTAAATTTCACTTCATAACTTTAAGATAAAAAATAATTATTTTATATATTGAAACGATTAATTTTGGCTGAAGTTCAAACCCGAGTTTACCCATTTATTTATTCTAATTTTTTTATTTTTAATTTTTATTAGAAAATTTTTTGGATAAATTCATTATTTTTATTAAGAGAATACTATATATAGAAAAATTTTTATTATTCATCATATTAGCAGAACGGATCAGTACTGATTTCGAGGTCGCTACACCATCTCATCAGCGTTCTTTGTTCAATTTTACCACTTTTGACGGTGGATACTAGTGATCAGGAATATCAACTATTTAACCGTATTATTTAACAAATTAGAATACGAAAAGTACAAACTTATTCATTTTCACATGTCAAATCAATTTCGGTTAATACGAAATCCCATCTATGATGAATAACTACTCTATATATTCCAGTCTCTCTTGCTTATTCAGCGCCATTGGCTGCTGAGAATCTTAATCATGTTGTCTGGTTTCTGTCATTTGTAGTTGAATTTCTTTTTTAGTATTCAACCAACTATGACCACGTAAACATGTAGATTAATTATAAATAACGATAGCACGCGTCAAAAAAATCTACATGTTTACGTGGTCATAGTTGGTTGAATACTAAAAAAGAAATTCGGAATCGGATTTGAAAAGACAACAAAAAAATACTTTTGTGTGATAAATTTCAATGATACCGGTTTTATGTTCAAAACGTAGCTCTAGACTCTAGACTGACCATTAAAGCGATAACATTGAAATTCTTCACACAAAATTATTTTTTTTATGTCTTGTGAAGCGAGTGGGAGAATCGCATTTGAACGATAAGCAATATGTGTGCATCGAGTCGAGAATCTCAATGTGTGATAATTGATTAGATTAGATTTTACATTAGATTTTGTGATAACCTTGAATAAGTTACTTTTGAACTTTATTTCAATGTTTTTATAAAACGAAAGAAACAATTTTTATAGGAATTTTTATTGAAAACACGATAAAATACCCAGTTTTTCATATAGAAACAAGCAGTTAAAACAGAAAAAACTTTGGAAAGTATACAGAACATTTTTATTTGATTCCGAAATTTTCGTTTTTTGCAGCTTGGCTAGATGACTTCAAGCTACAAAATATTTGTGAAGAGGTATCAAATTCCACTCGGAAAGAATTTTTTTTTTGCTTTGTACTTCTTGTCCAATTTTTCACACTCAACTGCAAAACATTTTTAAAAGCTCAACTGATCCCATATCCCTACTATCGAATCCAACAACCGAATGCTATCTTACATGTGG
The DNA here is from genome assembly GCA_956483585.1 of Gymnocheta viridis. NCBI lineage: Eukaryota > Metazoa > Arthropoda > Insecta > Diptera > Tachinidae > Gymnocheta > Gymnocheta viridis. The sequence continues at coordinate 48,187,314 of OY101440.1, read as the reverse complement.
TGGACTTAAGTTTTAACTAAATAATTTCAATTGGGTTAGGCATCGGTGAATAAGGTGCTTAATCGAAGCAGTGAAAATAAAAAAAACACCATAGCTTGAGAACTGATTAAAAAAATTTTTTTTCCTTAATATCTCCCATAGTAATTTTTTTTTAATTTTTTTTTAATTTTCTAAATTTTATTTGGAATTTTCTCAATTTAAAACTAAAATTTCTTAATTTTATATGGAGTTTTCTCAATTTCAAAGTGAAATTCTCATCTCCTTTCGCAATTTCTCAATTTCAAATTGAAATTCTCAATTTCATTTGGAATTTTCTCAATTTAAATGGTGTAGTCATGTAATATACATGTTTATTATTATAAGCGTAAACAAATAAGCCTCAATAAAAAATTCTTTGCTGGATTAAAAAACTATTCTTAATTAAGTCATAAAAAGTAATTTACTCAAGTTATAGTAACAAAATGTACAGGGGGTTTATTAGGTATTTCGATTCGAAACTAAAATCATTCGAATTGGTATAGCTTATACATATGTACCTTCGTAAATGTTTTCTTTCGAATCGAAATACATAATAACCTCCCAGCAATCGCGAATAGATCATGCAGGTGATTGAAACATCATGGTATACATGAACGCATGGCGGTATACATATCGCTCCTTTATTGCAACGTTGTCATATCTAAAAAAAACTCGTCTTTCAGAAAACGAGTTTAAAATTTTTAATTTACTCACACCGCAATGGAAAAATAAAAAAATGTCTTCCCTGAAGAGTAAACAAGACATTTGTATAAATTTTATATACAAGATGAAGAACGAAAGGACGAATAATTCTGCAGTCTGAATTCAAAAATCACGTTTTTTCAAATATGACTACTTTGTAATAAAAGGGCGATATTTAAAACTGTAACTCGTAAGAAGTTTTCTGAAGTTTTCAGAAGGAAATGACGATGGATTGGACATGCATTACGAAGACCACCCGGAGATGTAAACCGTAATGCCATTCAGTGGAATCCGCAAAGTAGTAGAAGGAGAGGACGGCCTACCCACACTTAGCGAAGACACTTAGTCATAGAGGCTTCGCGAGCAGGAAAAAGATGGAATAAAATTAAGAACCTAGCAGCAAACAGAAACGATTGGAAATCTTTTGTTGATGCCCAATGCCAGATTACCATTATTTTCAGTAGAAAATAGAGATAGGATCGTGAGTGCCTTTTCACTCACGCTCACGTGAGTGGAAAAAAAGTTAGACACAATCACGAAAACTCACGCTCACGAAATACTCACGAAAAAATCACAACCTATACGTATTTATACATTAAAATTTCTGAATCGAAATAGAAAAATCGAATATACAATTAGAAAATTCTGCAATAAAAGAGGAAAATTATGTTTAACTGAAAAATATACTTTTTTGAAACAACTTGTTAGTTTTGAAATACAATTTTTCAATTTTGATATGGATAAGCCCCAGAAACAGTCCACCAAACAAAATTTCTTGAATGTGATCCAACTTATTTTTTATTTGATGTGATGTATCCGGTTAGGCCAGATACGTCAGATGTCGGCGACGTGGCAAGTGCTTTACCCTACCTCTAAGTTGTTCTAGTGAAAATTTGACCCTGTTTAAACATAATGGAATAAAGTAGTTCTACTTTCTTTCAAGGGTTGGTGGGTAAAGTAATTGAGTTTGGGGTTCTAGACAATGTAAGTATTCACTAAAACATTTGGGAGGTAGGGTAAAGGACTAGCCACGTCGCCGAGATCTGACGTATCTGGCCTAACTGGATATCTCTGATAAAATAGGTTTCCACAGTCCCTAATTTTTCCCCTGTACGATCGTATCGGGCCTAATTTGTTCTCTTTTGTACTATCAGTAATTAGTTAGTTTTTTATAATTAATACCTCTAAATTAATCCTTTATATTATCCAAGTTAAAATTATCAAAAATAGGGAGTCTATAATAAAAAAAGAACATACTGTTGAAGATTGGAGTCTGTTGGTATGTGGACCAAACCCCCCGTGCCCGAATGTTAGCTACCCAATAAAATTAATGGCTCCCGCAGTCCCCATTATATCATTCTCCCGATACTATGTTTCTAGTAGTAAAAAACCTAACGTATTTATTCGTGTTCATAACAATATAATATATAACAATTTTTATGGAATATTAGACTAGATATATAATTTTATAAATAAAATAAATGTATTTCGACGACCATTAATGCACAATTTATTATCAAATCCTACCCTACCTCAGATCTTCTATTTTCATACCAGAAATTAACAATTTTTAGGTATTCATATCATTACTTTGGTGTTAGTGAAGATGGCCCGATGGACATTCGATTCAATTCAATTTAGGAAAAAAATTTTGTCGTTACTACTTTGGAAACATTGAAATTAGGTATAAAATTTCAGATTAGAAATATAATAGAAAAAAAGTAACGTGAGTCACATAGGGTGCGTCACAAAGGGTTCAGGTGTTGTGACAAAAAACGACAAATTTTTTTGGCTACAAATAAGTTATTTTAGAATTCTCTTATATTCATTCATCTTTCTTTTAATAAATATATATTGTGTACTTTATTACGCAAAATTTGCTAAAAAATTTCGAAAACACACTTTAACTTACAAAGTTACTTCCGTTTTTTGTATTGTGCGTCACAAAATTTGTGATCAATTATTTCGCAACAAATAACTGCTACAAAATTATTTTTTATGCCATTCGAAAGTACACTTATATCCCACTAAGCATAAGTTGAAAGACCAAAAAATTTTTATATATTAATGTGAAAACGCATAAGATTTACAGACGCAGGATTTACACATGCATATGTATGTATGCATAAGCAATCTGTGTAAAATATTAAGATTAAGTAGGATCTTGTACTTTAGCGTTAATAGATAATAGATAAATAGATATATATATATAGAAATACAATTTTTTTAAAAATTTTCCCGTGGAGTCTGTTTCACATTTCTTCAAGTATTCTTCCTGGCGTTGAATAAACTCATTCGCTTGTAGCTGAGCTGGATGGTACACACAGTATTTGTTTAGTCAATTTTTGCAGAAATGGAAGATCTTTAGCTTTTTTCCAAAAACTTAAAATTTATAGGTCTTGTTCGTCTGTGTGAACGCATACTAAAAATCTACTCATGCACGCTCACTCACGATAAGTTTTTTTATACTCATGCTCATGCACGCTCACGTGATTCACGCTTATCACGTGAGCGATGCCCATATCTAGTAGAGACCTCTGTACGTAAGAGATGCATGCATATAATAAATTGGACCGCAGTGGACCTGCAGAACATATGTACTTTATGGGGTCTTATATGCATAATATAGAAATTTCAAATGGAATCAAAAACCAAATTGTATGGTATAAAAATAGTTGCGATCGTTAGAAGCAACAGGTACAAAAAAGAAAGACTCACATCAGTTGACAGCTAGTGTTTGTTTTCTCTCAAATATAAATTTGTAACTAAAATTAAGAATAGACATTCGTATGATGGCATTATGTCGGCCTTAATGTTATCTGTTTGTTTATTTTAGAATTTTTTATGTTTCAACAGAAACTGAATTTATTTCTATAATTTTAAGTTTTTTTCTTTTTATCTTTTTAAATAAAATGAGTTCTTTAAACTCATGCACTACCTAACAGTAGCTACAACATAAATATAGTATACCCGATAAATAGTAATATATGATCCATATATTGATAGTATATGATCTGTTTTATATCCATTAAAAACCAATAAATATAACCGCGTTTAAATGTCCAGGAAAATTTTAAGTTTATAACAAAATACGTGTAGCAAGTGAAAAAAATTGCACAATATTTTCAATAGGTGCTTTCTTTTAACTTTGTTACTAAATGCATGAAATTTAAGGGCTACTAGAATTAGTAGTTTAAACGGGTACCCGTTTATATCATTCAAAGTTCGAATAAAATTGTAAGCTGTAAATGCAAAACAAGCAACAAAAACAAACACATAAGACTTGCAATAAGTCTGTGGAAATCATGTGATTTGCAGAAGAGGTTACATACAGGTAAAATATTTTTTCCTGCGCACAAAAACATATTGTATTCCATACATATATTAAGTGAATGCTAAAGATCATTAATCATTTTGTGGTTTTAACATTTTATTTCTTAGACTTTTATCACTTAAGCTAAAATAATTTTTTTAATAGATACTGAAAGTTGCAATCAAAATGTTAGAACTGTTTAATCTCTTGCGAATATGGTTTTGCCTAAATATACACATTTTTAACCGCGGAAGCCGCTGCCACCAGCTGTAGATGAGGAAGACGAAGCTGAGGCAGAACCACTGCCTCCATATCCACCACCAGCAGAACTAGAACTTGCAGAAGCTGACGAAGAACCACCACCAGCACCTCCTGAGCCAGGTCTACCAAAACCTGGACCACCATTGTAACCACTACCACCAAAACCAGGACGCCCAAAACCAGGGCCACCACCGAAACCTGGACTTCCAAAACCAGGGCCACCACCGTAACCTGGACGTCCAAAGCCAGGCCCATCACCGAAACCTGGACGTCCAAAGCCAGGCCCACCACCAAAACCTGGACGTCCATAGCCGCCCCCACCATAGTTAGGGCTACTACCGAAACCAGGGCGTCCGTATCCACCTCCGCCATAAGCACTAGCAAAACCGAATTGAGGCACAGCGCAGACTGCTGCTATGACCATTGCCATAATAACAAATAACTTCATTTTGTTTTATAAATTGTTTTCACCGATTAAACTTGTTAGCACAACTAATGGCACATTCAACGCGTTTAAAACTATTTATACTAAAAAGCTTAAATAACTGCTGAACAATAAAAATTCTGAGTTCGCGAAAACAAATTTTAAGAAGATTTGAGGGATTTGAGATATTTTTAAATTTTTTGTATTTTCTATCTCTAAACAACAGTAAGGAAAAAAATTTAACATGGCAGAATTAAATTTGTTATATTGTTTTATTTTTTTTTTTGAGAAGCTGAGTGTGACGATCGTAACAAAATGCTAAGACAAATTCTCACAAAGCACGAGAATTGAGAGCTTCGCATAAAAATATTCATCATTAACAATAAAAAAAAATAAACACTTTCGAAGCATTGTCTTAACTAAACAATTATGAGCTACAGTAAAACTTGGTTATAATGAATTCTCGATCGTACGGAACCAACTTCAGAGTTCCATTGTTTTGGCAAAGTTAAAAATACAATTTTATTATATAAAACTTATTTTTTAATAAGAAAACAAATATCTCACCCATATGAAAAAAAATATATTAATTGTGAGTCGCTAGTAAATCATACAAACTTAATAATGTGAAACTATAGACAACCTAGCTAAGAATAGTAATCAGTAAATAAAGATAGAAATAGAGCTATCTTAGAGTATCTAAATATGATAATAATGAATATTCATAGTCCTATTCATAAAAATAACGCCGACCGGTCCGTATCACATAACAACTAGTCACGCAACAAGTTATTTAATTTCCTATTAAATATGTATATTTTATATATCTTATCTAACCTTTTCATTTGCTTAAATTAATTTATTTGTGTTTGTTTTACGATTTTCTACCAAACTTGATGGTTTTTAATTTTAATGTGTTTTTAAATTTCGCTGTAAATTTATTATTTTCGGTGATTTATATTCTCAAGTGATGTATTTTCGTCCTTCCAGTTTTAGCTATTTATGGCCCATGTTATAGATATGTTATAATCTACTATCATGTATAGAAAATTTGATTTTTATTTTAATTCAATATCTACAATATCTTCTAATTTTTTAGTAACCATTTTAAAATTGTTAAAATCTTATTTTATCTGCGATTTAATTTAGCAAATTAAATTAATGGTTAGCATTATTAACTGTATGAGGAGTAAACTAATTTTGATATTGAAATTTTTATTGGTAATTTAAATTGGATATTAACCTAATTCCCATCTTTTAACCCATTGAAGAACTAAATCAGTTTCTTCCGTTACAAGCTCGTAGAATCCAGAACAAAATTATTCACATGATGATGAACTTTAAGCAATATTGAAACTGTTTTCCAATGTTATTGATTTCTTAATAGTCTTCAAATATGTACCAAGTTATATACGATAAATACAAAGGTATTTTTAAAAATGAAATAAAATGCACTCAATTTAATTTCTTATTTCTTAGAAGTAATAAATTTCCGTGTTTGGCTTCACAGCAGCTTATCCTCTAAGTAAAATATTTCAAGACTTTGTTGACGGTTTCTGGTTCTACATCACGAATAGCTCGAAGTATATTAGCCTTAAGGAAGTGGATCGATTTTGGATTATTCTCTTAGTGTTTAGCGGCACAAAAAAGAGTTTAAAGAGGCCAAATCGCAGCTCCGATGCGGCCAAATGACATGGCCAAGACGGTATAATACAATTACCAAAATTAGTGTGCAAAAGATCGATTATATGATGAGCTGTGGCATGGTACGCAATCCTTCTGAAACCAAAGATAATCCAAATTTATATCTTCGTTTTGGGCAGATGATGCCGCCACACCGAAATGCACATTGTTCTCGGTATGCTCCCTACGGCTACGGTGACTCAGAGTGTAGTCCACTAGCAAGCCAATCTGACAAACTTTTTGAACAAACATGTGTACAACAATTGAGGTCAAAAATAATTTATAACAAACGCATAGTTTGGGTAGAAGAGCACCTATGTTGGAAATAAGTTTGCAATACTTTACACGGTTGTTAAAGTATAAAGCGATTCATATTGATCCGCTGAGGTATCATAATGACTGATTGTCGATAATCCGGGCTGAAAAACTCTATCAGTATGTAAAATATTGATAGTTTATATATTTCCGCTTAATTTTTACTCAAAAGTGTTTAATTTACTTTTGCCGGTAATTATGGAAATGTCAAACTGTATGGAAAATATTGTTCAGCATAAAGTTGCAGTTTGTTCTGTTTAATCATTCATGCTGAACCATATTTTCCATACAGTTTGACATAAAATTCTACCAGAGAATGTAGTCATGAAATAGGATCTATTTTATTTTTACAGCGTTTTTTCTTATACTCTCAATTTTACACACTCATTCTCTCAACAATGCTACCGTGTTTTTATGAGGGTGCTGTTGGCTGAAGTAGTTAGCGCGTTGACTGCAAAGCAAATAATGTCTAAGAACGTGGGTTCGAGCCCAGCTTCAGACAAGCCATAACATCCAGCATTTTTCAGATGTGCATTAGTATGCCATTGTATTTGTTGTTTTCGGAGTGTTTAAGTGATGAAGGCATAGCACACTGGTCACTGAACAGTACTGGCAGCAATTGATACTGGTGTATGCTAGCGGACATCACAGCGCCCTCCTTCGTCGGTATTGTAGCAAATTCGCCGGCGAAGTAAAATAATGAATAAAATGGCTACAATAGCTTAAAAACACATTTAATGCGCCTACTTGACATCAAAGGCGCTGCAACACTGATCTAAAAACTAACACAGCGCGCAATATCAGAGTTGCAAAAATTAAGCTTTCTCTCTTTCACCATCTGTCCTCTCTCACTAACCCTTTCCCAAAGAAGGTAACACACCTACGGGTTGGTAGGCATACTAATTGCGTGAGTGTTACTTCTCTAAAAAAAATAACATAAATTTTTCATACGAAAAATGCAAACAAGAGGAAATCAAACAATAATAAGAGAGATTTTTTGAAGTTACTGCCGTCGATTTTATTATGGACCATCAGCGTTTGTTCCTGAAGTTGCAGATTTGTTCTGTTTCATCATTTAAAAAGAACATATTCTCACAGTTAAAACAAAAATATGTTAAAGAAAGAATGGATGGAAATTGCCTCTGAGAACACTACAAAATAATTTAATTTTCCCCAAAAAACTTTACAGATATTTTAAAGAAAATTCTAACCAATTATCACTTTAATATAAATTGTTTTAAATAAATATGGACCTGTATTGAATTTATATATTTTATTATATAAAATTTGTTCCTAAGAATCAGTTGTGATGTGAGTAGAATTGTAAGCTAGAAAAAATTTCCGCGATATTGCATAAATATCATCATATCGCTCTTTTATTGCAATGTAGTCATATCTCAAAATTCTCGATTTTTGAGTTAAGAATGCAGAAATAATCGTTGTATCGCTCTTCATTTTGTATAAAAAATGTATAAAAATATTTGGTTTACTCACCTCTTCAGTGTAGAATACTTTTTAATTTTTCCATTGATGTGGTGTAAATTAAAAACTTTAAACTTGTTTTCTGACGAACGAGTTTTTTTGAGATATGACTACGTTGTAATAAAGGAGCGAAATATACAATATACATATTTACATTTTATACGTTTTTATATTTTCAATATCATTCTCTATTTTTTTAAATTTATTCACATATTAATTTTTTATTAACATTTACGCCCGTTTTCACCATCTTCGATTAAAAAATAACCATAACTTTTACCGGAAGTTTGGCTAAATTGTATTACACAATGTATGATTAACTCTTAACTGACACATTTTAACAAAAAAGTTCATGTTAAATTTAACCGAAGCAAATTTGCCGTTTAGCACTTTAATCGAAAAGTAAAACAAATAAAATGGAAAGAAATATGAATCAGCATTTACATTTCTGTATTATTTTTCAATTAAAAAATTCATTTCGCGAACAATATAATGACAGCACTCTAATATAACTGATGAACATACATATAAAGTATCAAAGTCGTCTGAGAACATACTGAAAACAAAAAATTACATTATTTATTATTCATACAAATATTGTACATGTACATATGTAGTATATGTATATTCATGTATAAGAATTTTTTAATCATTACTTGCATGCATTTTTCTATTGGCACAAAGTTTCGCTGTAGAAATATACAAATACCACCTATTTCTTTAGTTTTTTATGTAAACAAACTGGTGCTATTGCCACACTTTCATCAAATTCTTTTGTTAACTAACTGAAAGATGGTGAAACGAAAATCGGTAACCGTTGATTAAATAATGCCAGTTAATTAATTAGTTAATTTTTTTAACAAATATTTTACCGAAGATGGTGAAATCGGGCGTTCATAGTTATTACGTATGTTTTTATTTTATTTTTTGGTGATTCCCAAAAACTTGTATAAAAAATCATTTAAGACCTATTGGTAAAAAGATATGATAATGATCACTAATAAATCGTAGTTAAAGCAATCAAAATTAAAATTTTTAATTCAAAATCAAATAACGGTTTATGATAAATAGTTTTTATTAAACAAATGTTTACAAACTCCGTATCCAAATCTCTCTAAGTTGATCTAAGTAACTTAATCAATGAGTTTTCAATGTTTTGTGCTTAAAATTGGATATTGCCAGATACATATGTATATAAGTATGTATGTATGTAAAGACCGATTTTTTAGAAACTTTCGCCTTGGCAACCCTGTTTTTGGCAGCTCAGCCAAACGTCTTACTGTTGAACATATTCAGTTTGATCTATAATTTAACCATGAATTGATTTACATTACAGATTACTGAATTTTATTATCAAAAATCATGCTCGGTTAAGAAAGCATTTTCCATTTTATGGTCAGTTTGGGCGAGCTTCTGAGGCTGTTATTCAGAGTATTGTGCCTATGGAATCTTGTGAATTATCGATTCTGCACCGTTCTCAGCAATTGGGCATCTGTTATTTTACTACGTGGAAAATTTTGCGGAAGGATTTGCTTGCAAAACCTTTTAAAATACAGCTGCTGCTATAAATAAAGATACACTTTTTATGGGAAAATTGTGTTCAGCGACGAAGCTCATTTCCGGTTGAATGGATACGTGAAGAAGCAAAATTGCCATATTTGGTGTGAAGAACAGCCAGAAGCATTGCAACAACTGTCAATTCATCCCGAAAATGCACTGTTTGGTGTGGATTATGGGCCGGTGTCGTTATTGGTCCATACTTTTTCAAAGACGACGAAGGCAAGAACATTACTACGAATGACGGGAGCTATCGTGCGTTGATTAGGAATTTTTTTGTCCAAAATAGACGAGCACATGCAACACAGCACTCAAAAAAATGGCCCAATTGAGAGGCAAGTTCGGTGAACAATTTATTACATATCTATAGAGAGAAGCCCGCACCGGTTGACGCACTGGAAGCCAACAATGAAGAATATATTCGTGAGATAACCGGCTGATATATGCCAAAGAGAATATGCCAAAATAAGACCCAGCGTGTAAACCGTTCGCGGCGTAGCGTCTTGAAAAATCACCCTTTATACACATAAAATTATTATTGGTCGCTTTCATAAGACGTAACTCTTGCGCAACCTTTGAGTATTTGGTTTAGAAACGCAGAGTTGAGTAGATCCGCTCCACACAACAGTTGAATATTTGCTGCCATTTCTTCAATCATAAATTTTTTTCGCTTAATTTAGTCAACATGTTTAGTTTAGATCCCTCCGCAGCTGATCAAGAGAGATATTTTTTTTTAAGAGAAGTAACTAACACTCAGGCATTTGGTATGCCTACCAACCCGCCGGTGTGTTACCATCTTTGGGAAAGGGATAGTGAGAGAGGACAGATGGTGAAAGTGAGAAAGCTTAATTTATTTTTTACAACTCTGATATTGCGCGTTGTGTTAGTTTCTAGATCAGTGTTGTAGCGCCTCTGATGTCAAGTAGGCGCATTAAATGTGTTTTTAAGCTGCTGTAGCCATTTTATTAATTGTTTTACTTCGCCGGCGATTTCCCTACAGTATAGACGAAGGAGGGCGCTGTGATGTCCGCTAGCATACACCAGTATCAATTGCTTCCAAGTACTGTTTAGTGATCAGTGCTATGCCATCATCACTTAAACAGTCCAACAACAATAAATACAATGTCATACTAATGCACATCTGAAAAAAATGCTGGATGTTATGACTTGCCTGAAGCTTAGTTCTTAGACATTATTTGCTTTGTAGTCAACGCGCTAACTACTTCAGCCAACAGCACCCCCAAAAAGAGAGATATGCGCTTTTATATTATAATGAAACGCCGTTTTCTTAGGTGGCGAATGCAAATTAATTTATTAAATTTTGCGTTACAAATGCGATAAACTAACGAAAAAAAGAAATAAAATTAAAATACTAGTTTCATTAAATATACGTCGGTTTATTATGGTGTTTATTTATATCAATTACATAATTAGTTCAATATGACGTTTAAAGATTTTTTGAACACAGTGCCGGCTTAGCGTTGAAATATAAATAATATCGGCGCGGGTTTGTCATTTTATTGGAGTATTTTGCTGTGCATTTTTATGTTGTGAATATTCAATTTGTGGTGCAAAAAAATGGAAAATTCCTGCCAAGAAAGAAAATTTCAATTATTTCTGTTTCATCACTTTTCATCATTTCTTTTCGATTGTTTACATTAATCAGCAATTCATTATCGAATTACGAGTATTCATCAAGCCGTTTCTAAGACGTACATAACTGTTGGGCTCAACAGTTGACAACAATTTCACAAGAGTTGAGCTCGGCGGCTACGTTTTATGAACGCGACCATTGCGATTTTGTAAATTTCTAGAATATTTTTTTCGTATAAAAATAATGTATTTTTTGGCTTATGACCAGGGTGTGAAGACTACTGACGTTGTGCAACATTTTTTGGCCTTTTTATTAAAAATTTGTAATATAATGACTTTTTGAAATAGTGGGTTTCTTATAAGTTATTGTATCATCACCAAGACCTAAAGGTATAATCAGCCACATCTCATATACATAAAATTTACATGAAGAAGACTTTCATGGGGCATATTACAAGGCATCGAACAACAGTATGAATATGAGGCAGCCAAACATTTTTTTAACTACTAAAAACTTGGCACATCTGTTTATTTTCCATTTTCCTAGGAAAATAGTACATTTTTTGAAGAAATACAGTTTTTCATAAATTTTAAGATAACGAGGCATGTCTCGAACAATAAATTTAATAAAGTTGTTCATAAATGTTATACCATTTTGCTGTTCAGCAAAATAATACAAATATAACAAACTACATAGTATACATATACAATATCGCTCCTTTATTGCAACGTAGTCATATCTCGAAAAAACTCTTTCTTCAGAAAGCGAGTTTAAAGTTTTTAATTTACACACACCTTAATGGAAAAATAAAAACATTTTGCCTTTTCAAGAGGCGAGTTAACTCAAAAATCACATTTTTTGAGATATGACTACGTTGCAATAAAGGAGCGCTATGGGTAACTAAATATTATCTGCATGACATATCGTCATCTCGAAGTAATCTTAACGTATATCACAAAATCCAAGAAAATGAGATAAGACCACTTCTCTTAAAAACTCAAGACTTGACGAGTCAAACCTGACGCTTGGGAACCGGGCCTAAAATCCTGAACTTTTACTCCGGAAGTAGTGCAAATTAGGATCATATAATGATTTTTTTGTACTCGTATATTATGTTAAAACTTTAATCTCAATTTCGCAAGGAAAAAAATTCTTGGTGATACGTGAAGATAACTGAAGGAAGACGATATGTTAGTAATTCATAAATATGCACTTTATAAAAGGTCTATAAGACAAAAATCGCAACAGTATTCATAAAAGAACAGTAGCGCTATGAAAATATATTATAGAAGTGTGAAAAAGTAATGAACGCATGTTTTTATTCATGCGCACATATGTATGTAAGTAGTTATTTATATACATACATACATATATATTTTATTGCGAAAATTCTATACGAAACATTAATTCTATTTTTTACAAGAGTGATGCCCTGCGACACGGGGAAAAGTATAGAGAAGCCTGCGGGGTAGCAAAAGTCGCACGTAATGAGATTTGAAGCGACATATTTATTATTGCCTCTTCTCTTTTGCATATTTCTTTCGCTCGTATTTTATTTTGTTATGTACCTACATATGTGCTATTGAGACCAATTTTTTACTTCTATTCTTCAATAATTTTTTCCTTGGTTAAATCAGACATTTTGCTTATAATAATTACTTTTACTTTTGCTTTATAATTAAGAAAAATGTAACATTTCTTTTACTTTTTATCAACAAAATCGCATTTCTTTTCTTGAGACACAAATTTTGCCTCGTAATTGATGATATAATAATTTATAATAAACTCGCTATTTAAAAAAATCTTTAAATTGCAAACGATCAATAAAAAGGACAAGAAATGTTGCACTTTTTTCTAGAATAGAAAACGCCATTATTGTATGATGTCAGTGATACCAACTCAGTTGTTTTACCACTAACTATAGTGATTTTTTTTTTGGTTTAGTGGGAAAAATTAATTTTTAGTAGTTTTTGTCCGTAGTGCGGTGGATAATATGCAAACATATCAAAACGTAGATATAATTTAGACCCAATTTATACGAGCAATTAATTTAATGAATAAAATTTAGGATGTTTTTTTATTGTTGAGCGGGATAGAGAAGAAAACCGGTCATAAAAACGACAAATTTTAAATTGAATCTATCGTTGTAAGCCTCAAAGGAAGCTTGAGTGGTTTTTTAGTGGTATTTGATTGTCGATTTGGTTAGATGAAATTCATAGTATTGGTAACACCATAATGGTGTTCATATCTGCTGTATTTCCTTTGCTGAAAATATAGGACAGAAATATGTTATATGACTTTAAAAACTTGCATCATTTGGATGAAAAAATGCATGTATGTACATATATTCGTACTTAGTATATATGCTTAAAAGTTGTTAATTTTATGAATTCGTTTTTTAGTTTTTTTTTGTATTAAAAAAGCGATGAGAAACATCATCAGCGCAAGTTACAGACTAGACAAATCTAATTAATTCAACAGTAAAACAATATATATACATATACTTATAAGTATGTATTTTTATTTCATTTCTAAATTATTTATACACATGCATACATGCATATGTAACTTGAAAACAATTTTCAATTTACGACACTCTTAAAAAAATCAACATAAAATTGAAGAATGCATGTAATAAAAAGTTAATAAAAATTAACATAAAGCAAGTTAGGCCGTATTAGCTAAAGATTATTCATTAACCATCACCAAACTTTCGAAGCGACCACAATTAAAATAAACAATGAAGAGAATGTTATTTTACCGTATTTGTATTTGATTCTTTGAATATATCATCGTGTTTGTATTTGCTCATAGTTATTATGATGTGTTCGACTGCGTTCAACCACATAAGCATGGTACAATTATTAGAGGTACTAGAGATTCTACAACCAATCACAACATCAAAAAACAAACGCATTTTGCTTATGGAAACATACAACGATCACGTCAAAATCTATCCCTGCAGATAACGTGACTAGTCCAAACACGCATGTAACACCATAAAGGACTAGAACTAGTCCAAAAGTAGCACAAATGTATGTAGAAAACATGGTCTATTTAACATCAAGATGTCCTAGGGCTGGACCACATGGTCCAGGTTTGCATTACATTGCATTAACCCAATAACTACTCCATATCCTTAAAAATGGACCATTTACAAGTAGTTTGTTCGGCACGATACGATATTCTTAAAATCATAATACATATTTTTATTATTACTATTTTGTAAACGGAAAACGATTCAGATCGAAGAAATTCATTATTATCGAATTTACATCAAATTTATATGTGTTTCATTGACCGACCACCCCCAACTGAACATTTTAACTTATTTCATATGAGTTTAATATATTTTACAAAGTTTCGGGCGGATGTGGCACGCTTTCCTGTATTACAATTTGCCTATAATGTTCCACAATTAATGTTGTTTTACTAGTTAGAACATTTATGAGGGGAGTTACGATCCAACCTGTTAAAAAAAGTGTCCCGTACATACAAAGCGTACCCTAATGTGCACATTAAAAAAATCACCAATTTTGGTTAATCTAACTAATTCTGAAATTGATTTATATTTATGTATGTATGTATAATGAATGAATTTATGCTAAGCGATGTGGAAAAGTCTGTTCCAAAATTTAAAAATGATGATGCAGTTAAGAAATTTATCAACCCGACTATAAAAAAATTACAAACTGAAAAAAGGAAAATCCTGACTATTATCAAAAAACACAATAGATTAGAAAATATCCGATCACCCTCAAAAATAAATCTTCTCAAAACTAAGCTTACATTAATAAAGAAAATGATAAATGATAATTTTGTTTTATCGGTAAATAACCACTTTAAACAAAAGCTTAAAAATATTGATAAAAAACTTCTTCATGTATGTTTAAAGAATTTAAAAAAAATTTAGAACTAATCAGACAGTAGATATAAATATTTTGCAAATTAGCCATGAAGAAGAAAATTTGTTTAGAAATGTTGGAATTAACTCTCATGAAATAGAAAAAGAAAACAACAAATTTATTGTAAGAAAGAGATCATGGACAGATATTGAATGCAATTAGAGCCTTCCTAGAATCTGTTCACTCCTTCAAGGAGATTGATGAAGGCAATATACTACACGTTGAAATCGATAATTGTTTCACCAGATTTTTGGAATATAAAACTGGTTATGAATGCAATTACTACGTTTAGTACATATATAAAGGCAAATGAATTAAATGAGTCACTTACGGAAGATGTTTTTATAACAAAAGATATAATTCTTTACATTTTTAAAAACCTAAGGAAAAAATTATCTTCGGGAATTGCCAACATTCCCAATATTATTTTAAGAAACATTCCAGACGAATTAATACTAGAATATTGTACACTATTTAATAATATGCTGAACAACTCGTATTTTCCTCGGGCTTGGAAAATAGCAAAAGTTGTTGTATTGCATAAAAAAGATAAAAACGCAAATAAATAATCCTAAAAACTTACGTGCAATAAGCTTACTACCAAACATTAGCGAGATTTTTTAAATCTGCATTAACAATAATATAATCAAAATTTGTAAAAGAAAGAGTTTAATTAATAACAGACAATGCAGGTTCAGACATAAACATTCAACTATTCATGCCATACAATTATTGGTGTCAAATATTCATTGGAATTTTAATAAAATTTTATGCACTGGTGCCTGTCTAGTGGATTTTGAAAAAGCTTTCGATAGTATTTGGATACCTGGCCTAATATATAAACTTTTAAAATATAAGTTTCCTCTACACTTGGTAATTCTTATACATAATATGTTAAGTAATAAATAATTTCTAGTTTTTAATAAAAATGAGACAAGTTCAAAAAAGTTTATTATAGTTAATGGCTTACAACAAGGTACAGTCAATTCTCCAATTTTATTTAATTTGTTTGGTCTTGATCTTCTTACTAAAATTGACGATATAATTGCGTTTACTGATGATATTGTTATATATCATTCCGATAACAAAATGAAAAAATCAACAAAAATTTACAAGATTATTTTAGGGTAGTAGAAAAATATGCTTCAGATTGGCAAATGAAAATTAACATAAATATATTTAAAACTATTCTATTTAAGCCGCCTGTTGGAAAATGCAATAGCAATATAAAAAATAATTGGAAATCTTTTAGTATAAAATCCAGGAACAGTATCAATATTCCAAACAAACAAGTGGTAAAATATTTAGGAATAAACTTAGATAAATTTTTATATTTTAATGATCTTGTCAATTTACAATTAATAAACGCAAGAAAAGCTTTTTTATCAATCCTTAATAAGACTGATATTAACATACGGTTGTCAAATATTGTTCAATATTTCACAATCATATATGGAAAAGTTAAGAAAGAAAATTTCTGAGAGCCTGCACTTCTCTTTACAAATAGTAATTATATAATATATATCTCAAATCAATAGCTTAGAATGCTATGAAAATAATATAACAATGGCTCCTTATTATGAGAGCTTTGATTATATATACAACCTTACAAAACGGGTACGTACCACCTGAGGGCCTTTTGTACCTATATAATAAGGGTTACATTCAAAATGAAAACGGCATTCCAATATTAGATAGAAGAGCCAATGTAAAATCTATACTAAGCAACCAACTTACAATTAACAATAGCAGATATAACACAAGTGTTTATTCAGGAGATAAAAATATGATTCCAAGCAAAGCTATTAAAAAATGTTGGTGGCTCACTAATAACGCCCACTATTTGTTTTTGTGTTAACCCCTGACTAGCTTTATTTTTTTTTTTGGGTTATATTAGTAATGTT
Organism: Gymnocheta viridis; assembly: GCA_956483585.1. Lineage (NCBI taxonomy): Eukaryota > Metazoa > Arthropoda > Insecta > Diptera > Tachinidae > Gymnocheta > Gymnocheta viridis. The sequence goes on along the minus strand of OY101440.1, from coordinate 48,170,156 downwards.
TTTTTCAATTTTTTCTTTACACACTATTGATAATTAATACATATAAATACTAGTATATATTTTGTATAAATGTTAATATTTAATTTCAAAAGATAATGTAAATATTGTATATAGATACCTAAGATACATGAGAGCCTGAATGGGGAACTAGCTATAGTTTAGAAATTTTTCCTAATGTGTGTTTATTTATTTGAAGCATATGAAAGTTTCATTAAATAAACGTTCAAAAAATAAAAAATACATAAATAAACAAAACGGCAATGCTGTTAAAAAAGTAACTAAAAACTTGAAAAACTCGCGAAAATAGCGCCCTAAAAATATCAAAAAATTGTAACGATTGTTAACAATCTTTAACAAATATCTAAAATGGTGAAAATTTTTAAAAACATGCGAACATCGGAAAAACCGTAAGGTTCAACATTGATTAAAAAACGGCAAAATTGTAGCGTCCAAAAACTTACAAATATATAATTTCTATCGCGAAAGTGGAGAAAAGCCGAAAATTTATTTAAAATTCTGAAACTATTAAAAATATCAAAATCTCGAAGAGAAAACACCTAAATTGTTAATTCAGATTCATGATTTTGTATTTCAAAACCTTTTGTTAAAAACTATTTTGTATTTGGAATAGAAAAATTAAAATGCATTTTTATTTTGAGTAAAAGTATTACAAATACCTATTTGCCACAAATTTGTATTTAACCTTTAGATTGCTTTTTCCAAATTAATAATTTAATATGAGCTTAAAATGTATTCTTATCGTTTAAAATTCATCACATATTTTTTAATCAATCAGTTTTCACAATATATGTACACACATACATATGAGCTTCGGAACGACTGGCAAAAAATAAATATTTTTAAATTGGTCTGAATTTTAGATCGCGAGCTGTTGCGTGTCCTAAAATGGTATATATACACATACTTGCATTTTGCTTGCATATTTTTGTATTTACCCTAATTCGACTTATACAGAATTGTACGCAACTTCAAATAAGCTAAGATCTGCCAATAGGATGTTACAGCTCGCCCATGACAACCCCGATTTTAATGAAAAAAATCATAATTAGTGACGACGCACATTTTCATTTGAATGGATATCTGAATAAACAGAATAGTGGCAAATTATTCATCAGTCACCTTTGCATCCATTAAAAGCGACAGTCTGGTGTGCAATTTGGTCAGGAGGAATCATTGGACCTTACTTCTTTGAAAATGAAAAGTGACGGTAACTGTGAATGGGGAGCGATATTGTGATATGATTGAAAACTTTTTAACGGCACAACTGCATGCTTTGGGCTTGGTTAACATGTGGTATCAACAAAACGGTGCCACATCGCCAGGATTACAATGGAATTACTGCGAGACCTCTTTCCACAACAAGTTATTTTAAGAAATGATGATGTTGATTGGCCTGATTTGACTGCTTCAGACTTTTTTTGGGATATTGAAAAGCGTGGCTTATGCAACCAAAGCTAACAAAGGTATTGTATTCCATGCATAATTGCCGACATTAAATAAAACATTTATCAATATAAGATTCATTCTCTTTCATTTAATCAAATATTATATACAAACAAAATAGTATACTTCCCGGCGGACACCCGGTATTACTTAAAATAAGTCGCATCTATCGTATGAATTTGAAAGCTTTAACCCTTTTGTTAGCGATTTGTTCGTATTTTTATATTTTAATTTCTCTTTCCTACAGAGTAAAACTTTACAAACACAAAAAATTATTTAAATAAAATATGTCTTTAATTCAATACATCTGTTTTCTTAGCAGGTTGAATATGAATTACCGATTTCATAAAATCACTTTTGGTTGAAATTCGATAGTGATTCTATATCAGAAATCATATACAGGTCATATTGAACTTTTCTCGTCTGGTCCAACCGCCATACGAAAAAAATAACTGAAAAAGTTAAGATTAAAAATATATGATATAATAAACAAGGTAAGCCCGTCCGTACAACAATACAAGAACAATATACGTTTTGTTAGCGTAAAAAACTTTCTGTTAATCAAAAAACAACTGACGAGAAACAACGAAAGTATTGTCAATGTAAAAAGTTCCAATTTGGCGGCTGTTTTCAAGAGTTTTTGTTTTCAATCTATTTATCTTATCAATGCCGGGCAAACAACGAGGATAACACTTTTTGTGATTATATCTTTTAGTTCTGCTCATTGCCATTCATTTTCATATTTTAGCATCCTTGGTGGGTGAGTTGTAACCGTTCGGTTGTTATTCTACAATATTTTTTTTAGCATTGCAGTTGTAATAATAAAAACATTTGCAGATTTTTATTCGTGTTCGTTAATAATAAGTGCTTGTTGCTTGTAATATAGTGCAGCAAATTACGTTAACAGTTATTGTTAATGAAGTTGTGATGAGATATACATATGTACGTCAAAACTGGTAACTTGGATATATTCAAGAAACGACTAAGCATTTGATAACACTAGCTTCTTGTTTCGCCATCAGCAACATTTTGTGATAAAAAGTGATCACCGCGAAATTTATGCCATAAATTTCACTCCATTTTCCTCTTCGGCAGTTATCCTTTGGCATACGAAATAGTGATCCTGCTCCAACTTCGAACTTCTTCTTGCACTACCAACGTTGTCATTTCGACAACCTTTTTCTTAAATGTGTGGATGCTTTAGCATCTATTAATGTAATTAAAAGAAGCGCGAACTTCTTCACTTTAATTCACAAAATACTAAAAAGTTTTGCGAATGTTATGTTATGTTATGTTATGTTATGTTATGTTATGTTATGTTATGTTATGTTATGTTATGTTATGTTATGTTATGTTATGTTATGTTATGTTATGTTATGTTATGTTATGTTATGTTATGTTATGTTATGTTATGTTATGTTATGTTATGTTATGTTATGTTATGTTATGTTATGTTATGTTATGTTATGTTATGTTATGTTATGTTATGTTATGTTATGTTATGTTATGTTATGTTATGTTATGTTATGTTATGTTATGTTATGTTATGTTATGTTATGTTATGTTATGTTATGTTATGTTATGTTATGTTATGTTATGTTATGTTATGTTATGTTATGTTATGTTATGTTATGTTATGTTATGTTATGTTATGTTATGTTATGTTATGTTATGTTATGTTATGTTATGTTATGTTATGTTATGTTATGTTATGTTATGTTATGTTATGTTATGTTATGTTATGTTATGTTATGTTATGTTATGTTATGTTATGTTATGTTATGTTATGTTATGTTATGTTATGTTATGTTATGTTATGTTATGTTATGTTATGTTATGTTATGTTATGTTATGTTATGTTATGTTATGTTATGTTATGTTATGTTATGTTATGTTATGTTATGTTATGTTATGTTATGTTATGTTATGTTATGTTATGTTATGTTATGTTAAATAAAATGTTATGACTACTCTAAAGTTTTCCCGTTAAATAAAGAAATAGTTTATGCAGTTCTTCCGGTTCTTATATCCACAGCCAACGTATAGCGAATATTTTAAATCAAAGTAAAATAAGAAATAAATTGGAAATTTAAACATTAAGTGGTATTCTAAGAACTAAAGAATTTTTAAAAATAAATAATAGCAATTGTACAAGCTTCGTTTCATCAAAAGAAATTACTTAAAATTTAATAAAACAATGTACGAATAATATATTTTATAATACACTTACATATGTATATATACTCAGTTAAATAATTATATATGCAAGACTTTAACTTTAGTTATAAATAAAAGAAGCAATGAAAAAACAGGGAAAATTTTTTTGAGATTTTATATTTAAGAGAACTAAAAATTAATAACAAAATTAAATTCAAATATTTTTGTTACCATAAAAAAAAACAAAAATTCTTCAAACCTCCATATAAAATATTTATATATGCAAAAATCTTATTTAGTAGATGTATCTAAATATTATTTTAATTGAAAAATAATTTTATACATACATACATATATGTTAATAAGGGATTGTATTACCCTTATGTATCTTTACCATTTGGACACGACGGGTCATTGACTCCACCATTTTTTTTAGGACGGACAAATCAATTTTGTCCCATTCAGACAAAATGGCATTTTTCAGCTGCTTAAGACTGTCATATTGCTTGGAAAATGCTTATATTTTGGCAGAAAGTATTCCCCATAGATCCTCCGATGGGATTGAGGTCTGGGCTTAAGGCAGGCCACTCTAGCAACTCAATTTGTCGAGAGTTAAAGAACGCCTTTGTCTTCTTCGCCACGTGGATCGGTGCATTATCCTGCTGGAAAATCCAATTATCGCCATGCAAATCACCAGCAAAATCAAGGAGTTCATTCTCTAACAAATCTATGTAGATTTCTGCATTCATTTTGCCTGGCACAAAGCATATTTTGGACTTGCCTTTTGATGAAAATGCCGCCCATATCATGAGTGATCCTCCGCCATGAACGCGTTTATGGCATGCTTCCCGTGGACGTCTTACGTCCCTCCAATATTTATGGTGACCATCTGGTCCGTCTAAATTAATTTTTTTTTCGTCACTAAATATCACAGATTCAAATTCCTCTTCCCAAAACTTATACTTTTCATAAAATGCAATACGTGCATTTTTATGATGTTTTTTAGGCATGGTTTAGGCACTCGATTCTCATATTTAAGACATAAATCTTGTCTTATTATTTGGTGTATACGTTGTTTAGTCACATTAAGGCCAAGTTCCACTTTTATTTGCCTACAACTCATATGACTATTGGTTGCTAACTGCTGTATGCGCCGTTTGCTCCGTTCATCAATGGTACATATCCGGCCGCTACGTTTATTAATACCGTAGTTGCCTGGGTTTTTCAAGAAATTTGTTATAGTATTTCTGTGTCTCTTTACGCAAGCAGCGATTTGGCCAACTTTCATGCCGGCTTGACTCATGCCCTTGATCAATCCACGCTCTTCATCAGTTAATTCAGTTCCTTGAGGCATTTTCCTAAAAACCAAAAAAAAAATTATTCGATTTCACCTGGTACCTTTGCTTAACTGCTATACTCACTTAAAAATCGTTTTCTAGGCGTTGTGTGCTGATATATTGACTTAGCACCCTTCAGAAGACAAATAATTTATTTTGCACACATAAATATTTTATAGGGGTTTTGCGATTAACTTTTTTAGAAATAACGGTACTACGAATGAGATGCAGAAATAAACTTAACAAGCAACAACAAAGGATAAAATAATCGAAAGAGAATGTGCATACGAGAAACTACTACTGTACCGTTAGTAGAATATAAGGCACAGAGAAAATCAATTCTGCACATATAGTTATTTGTATGAGTATTTATAATAATGGTCTCATTTTACATATACATATTTTTTATGTTCGTTGTAAGTACATAATCTCATATTAAATATGAAATAAACTGAATGTTTAATTTAATTTTTATTAACACATATTCGAATGTATGTTTGTTATTTATGTTACATTTTTTTAATAAAATAAAACTAAAACACACATGGATTTTAATGATTTGTAAGAAAAAAGTTTTTTCTCCGAAATTTTAAGATAAAAAATACGCCAACACAATAACGCATTTTTTCATCATTGCACTTTTTTATTGTTTATTTTAAAAAAAAATTTTGACATTTTAAAAATAAAAACAAACAGCTACAGCTGGGCTGACGGGTTTGCCTTGTTTATTGTATCATTAGAAATGGATGACCGAAACTATTACACACAGAAAAAAACCCAATGTAAAATCAACATTGTTAATATACGAAAAAAAACCAATTGAATTTTCTTTTAACATTGTTAATTTAGTATTAAAATATGTTGATTTAAAATTAATTAATTAAAATTAATTAATTGAAATAGCATTGTACATTTTAAATTTTACATTTTACAGAATAACAATAATCAATGTTTAATTTTGTAATTTCTGTTTTTGTAGTAATAATTACAGTTTTTCATGTAAAACCAACATTGCATATAGTTGAAACAAGACTAACTATTGTAAAATCAACATTATTATAAACATTAAAATGTCATTGGAATACTTTGAAAAAACTTTTGTCAATTTTAAATAGTAAAAAACGTTGGCTTATGTTAAAAAAAGTTAAATCAAATTTGTGAAATATTAAAAATGACTGGAATAATATTGAAATAAAATTGCTGTATGTTAAAAAAACATGAAACATGTTGAAATTAAATTAATTCATGATAAAAGAGAAAAAATTCAAAAAGTACCGCTACTTTACAACATTTAAGAAACAGCAAGTTTCATTCTATCGCAGCTTCACTGCGTATCAGAAGTGCAGTGTAATAAATTTTAAGTGCTATATTCTTTAAATTCCATTATGTCTGCACGTACCAATAATAAAATTAATTTAACAAGCCTTGAGGAAAATTAATCAACCGGAGGAGAATATAATAATCTTGTTAGTAGAGATGGGATCGTGAGTGACTTTTCACTCATGCTCATTCACGGTCACGATAAACAAATTTCACTCATGCACGCTCACGCACGACCTCAAATTTTTGGCTCACGTTCACTCCCGCTCACGTGAGTGGAAAAAAAAGTTAGTCACAATCACGAAAACTCACGCTCACGAAATACTCACGAAAAAATCACAACCTATAAGTATTTATATATTAAATTTTCTGAATACAAATAGAAAAATCTAATATACAAATAGAAAATTTTGCAATAAAAGAGGAAAATTTATGTTTAACTGAGAAATATACTTTTCTGAAACAGTCCACCAAACAAAATTTTTTTAAGGTGATCCAACTTATTTTTTTATTTTTTTATGTAATATTAGACTAGATATATAATTTGTATTTGTAAGATGTATTTCGACACAAATTATTATCAAATCCTACCCTACCTCAGATCTTCTAATTTCATACCAGAAATTAACCATTTTTGGGTATTCATATAGTTACTTTAGTGTTAATGAAGATCGAAAGCTATATTTTTGTACATTGAATTCACTTCAATTTTAGCACAAAAATTTTGTGTTTGCCATTTTGGAAACATTGAAATTAGGTATGAAATTTCAGAATAGAAGATAAGATAGAAAAAATATAACGTGAGTCACAAAGGGCTCATGTCTACTGACAAAAATACTACAAAATTTTTTGGCTGCAAATAAGTAGTTTTAGAATTCTCTTATATTCATCTTTCTTTAAGGTACTATATTTTGTGTACTTTATTATGCAAAATTCGAAATAAATTACGAAAACACACGTTAACTTTCAAAGTTACTTCCTTTTCTTGTAGAGTGTGTCACAAAACTTTGTGATCAATTATTTCGCAATAAATACCTGCTAAAAAACTTATATCCCACTAAACACCATGCATAAGTTCAAGGTACCTCTTTTGAGAGACCAAAAATTTTTTTATATATTAATGTGAAAACACGTACGAATGTAGGGTTCGTCACGCAGGATTTTCACATACATACGTATGGTATGTACATGTGTATCATGCGATTTCAAACTTTGTAGTTAAAATTAAATTTGACAATTAAATACAATTAAAAATTCTTAAAGAAAATATAAATTTTCTTTCTTATTAAAGTTCCGAAGTGAAATTTAAAATTACATATGTACATATTTAAAATATTTTTATTAAAATTATTAAGTTTCTTGCTCATAAGCTCTGTGTAAAATATTAAGATTAAGTTACATCTTGTACTTTAGCGTTAATAGATAAATAGATTTATGCAGAAATCCCGTGAAGTCTTTTTCACATCTCTTTAAGTATTCTTCCTGACATTGAAAAAACTCCTTCGCTTGTAGCTGAGCTGAATGGTACACACAGTATTTGTTTAGCCAATTTTCGCAGAATTGGAAGATCTTTACCTTTTTTCTAAAAACTTAAAATTTCTGTCTGTGCGAATGCGAATGAAAAAACGAAAAAGAATTGCAGATGTTTTCCTTCCAAATATTCGCCAGTCGAAACTCGGGCTTATACTGCCACTTTGACTTGTTCATTCACATCACTACATTAATACATACCGGCACAACTTTTTGTTTCTTCATGACAAAATTGAAAACCGCGTACCTATTAAAAATATGAAAAAAAAATTTAAAAATCGAAAAAATCACGAAACAATCACTCAAAAAATCTACTCATGCACGCTCACTCACGTTAAGTTTTTTTATACTCACGCTCATGCACGCTCACGCGATTGAAACAAAAAACTGCTCACGATCATGCATGATCACGCGTGATCACGCTAACCACGTGAGCGATGCAAATCTCTACTTGTTAGTGACGAAGACGAAAATATTATAGTAAACATTCCAGTTGTTCAAAATACGACACAAGGTTCCCAATTAGACGAACTCTTGAATAATTAATGAATAATGGTAAAATATATATAAGAAACAAATATTTATTTGTAAGCCTAAAAAATAATTAATTAACCGCTTTTTACTAACTTCCTGTCCCATTGTTAAACAACATTGCGTAAATGTTATTTCAATATAGAAACCATGTTAAATTAAAATGGAATTTCCTGTAATTTTAACAATTTTTCGTGTTATTTCAATATGGCTGTACCATTAATTCTAAATGGCTTAATAGTTGATTCGACACTGATTTCGTTATTTTGACATGAAAATCTCTTTGATTCAATAGGCGTACAATGTCAATTCAACATGATTTCTAGTTGTTTTAAATTGGATAACTATAACTTTTATTTTACATTAATATCATCTTAAATTAACATGAAACGATTATGAAGCAAAATTGTTAACAAAACTAGTTAAATCAACCTTGTTGACAATTTTGCGGACAATTTTCATACTAACACACATTTGCAGTAGTTTTAAATTTGAGTCATTTTGATGTACATATATCATTAGTGATGGAATGTATCAGTTCACGTTTTACTAATGACAGTTGCCAGCAAATAATTTTAAATTGCAAAGACACACAGCTATCAAAAATTAAATAAACGCGTGGCCTGTGCGGAAGTGGAACAAGCGTATAAAAACCGTAGTATATGTACCATGGTAAACCATATCTCTGGCAGGGGTATTAGCTTGTCACACATGTGTTAAACCGTACTATTGTAATATACAAATCCTATGTCTATCTGTCTGAGCTATGGATTTCAATAAAACTGCGAAATTTGTATGCCCTATGAATGATTGTCATGCACGCTCACGATAAAAAAAAATTACTCATGCACGCTCACGCACGACCTCATATTTTTGGATTACGTGAGCGTGAGTGGGAAAAAACTTAGTCACAATCATGAAAACTTACGCACACGAAATACTCACGAAAACCTATTAGTATTCATATGAACATTCAAATTTCTGAATGCAAATAGAACAAGTAAGAGAGATATATTCGGCTGTGCCGAATCTTATATACCCTTCACTATAGTATGGTGTGACAAAAGAAGTCACAATCACGAAAAATCACGCACACGAAATACGAAAAAAAATACAAAAAAAGAATTTAAATGGAAAAAATTACATTAAAGCAAAAAAAAAAATGCCACTCACCGTCTCACGGACGCACCCTCACGTGATGGAAACAAAAAATTAATCACGATCACGCATTATTGGTTCTAATCTCTATTTCATAGTATAGACTGATTTCATAAACACAGCTTGCAAAGCAACACTGGAAGCATGAGTTTACAAGGCATTCTAGTGTTGCTTTGCAAAATGCGTTTATGAAGTCAGCAATAAGTTATGAATTCCGTAACAAATTTGTAACACTTTCTTGCCTAGAGTGCATTATAAAAATATTAACATCCCCTTATTAGCACTTATATAATTTTTCACACATCCAAGAAGTGTTTCAACGTCTTTATCAATAAGCCAGTGGTCTTCGACCAAACAAAGAAATGATTTGAAACGTTAGAAAAGATTTAATAATGAAGAAATTCTCCCAAAATTGATTAAAAAAATCGCCAACTATTACATAAATCTATTATATTAGTCTAATGATTAAAATGTTACAATATTATCTTCATATTAAAAATAATTTAAAGCTATCAAAAATTCTTAAAAAAAATCGAACTTTTTCAAATAAAAAGTAAAAGTAATAAAAATAACTAAAATGTATCAAGAATTAAAAAATAATAATAAATGATTGAAACCGTAACCTACTAGCTGGCATGGTTTCGAATCCTGAACACAACACAATGCTATTTTTTTAGAATTTTCTATACATTTTAGTTGTTTTTAGTAATTTTACTTTTTATTTGAAAAAGTTTGTTCCACAATTTATTTAAAAAACCAGGGCACAATCTCATTTATAATTTTTTTTAATTTTTGCGTTTTCCCCAATTTTATGAACGATAAAAGATTTATTTTTCAAAAATATCCAATATGTTATCAGATAGGATTTTGTACAGTGATAAAATAATTATATAATGAATTCAGTAAGTTGTCGACGTATTTATTTGTTATAATGTAATAATAATACCAAAAATAAAAATATTTTAACGGTATAAGAAAAAATTTTAAATTATAAAATATAACAACATATTTTAATTCATTATTTTAATTTAATTTTTTATTTGAAACTCGTATGATGTACGTATGTATGTAAACTAGTGGTATTAAAATTTTGTTAACTTTTCCATTTACTTTATCTGTATTGCGGTTGGACTAGACGATAAAGGTTTTGGTTCAATAATCAATCAATAATCTGTATATTACTGATATAGAAACACAATCGAATTTCAACCACAATTGATTTAAAAAATACGAATTCGGTAATTCATATTCAGCCTGCTAAGAAAACAGATGGATTTAATTAAAAACATTTTTTATTTAAATCTTCTTCTTCGTTTACTAAATAAGACAGAGAACTAAATATGAAAAATTACGATAAAATCGCAAACAGAAAGCTTTTTGCTCTCAAATCCAACCCATAATTCGGCTTATTTTCGTAATATTTTACCATTAATCCGCGTCCAATTCCGTAGTGCGTGCTATCGACGTGCGATATTCCTCAAAACTATGATTTTTTAGGTGTTTTTAATGAATGTAAGACCAGCTAATTTTATATGAATACGAAGAAGTGAATTGTTTATCTCCTAAAATCTTCACTTATCATTTTGTATACCTGGAATTGGGGAAAATACGAAAATTTGCAAAAATAAAATACAAATATACTATTTTTATACGCGGTACAGCCCGCGAACTATTGTCGCTACGCTTTACAAATGTTGTGCAAAGTTTTCCCAAACATTCCGATATAAAAATCCAAAGTTCATATGTATGTATACGACAGGAACTGATTGTTTGAAAAATATTTGATGAATTGCGAACTATTCTTAGAATACATTTTAATTAAGCCCACATTAAATTATTCAATTGGATAATGCAATCTAGAAGCTAAATATAAATTTGTGGAAAGTAGGTATTTGCATTACTTTTATTCAAAATACAAATGCATTTAAAATTTTTATTCCAAATACAAAATAGTTTTTAATAAAAATTTAATTTTCACAATGGAAATTATATTTTGTAAGTTTTTTTACTCTATAATTTTGCTGTTTTTTAATCAATATTGAATCATACAATTTTCCTGATGTTCGCATATTTTTAAAAATTTTTGGCATTTTAGAGATTTTTTAAAGATTTTTGGCTGTCGATTGCCAATTATATGACTTTTTTTAAATAAATTTTGGGAATAATTTCCAATGTTGCAGTTGCAATTTTTAGAATATGCGCTATTTTCGTGGGGTTTTCAATTTTTTAGTTTCATTGCTAATTACATTTTGGTGGATCTTGATATCAAATTAATTTCTTACATCAAACTTTGTTTTTATTTTATAGAAAAGGCAATTAATTGAAGTGCTTTTGAAGATTAACTCACTGATGTTACAGAATGAAAGAAACATTTCTTATCAAATTCTAGCCGAGAAGAGATTTTTCTGTTTTGTTATGCGTTACTATCCAAACAACATTTTAATTGTCAAGTGATTTTTTTATCACATTGTATAAATACGTTTTTTGTATCGTGCGTCACAAAACTTTGTGATCAATTATTTCGCAACAAATACCTGCTAACAGTTATTTTTTATGCCATTCGAAAGTGCACTTATATCCCACTAAGCGCCATGCACTAGTTGAAAGTACCTCTTTTAAAAGACAAAAAAAATTTGTATACATTAATGTGAAAACATTAATGTGTACAGAGTTGCCGTTTACAATTTCTAAAAAGTGTCATAAAGAGGGTATTTAAAAAAAAGAGGTCAAAAGGGCATTTTAAAATAAAATAGGGCCAGAACAGAAAAATAATATTTATTTCCATTAAAAAAGTCAAAAGCAAATTTTAACAATTAATTAAATATATTAGACTAAAATATAATTAATTAATTATACATACTTAAATTATAAATCAATGCTAAAATTAAAAAAACAATTCACAGTTACATTTCAATATTATTCATATTATCAAAAAATAAAGAAGTTACTTTTACAAAAACTTTTTATAATGTTTATTACTTTTAAGAAATACTTATTCTATGTTTTGTAATTAATTCTTCACATGGAGTCCATTTTTTTCTGCTCCAATTCGAGCAAATTGAAAGAGAAAAGCATGGACTCTATTTTAAGTTTGTAGGTTTATTTTTTATCAGTGATGGTTTAAAAAAAAAATCGTGCAACAGGAGCAAACTAAATATATTTGTAAAGAACTCATATAAATTTTTATCAAATCTATTTTGAAAATTTCCTTTCTCGAACCAAAACTTTTCTGCGTTAGTTATTTTACGTATATCTTCATAATTTTTGCTGTTTATTAGTGTTGGAACTTGTATACATTTTCAAAAACCTTAAAATAGTGGCATATGTATTATGTAGTACATATGGATCATGGATTTGTAGTTAAAATTAAATTTGCAATTAAATACAATTAAAAATTATTAAAGAAAACGTAAATAATATTTTTTTTTAAGTTTTGAAGTGAAATTTAAAATTATGTGCATATTTAATAAGTAGGATCTTGTAATTCAGCTTTAATAGATAATATACATTTAATTTAGTTCTTTTTATGCTGAAATAAAATTTTGTGAACATTTTTCACGAGAAGTCTGCTTCGCATCTCTTCAAGTATTCTTCCTGGCGTTGAAAAAACTATTTCACTTGCAGCTGATATGGTGGTATTCACAGTTCATATTTGTCTAGCCAATATTTGCACAAGTGTGAGCGCGAATGAAAAAACGAAACAGAATTCCAGATGTTTTTTTTCGAAATGTTCGCCAGTCTAAACTCGGACATATGCCGCTACTTTGACTCTGTTCATTCATACGAGTACATTAATGCACACCGGCACAATGTAGTATTGCCACTTGTTTTAAGTCTTCATGACAAAACTGAAAACCACTTAGTAAAAATATGAAATAATTACAAAAATGGAAAAAATCACGAAACAAACGCGCAAAAAATCGACTCAGGCACGCTCACTCACGCTCAATTTTTTAATGCTTACGTTCATGCACGCTCACGTGATTAAAACTTATCACGATCATGCGTGATCACGTATAATTCACACTAATTACGTGAGCGGTGTCCATTCCTAATTTATTTATACACATATATTTGTATGCATTTTCTGAAAATTCTATATGTATTCCGCCAACAAGGCACAATTGAATTCGAAAAGATCGTTCTGAAGGGGGTGGGCACACATCAATCTCCGCATAAAACAAATAAAAAGGGTACTCGTATAATAGTATAGAAAATATTATAAATGATATATAATGAATCGTGTTTTATAACAAGAGGGAACAGTGACGATAATGTCCATCAGAGGTGATTAGTCAACAGTGACAGACATGGGATAGGTAAGCTGGATTTTATATCATCGTTGTTCAGTAACATCAGCAGAGTGAGCAGCTCAGATATATAGTTCTCTAGTTTCCATCAAGTTTTTCATAATACCATTAATAACTTGATATAAACTTTGTTCTACGAAATGATGGCAATATGCATCATCAATGACTGTCATATGACCGGTCAAAGTTCTTGTAGGGTAGTTTACGTACATACATATGTATATATATCAATCGAGTTTCAAAGAAAATTTAAATTAATATAATGAATTGCATACATTACATTGTAATATTTTATAATTTACTATTTTTTACTATTTCGCCGTCAACATTCATTGAATAATATATTTATCACCCCACAAATTCCTATATGATAACATATTGGGTATTTTTGAGAAATAAACCTTTTATCGTTTTTATTACAAATGAGATTTTTAAATATATTGTGGAACAAAGTTTTAAAATAAAAAGCAAAAATAATAAAAATAATTATAATGTATCAAAAATTCTTAAAAAAATTAAACATGTATGGAAGTTCATAACTTGAACCCGTGCTAACAACTTCTAAAGTTGGTTCCGATTGAAATCATGATCTTCAATTTGTATTTTTTTAAGACTGTTTGATACATTTTAGTTATTTTTATTCTTTTTATTTTAAAAAGTTTGTGCCTTTTTTAATACTTTTTGATCTCGTTAAATTATTTTTGATAAGATTGTAATATTGGAACATTTTAGTCATCAGACTAGCAGATTTATGAATGTAATATTTGGCGATGTTCTTATCACTTTTTGAAGAATTTTTTTATTCTTCTTTATGCCGTGAGTCCATAATTACAGTGCAAAATTTTTGCATGCGTTACAGTTGAAAATTTTCTGCATGGTTTTCATTTGCTGTTATGTCTTTTCTGAACACAACAAACGAAATACGCAACAATACAATTATGCATTCATTAACGTCTTATTCTTGAAGTATTGTTTTACCTTGCAAACTGCGTTTATGAAGTCAGCCTATACTATAGATTAGAGAAGGGCACCGCTTACGTGATTAACGTGAATTATGCATTAGCGTGATTGTTGCGATTTTCTTCTTTATTGAAATTTTTTTAAATTTAATTTCTTATTTTTTTTTAAATATATTTTTTTCGTATTTTTCGTTTGATTGTCTATATACATATGTACATACACAATTATGTATTTAATTATTGCTAATACGATATCTGGGTTTTTTTCTACTAAATAAACTCCAATGGCAATAAAAACAAATGAAACCTGTTTTCTTAGGAACAAATAACAGCAAGTACTTTGTATCAATTACCAGTATTCAATTTACTATATTTTAATGAGAATTAAATACACAAATTCTTTTGCCACTCAATATTATGGTGAAGGTTATACATATAAGATTCGGCACAGCCAAATATAACACTCTTACTTATTTTTTAATATATTTAACAAACGCTAAAACGTTAAATGTGCTTTGGCCAATTAAAAATATAAATATTTTGAATAACTTTTGCAGCACATTTGAAAAATAATAAATTAACAAAAACCATTTTGCCGCCGAAACATTATCAGTCATCTGCCGCTGCCACAAAATTTTTTTATCAAAAGAGAAATATAAATATGTAGACGCTTTGTTGACAATGTCTCCAAACAGCCACCAAATAGTAGACAAAGTTGGTGACTCACAGACACTTGTCTCCAGGTATCTTTCAGGTTATTGACCTACACATATACATTTCATATGTTTAAATAATTTTTGGTTAAGTTTAAATAAAAAATAATTATTTATGGGATGCTTGGGATGAAAAAAGTACTACAAAAATAATTTTTGATACCGAAATACAATTTCATTTCCAAGCACTGATTCAAAACAAATACGTTCGACTGTGTTACCAAAGGATATAAATATATATTTATAGTCTTTGGTGTTACTGTAGCGAATTCATACATATTTTGTTATTGTACGAATGGAAATGTATTTCATGTGCATTTCTTAACGAAAATATTTATGTACATTTAAGATTTAATTGAATTGAGATAATTTAGATACAATAAAACTTAATAGAGGTGAAAACATCGTTTCAAGCATTTGAATTTCACTGGAGGTATCTTCAATAAATAAATAAAAAAACAATGTTTTTTTTTAGGTATTATAGATATTTTGACAAATTTTAAAATTAGAGAGACCAACAAATTTTGCCAAAATATTTAATCGTAAAAATGCAGAAAAGTCTTTTAAGCACAGAAAGCAAATCTTTTTGTTAGCTTTTGCTGACCATTCGGCCAAAGGAATATGCTGAAGATGTAAAATATTTAGCTCATATTTCATATTTAGCATATATTACTTTCTCAGGGATTTGCTTACATTTTGCAATGTTGCAAAGCCGTTTTTCTTAAGCAAGTGCATATCTTTGTATTTTGTTAGTGTAGAGTAAAAATATGCTACACTACTATGCAAAAGCTACGACGCAAGACCACTTGCACAAGGTTATGAATTGGGATATTTCTTAATTAATTTTCAGAGGTCGTATCAATCTAATGCGTTCTATATACCCAATTATGAGCAATCCCCAAAGCCCTGTACCACCAGATGGGGATCTTGGTTAAATGCTGCTATATATTACTGCGAGAACTTTATAGAAATAAGCAGCGTTTTAAATAATCATTGTGATCATGAGACAAAGAATTCATCGGTAAAAACAGATTTAGCATACATTAAAGATGATTGTGAATGTATTTGCGACAGTATAATCAATTTGGAAACTAAAGCACTTCATTTACATGAAAGTTTATCCGTCTTAGAAGAAGTAAAAAATAAACTTCAAAATATTAAGAACTAGCCACACCCGGGGGTCGATTCTGTTTCTGTGAAACTGTGAAATGAAAAGTTTTTTCATATTTTCATAGAGTTTCTGGTTCTCGTTGTTCTGTGTTAAACAGTGCAAAGAAGTGTCAAAAACTTCTCATTTCTCGCATATTTTTACACTTTCATTTTAACGGTGAAAAAATGGTGAAAGCATCGAGAGGTAAGAGCGCAAGCGGAAACCAAAAAAAATGTTAATCAATTATTTAGAAGAAAATCAGGACAGGCAATAATCTTTTAAAAAGTGCATATTTACACAAAATGTCGGGTCACAACTCCCTCACTATAGTTTTAAATCAAAGGGCTTGACTAGTAGAATAGAGTGCACATTGAAAGAGATTGCAAGTCCAATATGGCCGCCAACATAATAACGGATTACATATATTTGTTTTCACAACCTATTATATACGGGCTTGACTCGATGAATACTGTACAACAAATTTGTTATTCATCACATAAAATCTAAAAACTTGAAAATAAAATAAGTATAAAAAATTTTGAAGTGAAACAGTTTTATTGAAAAAATAATAATGTACTAAACGGTAACAAATAATTAAATCAATGTAGTGCCTTCGTCACTTAAACAGTACAACAACAAATACAATGGCACACTAATGCACATCTAAAAAATGCTGGATGTTATGACTTGCCTGAAACTGGGCTCGAACCCATGTTCTCAGCTGTCACTGGCTTTGTAGTTAACACGCTAACTATTTCGGACAAGAGCACCAACATCGCAAATACTTTAAACAAGAATGAAAAAAGTATCAAAACTGGTTTAAAATCATGAAAACTATAGAAATTATTAAAATTCGAAAATTTGCAAAAGCTCGAAAAACTCACTAGCGAGAACATTGAAAGTTGGCAAAAACTTGTAAAATTTTAAACAATTTTTAAAACCGATTAATAATCGCTAAAACCGTAAGGTATGCCAAAAACTCGGAAAAAATAGCGAAAACGAAGAAAATTTGCAAAAATTTCTAACAAAGGAAAAATAGCGTTGTTTTATATTAATTCACAACTTCTCACGAAACTTAAGAATATTTTAAATAAATTCATATATTTAAAACAAGCCCGAAACTGTACACATTCACACGTAAAAACCTATAGTTCCAGACCACGGCCTCAATAAAAAACAGAAATCGTTTACGTTACTTTTTTAGTAAACAAGTTGTATGGCGACTGATTGAAATATACAAATCTAGAACGCCATATATACGCCCAAATGTAGCTAGTAAGAAATTAAAATTTATAATTTTTCAGTTTTCTTTTTCGATCACTCTAGCTTATTTAACCCTAATCCGATTTAAGTATTTTACTTCTCCGGCTGCTGACAACACTGCACACAAGGTCACAAGGTAGCTGCAACATTTCTTAAATTTAACTCTTTTCATTTACTCTTATTATTATTTTTTGATCAATTTGGTTGATGTTGTCGTCTTAAAGTAATTTTCTTACAAAATAAACAGTTCGTGACATTGAAATTTACTAAAACCAGAAATTAAACACCAACAAAAATTAGTATATTATTGAAAATTTTAAAAGAGAATACGAACTTGCGTCAGCAATTCAAAAGACTGAAATTGAACACAAAAATAAAAGTGGCTGACAGGCAGCAATACTTGTACTGATTTTGTTATTTATGGGTTAAAATTCTGAAATTTCAGGTATTTTTATGGATGATATTTTTCGTAGCTACTTTTATATCTTTCGTTAAATTTTTGTTAAATTAACCTTGGCCAGGATTTAAAACACTTTTTTGTATTTTATTTGCTTTGCTGTAATTTATTTCCTTGTTTGACCTGTTTTTTAATGTTATTCAAAATAATTAAGTATATTTGTCTGTAATGTAATGTAATTTCAGTGATATTTGTACACTATATGCCGTTGATGACTCAGTTGCGTTTTCCAGCATAGTTTGTTTGTGCAATCGTGAATGTTGAATGTTGCATGAAAGTAACCCCAATAAACTTTCAAAATGACTTTACACTAACTACATCAGTTAAATAATATTAAATAATATTAAGCAAAATTGCATTTCTTTTATTCGATCATTATATGGAGAAATAAATACTAACAGCCTTATGCATCTATGAGTTTTTCACAGAGATGGCTCTCATGGCGTAAAATCACATGATTTTGGTGGTCAATTGACATTAGAATTTCTTAAGATAATTTGTTTTGGAAATCATATATAATATAATGCTGAATGGCATTTTTGTCACCAGCCACGGGAAAGGTCCCAGTGATGATATTGCCGGTACAGTCAAAAAGGAAACGTACCGTGATAGCTTACAACGTTTTTTTATAAAATCAAATACACAATCCTTCCCAAATTATACTATAAAAATGAAGAACAGTTTCTGTTATAAAAAAGTTTCTGGAATAAAAACAATAAGCGGAACGCTGATATATGATTGCTTTTTCATGAATGGAGACTCCAAGTAGGCCTAGCGGAAAATATATGTTACCAACATTTTACATCACTTTGAATCAAATTGTGCATCATTAAAACCTAATGAAAAAAATAAATAAAAATAAAATCAGTATTTCTTCTTTGTTATGCAGTTTTATTAATAACTCATGAAGTAAGAGTACCATTTAGAGAATTAGTGACTACATAAAAGCAGTTTCGCGCAATTTTGATAAATTTTCCCACAGAGCTGGAAAAAAGAAGCCAAATCGACTTTTGTAAAAAGGCCAGCAAAAGCTAACTCGCCCAAAAATAAAAGATAGAAAAAAGATAAAAAGTGCTTATTCATAATTTAACAAAAACGAACTTTAACTACTACATAAGGGGAAAAAGACTAAAAAAACGTAATTTGAAATTCATATAAATCAATATATAACATAAAGGTCAGGTATTTCTATTGAGTTCTATTAAAGCATTAATTTCTTTTTGCAACAGGTTTAACTATATTCAAGTGGCATATCAATCTTGAGAAAAAATATATATGAATATATAAATATATATATAATACTTTTATGTTTATTATTTATTCATATATCAGGTAGAATCACTGGTAGAATCGGAATTATCATTTGCACAAATATCAAGAGAGTCTAATAATTTTATTAAATCATCGGAAATTGCGAACTCATGCCAACATTTCTGTAATCTTCTTCAAGATCATGGTGCTAAAAAATTTTTCAGCCTCAGCATTACTGAAAGAAAATACTACAGGCTGCTTCAATAAGACGTTTAATTTTCAATAGCCTGCCATTTTATCAATTGTCATAACACGACCGTAACTACTTGACAGATGATAAGTAGAAATACGGCATTAATAAAATTGGAAAGATAGTCGTTTCAACTACACATTGAAATTATTAAAATTCTATTAAATCCAAAAACATTTTTGGGCCGTAATGAAGCACCTTCTCTGCCAGTAAACTGAGCTGTTGTGACAAATTAGTGATGCGAAAAATAAAATTCGTGCACGTCGCTCAAGAACAACTGAGAAAATTGCTGTTGTAGCGCATACTGTTGATGAAAACCCAGGATTGTCTATTTCTTGTCGATATTTGGATCGAACGGTGTTTAATGAGTTTGTATGGTCGAAAATCGAATATATTGATGTAAACGACGTTTGGTTTCAATAATACGGCGCCACAAATAACGATTCCATCGGTATTTTACGTGAGAAGTTTCCTGACCGTGTGACTACAATTAGCAACCGACAACATGTGATCCAATCAATACCTTTTTAGTTGAATTAATTTTGCATGAAAATAATAATATTTTTATATTAAAATTACAACAATACAGCAGTTAAGAGTTAAAAAATAAAACAACAAAAATAGATAATAATTTTTTATTTCTTAAATTTTATACTGAACTTTTTAAAAAGAGTTAATAGTAATCCTTTTATTAAAATATTTTTAAAAATTTATTTTTTATCAGAAGTTTGATATTTTCATATTAAAAATTTGTAATATACACGGTAGGGTTGGCCGATTTGTAAGGACAAAAAATTGCCGATATTGTGCTATAGATTTTTCGATAGCTTTTTGCATGAGGAAAACAAGTTACACTACGACATATCAAAAAAAAAATCATTTTCGATTCAAATTTAGAATTTTCATTGATAAATAATTTAACTTCATAAAAAATAATTGAATAATAGTTCAAAACAAGTAAGAGAGGTATATTCGGCTGTGCCGAATCTTATTTACCCTTCACCATAGTATGGAGTGACGAAAGAAGTCACAATCACGAAAATTAAATTAAATACGAAATGGAAAAAATTACAAAGAACAACATTTTTCAAATCAAAATTTTAAAAAAAGAATAAACTTTTTTAAATAAAAAGCAAAAGTAATAAAAATAACTAAAATGTATCAAAAATTAAAAAAAAATATCGTAGTTCAGGATTTAAAGCCGTACCCCAACCGTTGGCCCGGTTTTGAATCCTGAACTATAATATGCAATTTTTTTAAAGAATTTTTGATACATTTTAGTTGTTTTTATTACTTTTACTTTTTATTTGAAAAACAAAAAAAAACAACGTAGTTCTTGTTCTGTCGTGTAAGTGTTGAAATTAATTAGTGTTAAAATTTTCCCTTGTTCCTTTGGAATATTGTCTCATCTCTTAATTCTTTCTGACTAAAAATGTTACGAACATTAGTCAAAATAATAATCACTTTGGTTTAAAAACTACTAACAACTAATTTGTTCGAAAAATAATCACTTTAAATATGTCCTATTTTTATACAAAATACTAATTTTTATGTAAAAATTGTCCATTTTTAAGCAAAGGTGTTTAAAAATGTGTCCAATATGCCTAAACAAGATGAAACATGTTTTAAATTAAGCGTACATATCTGTCCAAAAAACAACAATTAATGAAATAATAGCAATTTTTTAATAAAGAAGAAGCATTAAATAGTTTTTATTTCACAAGCACATGGCGTCATGTTTTCTCTGAAAGAAAACATTAAATTTCTTGATCTTTAAAGTATTAAAAATAATAATAATTGGTTGTTCGTGAAGCCAAAGCGATAAAAATTAGTTATATTAAAAATATCTATAAAAAAATAGTGTATCAAAAAAAATGTCAGTGTGCCAAATTTGTGAAAAAAAAGTTTCAAAGTTTAAAAACATATCATTCTACTAACATAAAGATGAAAAATGCAATGTGTTTAAATGTTTGTATTTAAAATGCGGAAAAAAGCAGATCAAATTTGGAGTCTCGTGTTAAGATAAGGTGCTTATTGAATTTTTGCCATTTTACAGGCGACGCGACGCGATTGCAGTCGGTAAAAAAACAATTTTAATTGTCAATTCATCGCCAAAATAAACTTTCCGTCACTGAAGAAGGAACTGTAAATAAATACATGATTGATTGTTTTACAATTCAAAGGAACCAAAGACAGATATTCTGAACAATTGGACAATGATTTTTCAAAAAGTTTGCCTTCATACCCACTTTAGTAAAGTATGTAATAGAGTTAGATATTGATGTATTTAAAAACAACTTTTATGCATCTTCCGATAAAATAAAGAAAGTTTTTGGTCTTCAGCAAAACGCTGATGAAAAATTAATAATACAGGCGATTTGCAAATCTTTTAAAGAGAGAGATGCTCTTATCTTTAAAGAATACAAAGTAAATCAAATTTCCTAACCGATTTTATTTAAGACTGTGTTATAAAGATTTTTGATTTATTTCCTGTTTTGTTCAACACTTGATGAGGTTGAAAATGATATACATGAATTAACTCCGTTGATAACTATAGTTGGGTAAGTGGAATTTGCAATAAAAACACTCGGAAAAATGATTTAAAATTTCTTTATTTATACATATTTATATAGAAACTTCAATAGATGAAAGCGCACAGCCTATATCTGGTTCGAAAATGAAATTACCTCGGAAATTACCTTGTTTTGCAATTGCTTAGTTAATATTATGTATTTAACGTTATTTATCCCAAAGATATATCTCAAACCTTCGAATTTTTAATGCGCTATTGCTTTAGCTTCTGTCCTTCCCAGATGCAAGACAAAAAGCTCCATTTAAGTAATTTAAGAAAAATTAATTCCCGTAGACTAGTAGAAAAAGACTAAAAACAACATATACAGTAACATCGACTGATGTTGAACGTATATTTTCAATATATTCGACCGTTTTAAGCGATAATCGACGATTGAAAACTTGAAAAAATATATGATTATACTTCGAAATAAAATAATTAGTCTGTGTTTTTTCGGGTTCATATTTTTGTGAATATTTTAATTTTTTTAGAATATTTGCATGCATATTTTAATAATTTTTGTGCATATTTAAACTTGCCCTAGTCATGAATATCTTTACATCTATCCTCATGTATTTTGCCACTTCTGAAATCAATCAGTTTTATTCCTGTGGTGCTATGTACTCTTTTGTTGAAGAAGTTTATTATTCACATCAATTTGTCCTCTATACTTTCATCCTAATTTGTTTTATCATGTCTTAATAATCGTATTTGTTCATTAATGGTGTTATGTAACCTTTCAATGGCTGCGTTGGATGTATGGTTATTATTAAAGGTAAAGTGGATTTGTATATCTTCTTCCTTAAAAAATTCTTGAATTGTCCATATGATTTTATTTAATTTTCCGTACATGTTAATGATCTATAACAGTTTCGTTTTAAACTCTGTCCAACTTCTTTCATAAATTTGGAATGTTAATGCGATTTTTAAAAATTTATCATTCGCTGTCATGAAAATTTGTTTTCCTAAAATTTTTATCTAAATGAATGATTTCGCGTGGCTTAGATGGAGTTTCTATGATTTTATTTAGTACTTTTAGAGGCTTTCTATCATATATTTCCAGGTTACAAATTTCGCAATTATTTATGAATTGGGTGATTCTTAGTTTCCAAAATGGATTGTATATGTACACGTGTAATTAGTTCTTTAAATACTGCCTGAATTCCTCGATGATTTTTATCAAGGTGTTCCTTTTTTTTATTATTTCAGTCAACTGTTCCTCGTCTTCTATAACCTCTATTTGGAGGAAACATCTTAAGATCCTAAAATTTTTATTAGTAGCAAATAATTCTTCAAAAGTCGTTTTAAACGTTCCATTGATACAGCGTTTAACAGTGTAGGGTTAAAGTTATTTTTGAGCGAGGTTATAGATGTTTCCCTGTCCATTCCCTTTATGTAAATGATTTTCCTTCTATTTGCAAAAAATTACTTATTTCTAATTTTTAGTGATCCAGACATAGCTTTTGTTATAATAATTTTGATTTTAAGCAAATTGATAGGCGAAGGGGATCTCTTTTATTGTTATGTGGACGATTTCACTGTATTTATGTTGCCATATTCGAGTTCAATCCTAGATAATGCATCAGCATGGCTATTTTTACTTCCTTTTTTGTACATTAATTCGTAAGCAAATTTTGACAAATTTTTTGGTTCTTTTATAGAGAAAAGCCATATTTTGTAGACCATAGAATGGTCAACAATTCTTTCTCTACTGTACTGCAATTTATTTCAAGTGTACGCCTGGCGTAAAAAATTGAGTGATTATCTTGGGAGAGAATTGCTCCTAAGCCATAGCCACTGGCATCCGTTGTGACAGTGAATGTTTTGGTGAAGTCCGGGTATGCTAGTTTTGGATAATGGGTTAGTAAGGTATTGAGAGTATTAAAGCTTTTTTGATATTCAGGGTTGGCAGTATTAAATTTTGCCTCCTTTTTCAGATACTTCGTCATGGGTTTTGACGATTAGCGAATAGTCTTCAATTAATTTTAATTTTTTTTAATTAATTTTTTAATTTTAATGTTAAATTAATTAATTTTACGCGTTCAACTTTTTTTGGATTTGTTTTAATTCCCTTTGAGGTTATGAAATGACCACGAAATTCAGTTTCTTTCTTTGGAAACTCAGATTCGTCCAACTGAATTTTCAGGTTCGCCTCCTTCAGCCGGTTGAATATTATTTTAATAAAATTCATATGCTCTTACACTTATGTAGAGAATATGATTACGTCGTCTAGATAAACTTAACAAATTTTGTTGTCATATTCTCTCTGGATATTATTCATGAGTCTTTGGAATGTCGCCGGGGATGTCTTCAATCCAAACGGCATTCGCAGGAGTTCATAACGTCCTCCTACTACACTTAATGCGGTTTTATGAATATCCTCTTCTAAAAATTTTATCTATGTTAGGGATAGGATAATCAGGCTTACCATTTTTGCGCTTATAGTGCTAGATCTAGCATTATTTTTTCTGATTTAGCACTAAGAGTTAAAAAAAATGCTAAATGCTAGCTTAGCATATTTTTATAATTATTTAGTATTTTTGGCACTTTTTTAGATCGCAGAATTACTTTAAAAATCACATACATATTAACATCAAGTTAAGTATAAATTCTCTCACTGTATAAAAACGTACAAATATACTATATGATATCTTTTCTACAACTTTGTTTCTTTGGAATATACAAAAATAAAACAAAGAATTGTTATTTCAGACAACGTATGCTGCTATACTTTAGCTATTTTTTAAATAATCAATTGGTCAAAGAAGAAATGGCTGAAAAAATCTTGGTCTTGAAATAACAAATAGAAAAAACTAAAAATCTTTTAGTGCTCTCATAATTGTTATGAAAGATTTTTATTTATGTTGATCTTCTCTTACCAATTTTTTAATTTTATTCGGCCTTTGCATAGCCATTATTTAATTAGGGCTTTTTAGAGCTTGCACACACTAAGTGTGTGTTAATATTGATGACCAATAAATATTAAGGTCGCGGGAAGAACTAGAAAAATAAAAATCTTCTGTAATGGTTATGAGAAGGCTGAAAAAATAAAGGTCTTTTATAAGTGTTATGAAAGACCCAAATAAATTTAAATCTTTTATAATAGTTATAAGAAGACCAAAAAAATATTCCTAATTTTTAACTGTTAAGATATTTTTATTTTAAAAAGCATTGAATAATAAAACTTTGAAGATTTTTATAAATAGAAGTTATGTCCCTGCCTTAGATATATCAGGGGGACTTTGTTAAAAAATCGGTTCATCTAAAATATACAAAAATGAGTTAGCCTGTGAGGAAGATGCTAATAATATGTTTGATTTTTTTAATACTCTTAACTTGAATTAAAATATACATATTAAAGCTTCTTGACTACAAAAATTTTATCTCATATGTATACCATTAAAAATTTTTACATTATATAAAATTAATTTTGTATGTAAATATATTTACATAACTAAACTATCAAAAAAAAAATAAAGAATTTTAATATCAGTACCTTACACAAATAATAAAAATTTCTTAAAAATGTACAGATGTCTGAAGTGTAAATTTTTTTAAACTATAATAATAAAAAGCAATGTAACAAAAACTAGCACTTTTTTTGAACTGTAGAACATTTTAGCACTTTGTTTTTGGCAGTCTAGCACATTTAATATGTCTTATTCTGGCAACCCTGCGGATACTTGTCATCGATGGTTACGTCATTGACCTTTCGGCAATCAATGACAAGTCACCATTTTTTTTAAAAAGTTCAATGCCTACTATGCTTATACTTTTGTAATTTAAAAAATTCTCATTTGGTTTTTAAAAGTTTTTGTATAAGATGAGATATTTGAAACTTTTCAAGAAAATGGTTTTTAAGATCTTCTGATGATTTGGCATAAGCACCAATGAAATGCATGTACCATATGGACAACTTAAAAACCCTCAACAAACAAAACTTTTTGAAATTTTTAATATACATACATTTATGAATATTTATTATATTTTAATATAACAGGAATCACAATTTCCTCATCGATAGTAGAATTCGAATAATCATTTGCATAAATATCAAGGGAGTGTATCCATTTCATTTAATCATCGGAAAATGCGAAATCATGCAAACATTTCTGTAACCTTTTTAAGGAGAATTTAATGTATAATAAAGAATTAAGCATTTTAATTATAATACGATTTAGTTCTAATTTCTTTTAAACTCAGCGTTACTGAAATATAATATTAGAGAGGTAAATACTAAATACCAAATCAAGAAATGAATTTTCTTGAAGCGCATTCTTAAATTATCGCACCTCCATCCAAAACTCAACTGTAGACGCAACTGGATTTAATCAATGTAATGTTGTCTCCAGTGTACATGGGATTAACTTTTTAATATTTTATAAAATGATTTTAGGCTAAATTTAAAATAAAAAAGGGTACAAAGCCTACAGGCTTAAACATAACTTTCGGGGCAAAAACAACAAAAGCTAAATTTATCATAAACTAAACTGACATCACTGATTATGCTGGTTTTACAAAGTATATATTTTACAGTGTGTTTCGCAAAATTCCCGCTGCAAAATGCATACATTATGTGTAAAAGCAAAAAAATAGCTTCTGTAAATGCTTCTTTCATAGTATAAAAATGTTCAATTAGATTGTGTTCTATTTTAAACTGACATATGACATCAGCCGTTTTGCAAGTGAATTGTGTATGACGCCAATAACATAGTGTTTGTGATTCGGCAAATTAATAAAAATGTATTAAAATATGTATATATTAATTAATGTTTGTAAGTAATTAGTCGAACTTATATATATGTATATTAAAACGATTAATTTGGCTCAAGTTCAAACCCGAGTTTACCCATTTTATTTATTATAATTTTTTATTTCATTTTTATTAGAATTTTTTTTTTGGATAAATTCATTAGTCTGATGAATAATAAAATTGTTCTATATATCAAAATAATGAATTTATCCAAAAAAAAATTCTAATAAAAATGAAATAAAAAATTAGAACTTGAGCCAAATTAATCGTTTCCATATACATATATACAATATGTATATATTTTTAAAAAACTATTTATACATATTCTTCAAAATAATAAAATTTTTTATTTCTTAAATACAATTGTTCAGACTGTTGTGATCTGTTATAGGTTATGTCAGATGAAACCAAAAACTCCAATGTGAAAACAAAAATTATAAACCGTCTGTAAATGTACAATTGTGACAGAAAAGCGCAATTACAGGAGCATCTACAAACTGGAAAACATTCTGTAAAAGACATATGGCCATATTCACAAACGATTAATAAAGTTATTGTAGGTTTAATGTTGGATTTTTATATGGAAAGCCGGTTTTAATGTACACATTAACTTTATTACGCGTTTCTGAATAAGGCCAATAGTGTGTAACGGCAGCATTAGTAAGCAAGGTTTTTATTGTTTTTTTTTGTTATTTCTTCCATAAACAAAAAGGTTTTAAATTGCCTGTTTGGTGTGTTCGAGTACCCAAAAGTTTTTAAAAATTATACTGATCTACTGCAGTAAATGAATACATCGATTGAGGGCTTAAAGTGACAGTTCATGTCTGAGAATTTACAAATTTTTAATCCACAAATTTCTTGTAGTAAAATTTACAAAAACAGAAACACGTGTGACTGAAAAGGTAAACAAAAAAAAAGTATTTAAAATAAGAAAAACTGAATTGAAATAATTAAAAATAATAAGTGAACAATTATTTTTAAACTATTCGTTAGTTAAACATGTCTGCATATGCCTTTTAAAAGGAAAGCAATGTTGTAGAAACCATTTACAGCCATTTTTTGGTGTTATTTTAATTTTTATAGTTGTGAAAATGCTGTCATGTTATGAAAATGGTTACTTAGTACTGCACTTTTAAGTCAATAGCAAAAACAAATAATCACATACTTTTGAATAAATTTAATCAGACACAAGTTACTAAAATCAATTAAAATTAAAATAAGTAAGAGATATATATTCGGCTGTGCCGAATCTTCACCATAGTATGGAGTGACGAAAGAATTCACAAGCACGAAAATTCACGCCCAAGAAATACGAAAAAAATTAAAAAAAAAAAAAGAATTTAAATGAAAAAATTACATTAAAGCAAAAAACATTGCCACTCACCGTCTCACGGACGCACCCTCACGTGATGGAAACAAAAAATTAATCACGATCACGCATTATTGGTTCCAATCTTTATTTCATAGTATAGGCTGATTTCATAAACACAGCTTGCAACGCAACAATGGAAGTATGAGTTTACAAGGCATTCTAGTGTTGCTTTGCAAAATGCGTTTATGAAGTCAGCCATAAGTTATGAATTCCGTAACAAATTTGTAACACTTTCTTGCCTGGGGTGCTTTATAAAAATATTGACATCCCCTTATTAGCACTTATATAATTTTTCACGCATCCAAGAAGTATTTCAACGTCTTTATCAAAAAGTTAGTGGTCTTCGACTAAACAAAGAAATGATTTAAAACGTAAGAAAATTTTTAATAATGAAGAAATTCTCATAAAATTGATAAAAAAAATATCGACACCTATTACATAAATCTGTTAGTCTAATGACTAAAATGTTCCAATATTATCTTTATATTGAAAATAATTTAAAGCTATCAAAAATTCTTAAAAAAAGAACGAACTTTTTCAAATAAAAAGTAACAGTAATAAAAATAACTAAAATGTATCAAAAATTTTAAAAATAGGAAATGGTTGTTCAGGATTTGAAACCGTACCCTACCCGGTGGCACGGTTGCAAATCCTGAACTACACTATGCTATTTTTTTTAGAATTTTTTATACATTTTAGTTTTTTTTATTACTTTTACTTGTTATTTGAAAAACTTTGTTCCACAATTTAGTTAAAAACCCAGGGCGAAATCTTTTTTATAATATATTTTTTTAATTTTTGCGTTTTTCCAATTTTATGAACGATAAAAGGTTTATTTTTCAAAAATATCCAATATGTTATCAGATAGGATTTTGTACGGAGATAAAATAATTATATAATGAATTCAGTAAGTTGTTGACGTTTTTATTTGATATAATATAGAGATGGGATCGTGAGTGACTTTTACTCACGCTCACGAGAAAAAAATTTCACTCATGCACTTTCACGCACGACCTCATAATGTTGGCTCTCGTTTACTCACGCTACCGTGAGTGGAAAAAAAGTTAGTCACAATCACGAAAACTCACGCTCACGAAATACTCACGAAAAAAACACAGCCTATAAGTATTTATACATTAAAATTTCTGAATGCAAATATAAAAGTCTAATATACAATTAGAAAATTCTACAATAAAAGAGGAAAATTATGCTTAACTGAGAAATATGTGACAGCGCATATAGAAAGGGACCTAAGGGTAAAAAAATCAATTTTCACTTTTTTTTTGATGTGGACAACATCTGAGCATCGAATGAGACCGATCCCATGCCCCAAAAGTGTTCCCTCCCTGAGATATGCTCGTTTTATTATGTGATGGTACACCAAAGATAAACGTATTTAAATCTTTAAAATGGCTCTCCTGAACAAAACCGGTTTTTACTCTTAAGCTTAGTACTCTGTTTGAATTTGGGAAAAATGTTGAGCAACATTGATTATTTCGTTTGAAAATTTTGACAACTGATCAGTGGTGACAATACCACGATTTACAACAAATTTATCGGTTTTATTGCCTTGAAGTAAGCACCACTGTTTTTCTTATGTAAACAAAAACCATATGTTTATATTTGAAGTGATTAATTTAAAAAAAATGGAAAATGGACAACAAAATAATATTAGGAGCTTGCGCTACAACGTGTCAATTAATACAAATTGCAGCATCTATGGAGGAGCTCTTTGAAGACACACGCTCTGCAAAAAGTCCCTACCTTCAGGATAGAAATGATAAAGGAAGGTTTGCTTCAGATGTAAGTGTAATTTCCTAATTTATTCAGCTGTTGTTTGAAATTCCGTACGAAATAAGTGGTGCTTACATTATTTCGCAGTTGGCAAATATGTTGACAGAAATATTTTGTGGTTGAAAAAATAATGCTGCCAGAAACATTTCGTATGTTTCCACAAGATGAACAGAGTACAACTTCGGCCATCTTATTTTGCAATTATTTCGCATGCATTTATTTATATGGACTTTTGACAGCAGTTCGCACGAAATGATGAACAGAGTACCCTGCTTAAGGTCCCTTTCTATTTTGCGCGTCACATATACTTTTCTAAAACAATTTGTTAGTTTTGAAATACAATTTCTCAATTTTGATATATGGGTAAGTCCTAGAGATAGTTCAGCGAACAAAATTGTTTAAAAGTGACCCAACTTATTTCTTATCTTTTTTTTATGGAATATTAGACTAGATATATAATTTTATAAATAAATAAATAGTAAGCAATAATAAGTTTTATAAATAAATGTATTTCGACGATGAATTATGTACAAATTATTATCAAATCCTACCGTACCTCAGATCTTCTAATTTGATACCAGAAATTAACACTTTTTAGGTATTCATATGATTACTTTAGTATTATAATACTAATTAGTGAAGATGGACCGATCGAAAGCCATATTTTCATACATTGAATTCACTTCATTTTTAGTAAAAAAATTGTATTTACTATTTTCGAAACATTGAAATTCGGTATGAAATTGCAGAATAGAAATAAAATAGAAAAAATATAATGTCACTCACGTAGGCTGCGTCACAAAGTGTTCATGTCTGCTGACAATAAACGACAAAATTTTTTGGCTGCAAATGAGTTATTTTAGAATTCTCGTATATTCACCTTTCTTTTAGGAACTATACTTTGTGTACTTTATTTTGCAAAAAATTACGAAAACACACTAACTTTCAAAGTTACTTCCATTTTTTGTAGCGTGCAGAACAAAATCTTATTATCAATTATTTCTCAAAAAAAACCTGCTAAAAATTTATAACTTAAGCCATTCGAAAGTACACTTATATCCTACTAAACACCATGCATAAGTCAAAGATACCTCTTTTGAAAGACATGTGAAAACGCGTATGAATGTAGGGTTCATCACGCAGGATTTAAACATATGTATGTACATATGTCTATGCATATGTATCATGCGATTTCAAAATTTGTAGTTGAGATAAAATTTTACAATTGAAAATTCTTAAAGAAAATATAAATTTTCTTTTATTTTTAAGTTTTGAAGTGAAATTTAAAACAATGTATGTATGTATGTACATATTTAAAATGTTTTAATTATAATCATTCATTTTGTAACTCATAGCAATCTGTGTAAAATATTAAGATTAAGTAGGATCTTGTACTTTAGCGTTAATAGATAATAAATAAATAGATTTATGCAGAAATAAAATTTTGTCAACATTTTTCCCGAGAAGTCTGCTTCACGTCTCTTCAAGTATTCTTCCAGGCGTTGAAAAACCTCCTACGCTTGTAGCTGAGCTGAATGGTACACACATTATTTGTCTAGCCAATTTTTTCAACCACAATTGATTTAAAAAATACGAATTCGGTAATTCATATCCAGCCTGCTAAGAAAACAGATGGATTCAATTAAAAACATTTTTTATTTAAATCTTCTTCTTCGTTTACTAAGTAAGACAGAGAAATAAATATGAAAAATTACGATAAAATCGCAAACAGAAAGCTTTTTGCTCTCAAATCCAACCCATAATTCGGCTTATTTTCGTAATATTTTACCATTAATCCGCGTCCAATTCCGTAGTGCGTGCTATCGACATGCGATATTCCTCAAAACTATGATTTTTTTAGGTGTTTTTAATGAATGTAAGAACAGTTAATTTTATATGAATATGAAGAAGTGAATTTTTTATCTCCTAAGATCTTAACTTATCATTTGTTGAATTGGTAAAAAAAGACGAAAATATGCAAAAAAAATATACAAATATGTATGCAATTGCTATTTTTAGACGCGGTACAGCTCGCGAACTATTATCGGTACGCTTTACAAATGTTTTGGAAAATTTCCCCAAACATTCCGATTTAAAAATCCAAAGTTCATATATATGTATACGATTGGAACTGATTGTTTGAAAAATATTTGATGAATTGCGAACTATTCTTAGAATACATTTTAATTAAGCCCACATTAAATTATTCAATTGGATAATGAAATCTAGAAGCTAAATATAAATTTGTGGAAAGTAGGTATTTGCATTACTTTTATTCAAAATACAAATGCATTTTAAATTTTTATTTCAAATACAAAATAACATTTAATAAAAGTTTAATTTTCACAATGGAAATGATATTTTTTAATTTTTTTACTCTATAATTTTGCTGTTGTTAATCAATATTGAATCATACAATTTTTCTGATATTCGCATATTTTTAAGAATTTTCGCCATTTTAGAGATTTTTTCAAGACTTTTGGCTGCCGGTTGCCAATTATATGTTTTTTTTTAAATAAATTTTTGGGAATAATTTCCAACATTGAAATTGCAATTGTCAGAATATGCGCTTTTTTCGCGGGGTTTTAAATTTTTTAGTTTCATTGCTAATTACATTTTGGAGCAAATTAATTTCTTACATCAAACTTTGTTTTTATTTTATAAAAAAGGCAATTAATTGAAGTGCTTTTTAAGATTAACTCACTGATGTTACAGAATGAAAGAAACATTTCTTATCAAATTCTAGCCGGGAAGATATTTTTCTGCTTTGTTATGTGTTACTAAGTATCCAAACAACATTTTAATTGTCAAGAGATTTTTTATCACATTGTACAAATACAATAATAATACCGGGTTCTGATATACTGCAGGTACGCTCTGCACCTGAATATAGAAAATAATTAAAATTATAATTCTGTGCACACATACATATATAAAACAGAATATAAGCATCAATTTTGCCTTTCTTCTGAAATCACAAATAGTCATAAAAAATTAATACATTTTTAAAGCAAAACTAAAATTCAATATCATTGATTTTGTATATTTACTCGTACATAGTGTCTTGACGATCCATTACATTTCTTTAATATAAATAATATAAAAAATAATTATGGTTATTTATATACGAAAAGAAAATATAAGCGATAAATACTGTAATATGCATGCATAATATTATACTAATAAACGTACAAAAATAAGTTTAAAGAAACAAACAAAAAAAAACAAATAATCTTTGCTTTTCGACTGCACATGTATACACACAATGTGTACATGTGTGCCCATGAACGCATTTCAGTATTGATGGATGTGTGACAAAATGTGAATTTAAAACAACCACACCAATTTCCATCAAGAATTTGAAGTTTTAGTATTTTATAATAAATAAGATATATTATGTTCTTAAACCCGTAAACTACTATGAAAAATGCGACTGCTCTGTGGTGTACAAGAAGCAGTTGTGACTACCAATCAGTAGGTTGTTGGATTGAATCCCAACGCTACTTTTTCAAAAAAAATTTAAAAGTAAAATTATTTCGAATACCATTTTTTGCCCATATTTTAGTCGTTAATGGACCGACTTCAATTATTTTCGTCTAAACCTTCGTAGAACTCCATAGAAGAAATCTGCTTCATAAAATTGACCGTAGGAGAGTTGGGGCCATAAAAAACAACAGAATAGGAAATATAACAAAAAAAAAGTATTTTTGCTATATTTCATTAATTATTGGGCCGAGTTTTGTTATTTTCAAACCGAACAATTTTATGAAAAATTCCAAGAGAATGGTATAAAATTTATGTCTCTATGTTGTGTGAGGCCTTAATTCTACTTACACCAAAATAATGCAGACGGTCAGACGGACATCGCTCATTCGACTTCTCTATCTATAAGGATAAAGAATATATATACTCTATGGGGTCTTAAATGAATAATGAAGAAATTACATACGGAATGACAAACCTATATATCCCCTTTCCAAATTTTTTGGTGAAGGGTATAATAAACATATGGAAAAAATTACAGAAAATAATTTGTTTATATTTTCTTAAAACATTCGTGTTATTATAAATATAGCACCGATTACCAACAAGAAAATGAGTTGAGTAGAATCAAAATTGTAAATATATTTCGACACTATATTGATTTGCAATCAGCTGTTGCCTTGATCTTACTAATTTTTTAAATAGTACCGGACTATTTTGGGCAACAGCTTTTCTTGAGAGTAAATTTTTCAGTTGACTCATTTACTGCATTTTACTGCAAAAATACTCGAACGCAGCTATTGTTTTTGTTTGGGATATTTCATTTGTATGACGACTTTTAATTTGGAAACCACATACGCTTTACTTTTAATATTATTTAAAAAGATAAGAATAATTTAGCAGATTGACAGCGAAAATTATTTTCAGAACAAGTTCTAATGTCGTTTTAAGAACTTGTAATTTAAGATATTAAACAAACACATTGTACATATGTAAATGTTTATGTACAAACAAACAAAAAACATCCAATGTATATTTTTGATTATTTTTTATATATTATTCTTAACCAGTTTGTAAAATAAGAAAAATGTGTACAAATGTGTAATTAATATATTATTAAAAAACCATAAGCAAAATATGTACATATATAATTACTTTAAAATATTAGAGGGTAATTTTAAGTATCAATGTGAATCACTGCGTTTCTAAATATTTATTTACTTCAAAGCGGCATAATATTTACGGATCGCTGACGTTAAATACTATTACATATATTTATAAACATTTCTGTCAGAGAAGTCGATTACATCATAAAGTATATTTAAATCTGAGAGAACACTGAAGATGGCACATAGCCGAAACCGGTCTGTTTATCAACCAAATTTGACGTGGGATGACGGAAATTCATTCCAAATTATATTTAAATCCGCTCATATTCTACGAAATGGTTTCAAATTCAAGTAATTTGATCAATGAAATTTCGAAAACATTTGCTTGCGCAGGTTCTTTTAATTTGGTAAAAATTAAATAAGAACACAAACAGATTTATTTTTATTCTCAATACTCCTTATTTACTTTATAGCACTATTTAAAAATAATTTTTTAATACCACTGTCCTTCTGTTATGCAGCATCGGCCTTTTTATAGTGGAAGCATCTCTTCTAAACAGTTCGAGGATGCACTAGATAGCTTTTTCGTCAAAGATTTTAATTAGAGTTGCATTAAAACAGCATGTTATAAGTTTCACTCGCATTAATCGATGGAGCTGAAGCTTCCAACTGCTGTCAATATTTGTCATAAAAATTTCAGATTGCTAATTCTCGTTGCTGTTTATAGAACTTTCGTGAATGTTCTATTTCTGTTATGTTTGAATTTCATGTTGTTGCTGTGTAATTTAGTGCTATCAATCTTGCACACACGGTTGATTATTAATAAATTTCAGTTAATATGTTTTGTTAAAAAAAATTAAGTTTCGCAAATGTGTTTTTTATTTGTAAAAGTTTTCTGCATTGTACAAATTGACCCTATTTTTTATACACATAATATGAAAGTATATTTTGTAAGGAAAAAAATGCTACTTTGATTTTTAAAATCCATAAAAAATAATTGATTTATTAAACTTTTTATAAAAACTAAATATATGGAAAAATACCTAAATTCAGTTTTTTGTTTTCTTTTAATGCGACATTTGTTTTATTATATTTTAAACAAAAACGATGTACCTAATAATCATAATCCATAAATATGTATAATGATTGGTACATCAGTGTTCGGCAAACTTTTTATATTTCTTGAAATTAAAATATTAAACTTTTCATAAAAGCAAAATACAATTCCGGTCATTCCACTTAAAAATGTTTGCTTGTTTTTTTTAACGCATCACTTCCTATTGGAATGTTGTCCGAAGAAGCATGGGAATCGAGAAATAGGGTCTTCAGAAATATAAGAGAAAGCCACACATGGAATATATCCCGTGAATCTTTTTCTCTACCTGCTCTTTTCTACAGATCTTTTTATATCTTCTTTCTCAACAAACCCATTTATTCATTCTCGCAGTACGGAGCCTTTATGCAAAGAAGTTTTTGCTCTGCTTTTAGATCGATCAATGCCAGAGTCGCACCTTAATTCCGTAAGGGAATCGGAGTCTGATTAAAGAACATTTTATTAAAATAAAATACTAAATTTAAAAAACTGTATACTAATTCTAATATTTTAATTTGAGTAAAAGATAGAGTTATCGATTTGACAAGCGAAAGGGTCTATTAATGCGAAAGCTTAATGAAGTATTCACGTTCATTAAACATAAAATGTATGGATTTTTTACAAGAATTATGTACGTATACAATTTAAGAAATTAATATAGTAAATACGTTAACGCAAAACAACATAAAAAACGTACTACTTTTGTTTTAATCAAATCAAAAAAAATTGCGACTCCCATTTGGGGAACTCGTGCTTAAAAAGCTTAAAAATCTAATTTTTATGGCATTTACGCATTTATATTTTTAAAATAAATATTTAATATCAACCCCTTCAAAAAAGGAGGGGACTAAAAATTACATTTTCATAATTCTTGGGTCCATGTGCATAGTTTTCAAAACTTCCTTGGCACAAAAATGTTTCATTGGATTACCAAAAGCATCTTTAAAAATTTAGTTTTTCAGAGGTAGCTTCTGTTCTTTTAAGGGGATTTTTTTCTCCTTAGTTCTATTTTGCTTATTTGAAAATAAATCTATGCACATGCCAAATTTCAGATCGAAAAACAAAATTCAATTTTTTGCGATTTTCATCTTGAAGATGAAGATTTTTTGTTCTTTATGACAAGATCTACAAATCAAAATTCCGAGCGATTTGTTAGATATGAGCCTGAGAAAATGACACCGACGCCCCAAATCTTTGAGGACCCATAAGAAAAAATGCATTACTTTGGACAAAACTGGGAGACATGGGTCTTCTTTTTTTCATTTGTTTTTTCTTATTTCAAGAGTGAGATACATACTATGCTATTAAATACAAAAATAATAAAAAAATATTCATATTATGTTTATAATGTTGATGACCCATGACTTGCAAATCGCACTCTCTTAAGTTGTGGATCCAAATCGTCGTCCGAATCTGACTCTGATTCAAAACTTATGGTGTCCACAGCCACGTTGCTTCCAGACTTCCCTCCATCATCAGGTTTTTCTTCTTCAAATACTTCATTAACATCGTAAAGTGTGATCTTGTGACTCCACCAACATACCTGAAATGAATTAGAAAAGAAATCAAAAAAGGAATGCAAAATAATGCATCAATAAAATTAATATTACCTCTTCAAGCAGTGGCTTTTTTTCATCAAGCGATGAATCAAAGTTGCTCTTCAATTGCTTTCTAATGTCAGGGCCATTAAGTACGCCTGTTAAATGGAGACAGAAAAGAAAACATTAACATAGTGTAAATGAGGTGAACAAAAATTCGTTTTAAATTTACTACAATCCCTTTTTTAATTTTGTCATCGCTACGTTGTGGGAAAACACTTTTCAAATAGTCGAATGCGTTTGGACAATTTACAACGGCTACTTCGATATATTTTTTAACAATTCCCAATTTTATGTGGAGCGGTGGCAGCAAGATGTCTTGAGTATCGCCAATTATTATTATTATTATTTATTTATTAGTCTTTAAAATACTTTTAATTACATTTAATTTTGTTTACATTTACAATTTATATCATTTAATAAATAAAAAGAAAAAACAAAAATTTTATAGAGTGTCTTTAACAAATTTAACAACATTTTTCCTAAATAAATTATAATTTGTCTCCAATTTTACATCCTCTGGTAACGAGTTGTATAGCTGAAGACCCTTATAAAACAGCGATCGCTGCATTGCACTTCTAGATACCCTTTCGATTCTAAAGTGTTCAGAGTTTCGCATGGTTGTTTCGATATGGTTTCGATATGGTTGAACCTCTCTTACATACATTATCTGCTCAGTTAAGTACTCGGGTGCCATTCCTCTTTTGATTTTTTGTATAAAATTAATAGTGTTTAGCTCAAGTCTTTGTTTTATATTAAGCCACTTTAGTGAATTTAACATAAAGTTTATTGAAGTAAATCTGTTGCATTTTAATATCACTCTCATTGCTTTGTTTTGTAGTTTCTGAAGTCTCAATTTCATTTGCTGTGCAGCATGAGTATAAAATAGTCGAGCCATATTCGAAATGAGGTTTAACTATAGTATTATAAATTTTAATTGCTGTCAAGATAGTTATTTGTTTTCTAATTCGTTTAAAGAAGCTAACTTTTTAAATATATAATCAACATGGTTGCTAAATTTCAAATCTTTATCTATAACGATGCCCAAATATTTTATTTTGCTCTGTTTCTCTATTACTTCATTGTTAATTTTAAAAAGTACATTACTATCAGAGTTAATTTCCATTATTTTTGTTTTACTTTTGTAATAACTCGTGTTAAATAATAAACAAATCACTTTAATTTACATTTATAAGAAATTAGATTTTATTTCATTTTATTATCTTGCTCTTGTTTTCTTAGAGATTACCATACTAGAACAGAGATGAGTTAATAGATATCGATAAAGATCAGTGTTGCCACATCCCTTCCACCTTTTTTAGTTTTAGCTTCAACGGTCCTTGCTGTGGAAACGATGACGACTCCGGCGGTGAAACGTTGGGTGGATCGTTGGCGGATAATGAAGGTTGATTGTTGATGGGAGATGACACCAAGTCGTTAATAGGCAATGATGGTTCTATGCAAAGATGCTGTTTACATGTTGTGTCCTCTGGAAATTGAGCGCCTGGAATCTTTTTCAACATGCTTATGTTTCTTGTATATGTTTTCCCTCCTCCAACGACTCTTACTTCACTTCCATTTCTCTCAACAACTTCATATGTCGTTTTATCAAAGTTTGGAGTGAGTTTATTAGGAAAAATAACGTTTTTCAACAACACCTTATCTCCTACTTCAATATTAGATTCTTTTGCATTTCTTTTCAAGTCAGCCTTTTCCTTTCCTTTTTGTTTGTTTATCAAGTCATTATCTCTAGCAAACGAATCAATAACATTTTCGGTTATATCCTCGATGCCTGGAATCTTATCACGAATACGTCGGTTAAACATAAGCTCACTCGGAGGTGAGCCCGTTGTACCATGTGGTGTCACATTATACATTAGCATAAACTTTTGAATCTCCTCTTTGTAATCGCGCTTATTTGCCGCAGCTATTTTCAACCGTTTTACCAAAGACCTGTTCATATTTTCTACTTCGCCGTTTGCCTGAGGCCAATAGGGAGGTGTTCTGATCAATAATATGTTATTCTCGGCACAAAAAGACTTGAACTCATCGCTGACGTACTGTCTTCCATTGTCGGTTCTTATTGTTTTGGGTAAACCGAGTTTAGAGAAAATGTTCTTCATCGCCTTGATTATAACATCAGAAGTAATGCGTTTCAAGAAAACAACTTCTTGGTATCGAGAATAGTAATCAATCAGCACCAAAACGTATTCGCCATTAGGCAACGGTCCTAGCAGATCGGTAGCCAAAAATTGCCAAGGCCCATTGGGAAATTGGTGTCTTTGCATTGGGGTTTGATTAGAAGGCTGTGAAACCAGGAGACAATCACGACACGCTTTTACGAAATTTTCAGCCTGCCTATCAATTAAAGGCCACCATACCTTAGAACGAAGACGACGCTTCATTGCCGACTCCCCAGGATGGTCCTCATGAGCCAACTCTAACACTTTTGGTCTTAATGATTTTGGTATTATGATACGGTTTCCCCGCAACATTACCTTGATATATTACCGCGATATATTACCTTGAACTTGAAAGCCTGCAATCTAAGTAACCACCTCTCGATTCTAGCAGGAGGTCTTGAAGTCGGTTTGAAGATAGCCTCCAGAGGCTTGTGGTCAGTTACTAGCTCAAAATCCAACCCAGCTAGATAATAATAAAATCTTTCTACCGACCAAACCAAAGCCAGGCTCTCTTTTTCGGTTTGAGAATATCTCTTCTCAATGTCAGATAAACTCTTACTTGCAAAAGAAATGATTCTGGGTTCACCATTACCATTGAATTGCAACAAGACTGCACCCAACGCCACAGGGCTTGCATCAGCTATTACTCGTGTTCTTAATTTTGGATCGAAGTATGAGAGATTCGGAATTTCGGATAGCATCGTCTTCAATTTACTAAAAGCTTCCTCTTGCCTGCGATCCCACACAAATTTAGCATCCTTCGTTAACAGTATCCTGAGAGGTTCGGTCATATCTGCTAAATCTGGTAAGAACTTTCCAATGTATGTTACTAAGCCCAAAAAACTGCGTACTTCCTCTTTTGATTTTGGAGCTCTGAATTGTTGTATGACCTTAACCTTCTCAGGATCTGCAATAAAACCGTCTGCCGAAAGTACGTGTCCCAGAAACTTGAGCTTTTTAGCTTTCCATACACATTTTTGCTGGTTAAGGGTAACATTGTTTTTCTTCAAAACATCTAAGATAGAATTCAACGCTTTGTCATGATCTTCGTCGCAGCTTCCAAATATAATAATATCATCGATGTAATTAAGCGCATTCGGGCATGTAGAAAGCATGCCTTCGATAAGTTTCTGAAAAATTTCGGGAGCGGAGTTTACCCCAAACATCAATCGTTTATATCTAAACAAACCTTTATGCGTAATAAAGGTTGTGATTTCACGACTTGACTCATCCAATTCCAATTGATGGTAAGCAGACTTGAGATCCAGTCTAGAGAATATTTTTGCTGACCTCAATCTGCTCATAAATGAATCAAAGGTGGGCAAGGGGTAATTTTCGCGAAGAATAGCTCTATTAGCACATCTCATGTCAACACAAAGACGAATGTCGTCGTTACCTTTAAACGCAATAACTATTGGAGAAATCCATTTACTGGGGCCGAAAACTGGTTCTATAATATCAAGTCGCAATGCTTCATCTATTTTCTTGGCAACCATTTCCTCCAGCGCAACTGGAACACGGCGTACTGGTTGTTGGACAGGTTTTATAGTATGATCTATAGATAATGAAACCTTGATACCATGTATTTTCGGAAAGGGCTGTTGTTTATTTTCCTCAATGTGACTAACACCCAGTCTCAGTACATTTAGTTGGAGCGCTGTTTCTCTTCCTAGGAGGGATTGGTTCCCGTTTTTAATAACATAAAATGAAGTTATTACTTCATTTTTGTTGCCCACACATATAGGAGCGTCAAAGACCACAACAATTTCCAACGGATAACTGGCAGCATATGCGTTAAAATTGTTTGATGAATGTGACCGTATATTCCACATCACAGCCTCTGATTTGTTCAATAGATTCCAATCGTATTCGCTTATAAGATTAAAACGACATCCGGAGTCAATAATCATTGCAATTTCTTTTCCACCAATAATGCAGCTTATGTTTTCGTCATTATGCCCATCATTCCCAATCTTGAAACAACTGAATTCGCGAATTTCAGAGGTAAAGTTATCTTCGTCTTCAATGTTTCGGACATTAGCAGTAAGACGATTCCTTTTGTAGGTTCCGTTGCTGTTGTTATCAATTTTTATTTTCTTAGTTCTACATCTTATTGCAAAATGTCCTAGCAACGAGCACTTATTGCATTTTGCATTCCTGGCAGGACATTCAGGAGAATTTGATAAGTGCCCTTTTCTTCCGCATCGGCTGCACTCAATTTGGGAATTTGATTGAACATTGAATTTAGAGGAAATTTTGTTTACCTGCTCCTTTTCAGTGCACAGCGAAATGCTACGAGAACTCTTATTTATCTGCTCATACACTTGGCATGAATCAATCATTTCTGTGAGACTCTGTTCCTTTTCCAGCAATCTCTTTCTCAAATCAAGGGGTGCCCATGAATCTATTATTTTATCCTTTATTGAAATTTCCTCAATTTCTTCCTTAGTGTTGCCGAATGAACATTTTGCCACTTGCTGGCGCAACCGCAGCAAACATTTGTTGAAATTCTCGCCCTCAATAGGAGTTATATTTCTAAACAAATGCCTCTCAAATGTAGTATTTCTTTTTGGAGAGAAATATTCATTTAATTTCGCTACCAAAACATCAAAAATCTTAACATTATCCTTCCCGTCACTTTCCACAAGAGCCCCAGGAATGAGTAATATTACTTCTTGCAACTGGGGGCCACCTAAGTGCAAA
Organism: Gymnocheta viridis; assembly: GCA_956483585.1. Lineage (NCBI taxonomy): Eukaryota > Metazoa > Arthropoda > Insecta > Diptera > Tachinidae > Gymnocheta > Gymnocheta viridis. The sequence goes on along the minus strand of OY101440.1, from coordinate 48,127,646 downwards.
AGTTTATTCTTCTTCTTGACATCATCAGTAATTTCTTCCGCAGCCAGATAAAGTGTAAAGGATCTCAACCATTTTTCCCATTCATGTCGAAAAAGCGACTTATCAATTGTATCACAAAGGAAGGGTCTTATTACATCCGCCATTTCACCAACCGAGCAACTGTAACAATAAATGTTAATATTAGTATTATCTGGTCAAGCTGACCTACCAAATGCAACATGTGTCTACACCTCAGGTGTCAGTCCACATTTTACGTATTTCACATAATTCCGAATTTAATCGGTAACATACCAATATTATAAATTCGTTTTGGTAATCCAATACACGCAATTTAATGCCCATTCACTAATCCAAAAACTTTTAGTGAAAGTCTGCCGCAATTTAATGCAATTTGTGGTTTTCTACCAATTAAAAAAAATCAACAAATTTATCGCAAATTAATGCTAGATATCAAATTTTATAGTTTACCAATCGTCGCCAATGTAATAACTCGTGTTAAATAATAAACAAATCACTTTAATTTACATTTATAAGAAATTAGATTTTATTTCATTTTATTATCTTGCTCTTGTTTTCTTAGAGATTACCATACTAGAACAGAGATAAGTTAATAGATATCGATAAAGATCAGTGTTGCCACAACTTTCATTTAATTTAAGCTTGTTCATATTTAGCCATAAATTCACTGAATTTATATCTCGGTCTAGATTGCGGTAACATTGTTCAATTGTATCCGCGTCTGTGAAAATAAGCGTGTCATCAGCATAAAGAGTAATTTCACATTTATCCAGAATATTTGGCATGTCATTAATATATATAATAAAAAGCAAAGCGCCTAAATTCGATCCCTGTGGAACTCCATAATCATTGCTCAATGCATCGGACATTATATTATTTACTTTTGTTATTTGCTTTCTGTTTGTCAAATAAGATTCAAACCACTTTAATTCGGTATTCCTGATGCCATATTTATATAACTTTTGAAGAAGTATATCTCTGTATATAGTTTGGAAAGCTCTCTTTAAGTCCAAAAATATTGCTACAATTTTTTTGGCTTTATCAGTTTTTTTTCATCTGTTTAGTATGTAATTAATTGCAGTCTCGTATGAAAAATTTTTTCTAAAACCAGATTGGTGTTTCGTCATGAGATTGTTGACCTCTATATATTCTTCAAGTTGTTCCTTAACAACTTTTTCCAATATTTTTTCACACGTTTTCAATGTATTGATTGGGCGAAATTCTTTACACTTTTTGTGTTTGAGATTTTTTCTATTGGCATTATTATTGATGTTTTCCAATTCTCAGGGAATACCCCAGTTCCTAGCGATTCATTTATTATATCCAGCAGTATTGTTCCAATTATATTCCAACTATTAAGTATCATCTTACATGAAATTTTATAATAGTCGGATTTATTTTTAAGGTCTTTGCATATATTTTTCAGATTTTCTATGTTTATTACACGAAATGAAAATTGAGAGTTTATCACAGGAATGAGATTGTCATATTGCACAAAGCTAATTGTATCTCTAATGGTAGTTATGCTGTCAACGAAGTAATTATTGAATTTATTAGCTATATCACAGTCTTTCTTATATTCTATTTGGTTAAATATCACAGATTCAATTGCACTTTGGTTTTTCTTCAGGATATGGCTTTTAATTTCCCTCCACATTTCCTTCTGATTTCTGGCATCGTTTATTTTTTTGTTAACATAATTGTTCTTTGCATTTTCAACATTTACTTTGTACATATTTCTAAACATCTTATAATTATTCCACGAATCTTCCGTATTTTCAAGTCTGGCTATTCGATATTTTTTAATTTTCTGTATTTTCATGCGTCTTATTTCATTATTAAACCATAGATTGTTATGTTTATTCCTAATTCTTACACTATTTGTCAATTTTTTAACGGCATTTTGCAAATATTGATCAAATAAATATACATTGTTGTTTAAACCATTCGATTTATCGATATACCTTATATTTATTATTTCTCTGTTAAATATATTAGCATTATATTTAAAATTTTCGATTTCTTTATACATATTCTGGTTATTTTTACTTGTAGCATTATTTATTATAATATCAATAGCTTCATGGTCAGATATTTTGTTTTCAATATTTATTTCTGCCTGAATATTTTCATTATTCGTCACAATGTAGTCTATTATTGTTTTAGTGTTTTTTGTAACTCTTGTAAATTCACTCACAATTTGTTTTAATCCATTGTCATCAAATAAGCATTTCATTTTGTTTTTATAAAAACTGTCTTTGCTCCAATCAATATTGAAATCACCAGCTATTAACAATTCACAGTTTTCTTCAATTACCTCTTCATGAATTTCTTCCAATGCATCTATGAACTCCGCTTCGCCGCTACTTGGTGATCTATACACTGCCGTTATCACTATTTTGTATTTTTCATTTTTTGCTAAGTACGCTGTTATCCATATTTTTAAATCAATATTTTTATCGGCAATTTTTCTAACGTTCCACTTATTTTTGAAGCAGATAATAACACCGCCCGTTCTTGATGAGTTCGATAATGATAAGTATTGATTGTAACCAACTAAGTTAATTTCTCCCTCATTTATGTTGCTTGTTAAGTGTGTTTCCGAGAAAATTATAAACTCAGGCTCTATTGTCTCACACATCAATTCTACTTGGTTAAAATTATTTAAAATACCTTGAATATTTGTATAATATACAAATATTCAAATATATTATATTCCTCGAATTTGCCTTGATTGTTATTCTGCTATACCAATTCTTCTCTTTTTAGCATTAAGCTTATTTTGAAATACCGGTCAGTCTCTGCTCGTAGTTATATGATCTACGTCTAGCCCTAGGTTAAGCTTTCTATTCATGTTGATACAGTTAATACATTTAATAATCACTTCTTTATTACATTATTTAGATTTATGATTTCCATGGCATTTGTATCATAATTCCTGATTCTTACACTCTGCTGCTCTATGATTAAATCCTTTACATTTAAAACATTGTATAATATCCGTACCATCAAAAACTTTGCATTTCTCCCATCCGATGTTTACTTTTTCAGCTGACCTTAAGTTTTGCGTTATATAATTTATGACCATTTCTCGTATATTCAAATAACTTCAGTACTTCCATTTTACTATCAATAAGCATTTCATTTTGTTTTTTTAACTTCTCAATTATTTCACTTTCTGTTAGCTTAAATGACATACATACATACCAACAATTTTAATTTTCATTTCTGTTTGACTCGGTACTTTAACTTCATAAGTTTCACTCATATTATTCTCAATTGCTTCTTTAATTTTCTCTCTTTCTTCATTATTTTTACTTTGGATGACAATCGATCCATTTCTTTTTTGTTCAACACCAATTATATATATATATTGATATATTGTGCAAGCTTCACTGGACATACATATAGTTTGAAGTATTAATTATTTATATTGGTATATGCGATATGAATAAATAGACGAGACTGTTAAAAATCCACAAATAAAGTTATTGTGCATCTAAGAAAATTAAAATTTTTATTGGAAAATCAGTAAATTTATTAGAAAACAATGAATCTGGCTTAATGTGTGAGGGAGTATGTAAAAAAGTGTTTCATTGTGCAAAAAAATGTTCGGGGATAGATCAATACTCCCGTGGAATATTGGATTCAAGTGGTTTTGCTCGATTTATGTGTGATGACTGTCTTCAGTATATACATAATATTGATTTGGCGCTAAATGAAGTTCAGGAAAATGTAAACAAAGTGCAAGACGATGTTAGCAAAAACAAATCAAATCTTATTGAATATAAAGGTGAATTAAAAGAAAACGAAAGTGAAATTAAACAATTGCTCGAGGCAATTGAAAAAAGATATAATGAAAGATTAAAAAAAATGGATGATGCTCAAAAATTATGTGAATTTAATATAAAAGATCTTAAGAAAATATACGGGAACATCAAGAATGATAGAAATACAGATTACGACATCACGCACACAAAATTTTATTCTTCTGCGCAGGTAGGTGAAATGACGTCACGACTCTCAAAAAATATGTAAACATAACAGTGGGGCAAATTATTATGTTTGTTAAAAAAAATAAAATGAAAAAAAGTATATTTTTTATTTATATTACGTTGTTGTTTTATTTAATTTTCTTTTACGCTTATTTATATTTTGGGACATTTCTGCATTAAGAGACCGTATTCTAAAATACATTCTGCATCTAAAAAAAAGTATTTTTACTTTTTCACTTGCTTTTATATTCCTTGCTTCCGCCAAGTGCTTTTCTAAATATCCCTTTGTAGCAAGTAACTTATCCCCATTTAGTTTTACAAAAATTTCATCACAAGATTTTAACTTTTCCATTAAAGTGTTTGATGGAATACTTCATTTAAATGTCTAACCCATGAGTATGTCGAGTCCTCTACAGGCTTAGCAACGAGACTGGGATCTTCGTTTTTTAATTTGTTGCAAATATAGCCGGCCAAATTCTCTAAACCATCATAATTCAGGTTTTCCACCTCCTCCTCATAATTTTCTTTTGGCAAATCGTTTTGCTCTATGCTGGGATTAATACTTTTAAGTATTTTACCTTAAGAAATCAAACGAAATTTTAAAAACTGTATGATTTTAAATTGTTAGTTTAAATTTACCTGTTAATGAATAATGTACGTCCTCCAAATCGGGAGTATTGTCTATCTCTACATTTGCATTACTGCCCAAGATGCCTTCGTTGTACCCCAAAATATATATATGACCGAAGTCTATATTTAAATTCTTGACGATCGGGATGGTCATGAAGACCTCCCTTAGATCTTATTATCCCAAAAAAATTCTCAAGAACATCCTGATTTTGGCGATATGTTAAGACGTAGTCTATATTATAACGATTCTTTAGTTCATCGTGGAGCATCTTCAATGCGTTATTTGATTGAATAATGCCTGTGAAATAAATGTTTAACAATAAATACATTTTTTAAAGTTTAAATTAAATGTATGTGTACCTTTTTGAAATGGTAAGAGCGTATTTTTGCCAATCGCACGAATATCTAACATCATTTGCGACATATTATTTAACGTCTCATTTTGTATTCCAAGTGACAAGCCGTATGCGTGTAATCGCTCTCTTGCATCCTGTCTTGGTACCCTTGAATTCATTATATCAAACCAGTCATTAGTCTAGTAAAAAATTTATAATGATTTTATTATATTTTAAAATAAAACATCTCATTACCAATTTGAAGAACTGACTGCATTCACTCCAATTTTTATCACTCAAAAATCCTAAACTGGCTGCTCGTGTAATTGATTGAGCAACTGTATGTGAGAACAGCTTCGTAGCCAGTTTAACTTTCTGTCTTTCAGCTCCAGCAACGCTTAGATAATGTACTGATATTTTGTTTGTGATTTTTAAGTCACTAGATTGAAGCGATAAAAGATTTAAAATAATATCCTTCTTAACTTCTTTGCCGTTAATGATGAACCCGTCGTCAATAAAATGGTTTCTTAACAGTTTAATCATATGTGGAACATCACTAAACACGAATATTTTTGTGTCGTCGTACACAAACCTGTAAATTTAAAATTACTTTAATTACCACACAATATATACTTACTACATATACCACTCACCAGGGCTTATTAAAATCAACTTCAAGCTCATTAAAAAGTTTTCGGTTCCCACCGCCCAAATCACAAACAATTGCAACAATTTCAAAGCCACACTGCCGCATTGTCTTCACTATATCAAATAATATAATTTTTGTCATTTGGCAATCATAGTTATAGAATATTGGTTGCTTCCATTTTGCTGTCAAACCTGATGATAAAATAGAAAAATGTTAATAAAAACTCTTGAAATTGATTTATATAAATCACCTCTCAACATAGCCACCTGAATATAATTAGCCGGTTCTAACAAAGAGTCTGTTGGCTTGTCCTAACAATACTTTTTTTTGCCTTCATTTCATCAAAGCTTAATACACACAGCTTTTGTATTTTGGACATTTGATTAGCCGCAGACAATATTTTTACAACAGGATCCAAAATACCTGTCGACACATCTAATTTCTGTGACCACCTCTGCAATGTTCTTACGGAGGGAAGCGGAAGCAATGCATTCCTAGAAACGATCATATATGTAAAAGTTTGTGTGAACCATTTAAAAGTATATATAAAAGTGTAGATACATACATTTTGTCTTCCAAATTTTTTATGTAGATCTGTAAACTGTCTTCGTTAGTGCTAGTCTTCACCATTGTTCATTCCTCAGGGAATTTAGTTGTTTCCTCCACGATTGTTTTTGTTTCCTCTACAAATGTTTTGGTTTCCTCTACGGATGTTGTTGCTTCCTCTACGAATGTTGTTGTCTCCTCTTCCGTTTCACCCGCTTCTATAGTCGGTACTGCTCTCTCTTTCAACTTCAGAGTTGCTCGATTGCTGAAACCTATGCGTAATTATTAATTAAAAAACTGAACAAATAAAAAAACATAATTGTAACTTACCCATTTCAAATTTTAAATTTCTTTCAAAATCGTCCTGTTTAAAATGTAGAGAACAAATTCTCTCCCTGTGGGTCTTTATTGTATCCCGCCGATTGCAAAACTTTATCCAAAGTCTTTTCAGCCCTTTATCGTTCTTTGGAAAACTATAAAAAGATACAGCTAAATTTAAATTAATTAAAAATATGCACAAAATTAATTTTTCACACATTTGCTCACATGATTTTTGACTATCATTTTGCCTGCATTTGCCCACTGCACACTTCATTTTCTCTTTTTTTTGCTTTTGCTTCGATTTTTTTTGGCGAAGATTTCGTGCACTTTTTCTTATTTTAAACACTTTATACACGGTTTTTATAATAAAGATTATTTTTTTTTATAAAATAAAACTAAATTTAATTAAAAAATCCTGATTTTTATCGAAATATAATATATATTTGTTTCGACCAATCAAAATTAATTTTGAATTGCGGGGTTGCCAAGTCTCACATTAGACTTAACAAAGTTTCGGGCAAAATTATTTATTTGTGTATACAATTATGTACTAAGATTTAGATTTTTTCACTTTTTTAGATTAACGGTTTGTTTTATTTATTATTATTTTTATTTTTCAATTAAAATTCACCAATTCACTTTGAAAGACACAATACGACTGATATTACTTAAAAAATTATTTTCATATCAAACCATGAACACTGACTATTTACCTTAAGAAAACGCAACATTTTACAATTACCTAAAAAAATTTCTGAGGGTGCTTAAATTTATTTTTTTAATAAATAATTGGGAAAAACCAAAAATGTTTTATTGAGGGTATGTTCAGAAATAGATTTCCTACATTGCTTTTTATTACAGGTAGTTTTTCAAAATAGGAAAAACCCTTTAAAAATCTGTGTACATGCAATAAAAAAACAAAGGAAAACATTGGAATGTTACAATTATATTCTACTTATATTTTTAAGGTTGCAGGCCAAAAACAAGTTGCTTAAATTTATTTTTCCAGGAATTAAGAAAATGCGAAATCGTTTTATTGAAGGTACAGTCAAAAATAGTGTTTCAAACATCAAGCGCTTGTAACTTCCACAATAAGATTACAATGACGAAAACGACCTACATTGCAGTTTATTGCAGGAAGTTTTTTAAAGAGGTTTTCATGACAAAAAGACAAAAAAATAACAAACATTGGAATTTTATATTATTTTCTATATTTTTAAGGCTTACAGGTCAACTAGAGAAGTAATTGATACACTTTATAAGGCCACACAAATCAACTTGTTAAACATTAAAACCAAATAAAGTTAATTAAGTCATTCTCTTATGATTCATTATCGAAGTTCACATATAAATTTTAATTATAAAACATTACGAGCAAAGACTGCTTAATATATTTTAATTACCTGTAAAAATGAGGGTGAATGTCACTCAACTGGACGAAATAGGTGAGCAGGTATATGGATTGGAGCTTTATAATAAAATTTATTTTGTTATTAACAGGAACACAGATCCAATTACACTAGTGAGTAAATATAAAAATATTAATCATACAAGATAAAAATACAGCCCTAAAAATTATTGTGGAATGAAAGGATTGGCAACCCTTTCTTAGGGGAATATACGTCATCTAGCGGGAAATCATGCGCATGTCGTAATCTGTATTTCTATCATTCTTGCGGGAACATAAATGATCAAGAAAATAAAACGAAAGAAATATGCAACACAATAGAAGAAAAAACAGAAAGATGTGCGATGAAATAAAAAAAACAATTGAAAAAACAAATGGCAAAGCAAATAAAGCGACATACTCAGACCAGTGATGCAAAAGTTTTTTAGCACAATTTGATAGTCAAAAGTACAATAGCACCCCAACGGCTTATTTGGCACTATTTCAAAGTTTTCCTTATTTTATTACAATGCACACATGCATTAATAAGAACCCGTTTCATAATTTTCGCTTTTTTGTGTTCTTTCCGTTTTCATATGGCAACTCTTGGTTATAGACGAGAGCACCAATTGTAGCATATCTAAAAACTTGGCAATAGTAATAAGAATATTTGACGGAAAATGTCGTGATCGATTCTTGGAATTAGTCCCTATTGAGGATTCCAATGCGAATGGAATATTACAAGCTACTTTAAAAGTGTTGGACAAAAACAGAATTCCCATAAGCAATATGATTGCCGTAACAACAGACAACTGTGCTCTTATGATGGGTGCTCACAATGGAGTTCAGTCAAAACTAAAGGCTCTTGTTTAAAATTTATTTACTAACGGATGTATATGCCACATTCTAAACTTAGTCTCCTATGCAGCTTCGAAATGCAGTATCCCAGACGGGATTGATAAATTCATCAAGGACATCAATTATAATTTTTGCAACAGTTCTAATAGAAGGGATGATTTCTCAAAGTTTCAATAATATTTTGGAACTGATCTTCATGTAATTTTTAAATACTCAACAACACGTTGGCTATCACGTCAAGAAACTATTAACAGAATTCTGGAACAATGGGAGCCACTTCAATATTACTTTACACTCAACAACTTTGAAGCTGATTCCCCAAACGTAAGAATCAGTTCAATTTTATCGGGTTTTTCAAATCCGTTTTATAAAATGGTGTTTTTATTTCTACAATATGTCCTGAAAATTATAAACAACATAAATTTAGAAATGCAGTCTGAGGATGCAAGAATACATATTTTTGTAGATCGTTTAAAATTTTTGTTTAAGCAAATAGCGCTGGCAGACTTAGAAATATTTAAATCTTTTAAAAGTGATTATATATGTGAATTTTGGTCGAAGATATCAGAAATCAAGAATGAGCTAAATGAATTTATGTTTACTGATATATCAAGAATAGCTAGAGGAATATTATTCATTCCACACTCATCTGCAAATGTGGAAAGGATATTTTCGTATCAAAATTTAATAAAAACCAAAGGAAGGAACAGACTGTTTGTTTCGACTGTCTCCAATCTAATTCAAACAAAGGATTTGTTGAAGTCATCTGATTCATGCTGTTATAACTTAGAAATGAATAAGACTTTCTTATCGAGAAGTAAAAACTAAGTAATCCTTTTATATTTTGATCTCAACAACTGATAGTCTTTTGTGTACCTTTTGAAATTAAAGTTTTTTGTTAAGTTTATATAATATGTAAGTACTGAGTACAAATGAACCCAAATCTGCCGTTTTGTTAATTAATAAGTATTCTACTTTCATATACATATGTATAAATGAATTTTTATGAACATTTTAAGTTGATTTTTAATAAATAATATTTAAAAAAATAAAAAAGTACAATTTGTCTGAGAAAAGTACACTTTTATTTGAAAATAAACACAATCTGTTGAACGTCACTTTGCATCCCTGACTCAGACTCAATAAAATCTAACACAATGATGCCAGATGTAAATAAACAGAATCCGTTAATAATTAAACCAAAAGAGAAGCAGAATATTTTTAAAACTAAGGAAGACTTAAATAAAAAGATAAACCCTATTGATTTTAAAATAATTGGTGTTGAACAAAAAAGAAATGGATCGATTGTCATCCAAAGTAAAAATAATGAAGAAAGAGAGAAAATTAAAGAAGCAATTGAGAATAATATGAGTGAAACTTATGAAGTTAAAGTACCAAGTCAAACAGAAATGAAAATTAAAATTGTTGGCATGTATGTCATTTAAGCTAACAGAAAATGAAATAATTGAGAAGTTAAAAAAACAAAATGAAATGCTTATTGATAGTAAAATGGAAGTACTGAAGTTATTTGAATATACGAGAAATGGTCATAAATTATATAACGCAAAACTTAAGGTCGATAATCAATCTTATGTTAAAATTTTATCAGCTGAAAAAGTAAATATCGGATGAGACAAATGCAAAGCTTTTGATGGTACGGATATTATACAATGTTTTAAATGTAAAGGATTTAATCATAGAGCAGCAGAGTGTAAGAATCAGGAAATATGCTACAAATGCCATGGAAATCATAAATCTAAATAATGTAATAAAGAAGTGATTATTAAATGTATTAACTGTATCAACATGAATAGAAAGCTTAACCTAGGGCTAGACGTAGATCATATAACTACGAGCAGAGACTGACCGGTATTTCAAAATAAGATTAATGCTAAAAAGAGAAGAATTGGTATAGCAGAATAACAATCAAGGCAAATTCGAGGAATATATACAAATATTCAAGGTATTTTAAATAATTTTAACCAAGTAGAATTGATGTGTGAGACAATAGAGCCTGAGTTTATAATTTTCTCGGAAACACACTTAACAAGCAACATAAATGAGGGAGAAATTAACTTAGTTGGTTACAATCAATACTTATCATTATCGAACTCATCAAGAACGGGCGGTGTTATTATCTGCTCCAAAAATAAGTGGAACGTTAGGAAAATTGCCGATAAAAATATTGATTTAAAAATATGGATAACAGCGTACTTAGCAAAAAATGAAAAATACAAAATAGTGATAACGGCAGTGTATAGATCACCAAGTAGCGGCGAAGCGGAGTTCATAGATGCATTGGAAGAAATTCATGAAGAGGTAATTGAAGAAAACTGTGAATTGTTAATAGCTGGTGATTTCAATATTGATTGGAGCAAAGACAGTTTTTATAAAAACAAAATGAAATGCTTATTTGATGACAATGGATTAAAACAAATTGTGAGTGAATTTACAAGAGTTACAAAAAACACTAAAACAATAATAGACTACATTGTGACGAATAATGAAAATATTCAGGCAGAAATAAATATTGAAAACAAAATATCTGACCATGAAGCTATTGATATTATAATAAATAATGCTACAAGTAAAAATAACCAGAATATGTATAAAGAAATCGAAAATTTTAAATATAATGCTAATATATTTAACAGAGAAATAATAAATATAAGGTATATCGATAAATCGAATGGTTTAAATAACAATGTATATTTATTTGATCAATATTTGCAAAATGCCGTTAAAAAATTGACAAATAGTGTAAGAATTAGGAATAAACATAACAATCTATGGTTTAATAATGAAATAAGACGCATGAAAATACAGAAAATTAAAAAATATCGAATAGCCAGACTTGAAAACACGGAAGATTCGTGGAATAATTATAAGATGTTTAGAAATATGTACAAAGTAAATGTTGAAAATGCAAAGAACAATTATGTTAACAAAAAAATAAACGATGCCAGAAATCAGAAGGAAATGTGGAGGGAAATTAAAAGCCATATCCTGAAGAAAAACCAAAGTGCAATTGAATCTGTGATATTTAACCAAATAGAATATAAGAAAGACTGTGATATAGCTAATAAATTCAATAATTACTTCGTTGACAGCATAACTACCATTAGAGATACAATTAGCTTTGTGCAATATGACAATCTCATTCCTGTGATAAACTCTCAATTTTCATTTCGTGTAATAAACATAGAAAATCTGAAAAATATATGCAAAGACCTTAAAAATAAATCCGACTATTATAAAATTTCATGTAAGATGATACTTAATAGTTGGAATATAAGTGGAACAATACTGCTGGATATAATAAATGAATCGCTAAGAACTGGAGTATTCCCTGAGAATTGGAAAACATCAATAATAATGCCAATAGAAAAAATCTCAAACACAAAAAGTGTGAAGAATTTCGCCCAATCAATACATTGAAAACGTGTGAAAAAATATTGGAAAAAGTTGTTAAGGAACAACTTGAAGAATATATAGAGGTCAACAATCTCATGACGAAACACCAATCTGGTTTTAGAAAAAAATTTTCATACGAGACTGCAATTAATTACATACTAAACAGATGGAAAAAAACTGATAAAGCCAAAAAAAATTGTAGCAATATTTTTGGACTTAAAGAGAGCTTTCCAAACTATATACAGAGATATACTTCTTCAAAAGTTATATAAATATGGCATCAGGAATACCGAATTAAAGTGGTTTGAATCTTATTTGACAAACAGAAAGCAAATAACAAAAGTAAATAATATAATGTCCGATGCATTGAGCAATGATTATGGAGTTCCACAGGGATCGAATTTAGGCGCTTTGCTTTTTATTATATATATTAATGACATGCCAAACATTCTGGATAAATGTGAAATTACTCTTTATGCTGATGACACGCTTATTTTCACAGACGCGGATACAATTGAACAATGTTACCGCAATCTAGACCGAGATATAAATTCAGTGAATTTATGGCTAAATATGAACAAGCTTAAATTAAATGAAAGTAAAACAAAAATAATGGAAATTAACGCTGATAGTAATGTACTTTTTAAAATTAACAATGAAGTAATAGAGAACTTATAGATAAAGATTTGAAATTTAGCAACCATGTTGATTATATATTTAAAAAGATCGGCAAAAAAGTTAGCTTCTTTAAACGAATTAGAAAACAAATAACTATCTTGACAGCAATTAAAATTTATAATACTATAGTTAAACCTCATTTCGAATATGGCTCGACTATTTTATACTCATGCTGCACAGCAAATCAAATTGAAAGACTTCAGAAACTACAAAACAAAGCAATGAGAGTGATATTAAAATGCAACAGATTTACTTCAATAAACTTTATGTTAAATTCACTAAAGTGGCTTAATATAAAACAAAGACTTGAGCTAAACACTATTAATTTTATACAATAAATCAAAAGAGGAATGGCACCCGAGTACTTAACTGAGCAGATAATGTATGTAAGAGAGGTTCAACCATATCATCTGCGAAACTCTGAACACTTTAGAATCGAAAGGGTATCTAGAAGTGCAATGCAGCGATCGCTGTTTTATAAGGGTCTTCAGCTATACAACTCGTTACCAGAGGATGTAAAATTGGAGACAAATTATAATTTATTTAGGAAGAATGTTGTTAAATTTGTTAAAGACACTCTATAAAATTTTTGTTTTTTCTTTTTATTTATTAAATGATATAAATTGTAAATGTAAACAAAATTAAATGTAATTTAAAGTATTTTAAAGACTAATAAATAAATAATAATAATAATAACAAATATTATTTAAGAGTTTGAATCCCAGGAAGTGGTATGTAAAAAATCTTTTAAAAAAGTTGCGATCGTTTAAATATTAGGATATTCTTTAGGTATCCTTCTGATGGCGGTTGGTATTTCCATGTCATTAGTTCTGTTTCTGAATGGATCATTGCTACTGTCTTCTCTTTTTATATTCTTACATATACGGATGAATTCCGTGATGTTGATGTAGATCATCCCCAACTGCGTTTGATCTCGAATTGCCTAACTTTACAATAAATGAGTTATAGTGAATAATTATTGAATTTCTAAAATCGTATGTGCTTTCTCATGCACTTGAGAATACCAAAGTTTTTGTATATGTTGCTATTCGCCATGTGATGCGGTGCTTTTAATATCTTTTTTTTATTAATATATCCATATTTTTCAAAATCAGAAAGTTTTTTTGAAGAATGTATAGTTTTATTCATTAATAAATAAGTGTATTGAATATCTTTAATTGTTAAGTTAGTCTTAAAACTTCCTTATATGAATTGAAGAATATCAAAAATAATAAACGAGATAATAAATAGATAAATTTAAATAATTTTTATATAACACTCGTTTGCAAGAAGATTGCCGTAACTCAAGATACTATAGAAACTATAATCTATAATTATTGGAGGTGCTTTTAATCCGCTTGAAACATCGCCTTATACTATACAAAAATTAATGTTTGCTGCTCCATTTCCAATATTATTTTTTCCAAAAATTTAATTATTCATATTTAATAATGAACCTTACGCATTAATAAACTAATTAACAGCATTCCAATGGCCATTAAGCTTAAATTCATAAAAGTAGAGTAAACCACTGAGCTTGCATTCTTATCATCATTAACACAGTCAGGCCGTGATAAATCCAGTTGACTAGATAACTCTACCGGTACATCCAAATATACCCGATCAAATCCAAAGGAAAATATTAACCCTCTCAGCTTATCAATATTAACAAAATCATTTTGCGACGACCATATTGTCAGAGTACAATCATTCGTGTCCTTTAGAGCTGTTAACAAATCCTGAAGTTCTTTTAAACTATTTGCGGCGATGCCCGCACGCACAGGAAATGTTATAGATTTTCCCGACCGTGCAACGTTATTGTTTTTTATAGCTTCCAACATTGCGGTAGTGTCTTCACGTGTATAGGAGCCGTTATTAAAAACAGATGTCCATTTTGTTGTCCAACCAATCGATAACACAACCTTTTCGAATTGAGCACAACCAGCAAAAAAAATTTCAGGACTTACAGGCCTAGTGGCTGTCTGGCTTACAGGACCTTTTATAATATCGGCATTAATCCATATGGGATAAGTCATCTGCTTAAAATAAAAGCCTTACTGAAATAAAAATATTATTTCGCAAACAAGTTCCAAACCTCTGGTATTTTCTCTTTCAATATCTCTAATGCCCCTTCAAAAACTTCACTTGATTTAAAATCTAGTTTAACACCTTTCATTTTCTCTGCTCTATCGTTGTGCTCTTTAATTTGCAAAAGAAATGAATCCAATGACAAATCAGAAGATTTTGCTGGTGGATGTGCCATTACTGGTAAATCTGCCCCTCTATTTTCTATTTTCCCCATAACTATATCGGCTTCTACAAAATCAACGTTACCTTAAAAGAGATTCGAAATAGATTATTAAATATCCCGATATCCTGTTAATTTTTTAGAAATGGGGTTTGCAAACCAATTTACGAACTAATTTTTATTTGCTCGCAATTGTCTTTATAATTTTTAAAAACAAGTGTTTCTATGAGGATCCGCATTTAATAATTATCTTTTGAATATACATATACAGCCAAAAATAATGAAAGAAATACACCAACGAACTCGTTGTTACACAAACTACATTGGCTGTAATTTGTATTTGTTTAAGTTTTATGGAGAAAATGAAAACTAAAAAAATGTCTATGAGTTTTAAATTTAGCTTGGAAAATCATAGTTATTTCTTAGGGCACTGCTACACGTTCAATATATATTGACTGCGCTCCAGTATCGCGGTATTTTTTGAACGCCTAGTATACAATATTGACGCAAGTACTCATGGCTCACTTAATATTTTGAAATCCGGAAAATGGATCGCAATACAAATATCACAATATACATATATATGTATATTGAATGTGTCAGGCAACAAAACTTATTTGTCAAAATTGTCTGTCCTAAAACTAATATTAGCTGATTTAAGATACAATTTATCTCCAGATAAATTGAATTAAAAATAACTTTTATATTATAAACCGAAATAAAACGTAGTATTTTAACTTTTATTTTCTAAGCAAAAATTAAACTTAAGAAATCTACATAATTAATAGGCGAGTAACTATTATTTTCGAAACAAATAACAAATATTGGATAATAATAATTAAAGTGTTACGGTCCCTGTTTTTTTTTTTAATTTTAAATAATTTCATTATTTCTGTAATCCAAGTAAAAAAGAAAATAGAATAATTTTTAAGAAATTAAAAATATATGGATATTCTAAAACTTTGACCTTTGTGTCGGTGTATCTATCTGTGACACCGTGACTTTTAGACGGCTGAAAGGTGACTGACTAGATAGAGTGTATATCTAACTATCTTTTTGACGAGAGCCTTTAAAATGTTCAAACACAATTTTCTTAAATGTCTTTTCCGCTTGGAATACAGAAACATTGGCTTGAAAACAACATTTATTGATACAGGAGAAATGTGATTTAAGATAATAACTTTATGCTTAATGAATTGTGACTATTTATCATAATGATAATCGATACTTACTGTTTAGAGCATTCGATAATTGATTCTGGCTATTCACTGCATGTGCCCATGTTAACGCCGTCAAATTTGTTTTGAAACCTTTTCTGTTCGTCATATTATTTCTGACAATTTTATTTTGGTGTGAGTCCATATCAAAAGATCTACTTTTGGCTAATTTTTGTTTGGTATTTGGTTTGGTAGTAAAAAGGATCTAGAAACTTTCAAATTGATTTTTAGACGCGAATCACGCTTGTACAGCAACCGTTTGATTTTAAATTGGAAATGTTTGTCTGTGCATTTACATATTACATACATATGTATGTAAGTGCATAGAGATTGCTTCCTACTTAAGATGTTTATAAGCAGTTTAACGCACAATCATAATCGATAGAATTGATTCTATTTGCCATTTTATCTTTATTTTCGATTAACTCGATTTAAAAAATTGATTGATTTTTTTACATATGATTATGTATGTTGCATTAAAGGAGCGAGAGCGATATGAAACAAAAATTCATCTTTTTGTTGAAAATCCCCAAAAAAAATCCTCTAATAAAATTCATTATTCTGGCAACGCATCCAAATCAATTGGAAAAAAACATCACTCCCCCAAATGACAGCAACAAATCCAATTAGTTATTAAAAGCAATAAATTTGTATGTATGTACATGCATGCATACGTGCATATATGCACATGCATACTTACATAAGTATCGTCGGCTCAGAGTGTAAACCTGCTATATTATTAAGAAAATATTTAACAACGCAGCAAAGAACTTCGAATATTTTTTATTTGTAGCCAAGGAAGTTACTCAATATAGTTTCTTTATTTTATGATATTCTATAGTAAACCACTACAATTAATATTTTGTTTTGGGGTAATTATATTTATTTTAGTCAAAGTAAAAAGGTTAAAATGACAGGTTTGCACTCCAAGCCGACGATAGATATGTATGTACATAAGTACCTATTGCATGTACATATGTATGTGTATGTATGTTAATTTATATAAACTGCAATAATTATCAAAAATTATGTACATACCTACTCGTAATAATAAAATTACATTAAACATTTACCCAGAAGTAAAAAACAACTTAATAATATCATTTTAAGATAAAAGAAGCGATTTGATAGTTTAGCAATAATCATTTTGCTCCTTAATTTCAAGTTAAACTTTTATTTGACTAATTGTAAAAATAATAAAAATACCTACATACTTACATATGTATTACTTGTAGCAAATTAATAAAACTGATAAGAGACTCAAACTATTCTAGTTGTTTTTTTTCTGTCTCTATCGCACGACAATTTAATATTACATGTTATGTGATATTGCTATCGCTTTTCATTTATAATTTGATATGGAAAAAGCTGATTTAATGTTAAACACGACCTAATTTTTTCATCTCTGATCCACAAGGATGATCAACAAGGTAGTAAGTAGTACAGGGTAGACCAGAGATGAAACTATGAGGTTATGCTTTGACCTAAATCAGCCATTTTACCCATCAACTTTTCATTAAAAAGAGATAGGAATATCATGTAAGAATAAGGGAAAATAAGCAAAATAAAATTAAAGCATTTTGCAAGTAACTAAATCACAAAGGAGAAAAGTATAACAAATAAAACTTTTTACAATTTATAATATAATAAGTAATAAATTATATAATACAGAGGAATTATTAATTTGTTCTCTTATTGATATGTGTGCAGTGAGAAATGTGTCATGCAAGTGCTAGTAGTTGTTTAGCGTAAATAATATTAAAAGCCTAAATGGAATATATTAATCATGTGTGCGTGTGTTTTTACATGTATTTGTTCAACGAAAGTGCTTATTGAAAGTTGCTGTCAGGAAAAATATGTGACATGAACAATTTCAATTCTCCTGTAAATAGAATAATAATTTATCTGTTTAATATTTTTTGCGGAAGAAAATGTATCAAAACAAAACAAGGAAAAATCTTTGTTTAAGTTTGTTTGTGTGACAGAGATAGCAAAACAACAACTACAATAGCATGCCGTTTCGTGTCACATCTGGTCTACCCTATGGTAGTATCACTAGAACAGGTGAATACCCGGAGTACATATCAACTGTATGAAATTTCACTGATGTTGATCAAATACTCATTTTATCATGGCTTAATTCAAGCTGTCAAACATCTTATACTGTTTTACATGGTGTTTGACATTTCTTTAAGATTCATCTGTGCCACCCTGCTTTTCATTTAGTTTTTACACTGTTACAATAAACAAGGTAAACCCGTTAAAGCAGCTGTTCGCTTATGATATATTTCCTGAACGTCGAACTCAATAAGAAAAAAACTAACAATATTTTTTATGTATGAAAGTTGTTTGAGAGTCAGAAAACATGTACTAAAATAAATATAAACAAATAAATCTTTTTTCTACAACAAATTTGGAATTGTTGTAGAACCGGTACTACGTGGTTGACCAGCCTTGATAAAACATTTGAATTCTTCATTGTGTTTGTTTGGTACTATATTCACTATTCCCATCTAAGTTCCCGTACAGACTTGCAACTTTTGTTGCAAAATTTTTTTTTAATTCTGGGCTGAAATTGCTTTACTTTCCACATTATGAAATTCTAGTTTTGCAATTTTTGTATTTCTTATACCTTCTTGTTATACTTTGTCATTTCTAAACGTAAAATTTTATTTCATACAAAAATTTGTTATATTTCATACAACTGAAGAAGTAAAATAAAACGTCAAATACCTGGAGCCAACTTAAAATTACACTCTCACAAATAAACTCTACAACAAGAATTGCTAGTCTTCTTTGTGATTCCAAGTATGGTCGGGGATTAATTAAACTAAACGTAAAGAAAAAATCTTAAAACGAAGTGGCAGGCTCAATACGAAAATACATATTTAGAAATTTAGAAAGGTATGGAAAAGTACGACCTATATGGTGGTACGGAGTTTTTACGGAAATTCACGTTTAAAAATTTATTTCTGTATGAAAAAATAATATTATAGCCTTCTTCTGGATGGAAAATCAAAAGATTTAGGATTTTCGCATGCTTGACGAGCGGTTTTGATGAATGTATTGTTGCTTTTATTCTTCAAGTACGTTAACAAATTTAACAAAAAGAATGCTTGACAAGTGTGTGCCTTAACGTCAAGCACACGGACACGAATTTGATCATGACAAATTTAAATTTTTTGTGGTTTTTTGAATAATTATATCAGCGGAAAAAGCAACTTAAGTGTATTTTTATAATTCTCAGGATACCGTAAAGAATTTTGTACATTTTTTTTATATGAAAAAAATTCATGTAATTTATGGCTATAGGCACTTATACGTTCTCTTAAATAAAAAAAAAACTAAATAGTTAGTATGTCAAAATCATACCAACAATTCATTAAGTATTATTATTCATAACATTTGGAAATAATAATTTAATTTGAATCTCAAATTGAATTAGGGGAGAATATCTCGAAGAATAAATTTACTAAATACGTCAATTGAATCTCTAATCTCGAACCCAAAAAGTGTCTCTTAATGTTAAAAAATTTTTTATTTATTTATTTTTAACATTCTCATAAATATGATACATTGTTATATAAAATTATTAATAATTTCTTACACTATTTTACAAATAATGAAAGCTTTTTAACGTTATCACGAAAGTTAAGGAAAATTTAAAATTTTCTCACAAACCTTATACTAGTACAACCTGAATTTGAAATTTTTGTTTTACAAAAATAAACAAATGTGGTAATTAATTATTATACTCGTACTTTAAAGTTGTTTTATTATTGCGGAATTTCAAGAAATGTTATCTTAACAATTCCAAAATATCAAATTCTAATAACTAAAAATATAAAAATGACTTCATTAAGTTAAGTTTTTTTTTTAAACTTTCACTTAAAGTTTAATAAAATTATGGCAAATACGTAAACTAAACTCTTTTTTGTTTTTAAATATTCGCAAGTATTACATGCATAAGCCGTATTACATAAGACGGCAAGTCGGATGGTATTAAAAGTGTCTTGCTATTCTCTACGGATTAGAAAATGGCGAGTGGTGACCAATATTGTGCCGTCAGCAACGAAAACATATCAGACTGAACAGTATTTTATATTTTATAATTTAATACAAAAAAGCCAGCTTTTTTTGTAGAATGAACAGAAACATTCCCAAGTGATCACAGGGTGGTAGAACAGAGATAAAACAATGAGGTTAGCTTAAATCAGCCTTTTCCCCATCAGATCAGATTACAAATGAAAATAGATTACAATAACAGTCTCGTGTAATCTTTGGTCTGCTTTGTGACGTGATGTTAATTTAATAATATTTAAACTTGCGTACTTAAATTTTAGATAAACAATCGTGATTAGAAACTTATGAAAAAAATGCAAAATTACAAAATTTAAGCCTTAAAAAACGACTTAGAGAATAAAAAAATAGTTTTAAAAATCTGATTTTTAATGCTTATTATTGTCTAATAATTTCACTGAGTTATGTCATTTATTGGTTTCCAAATAATATTTGTACTCACACAGATTACAAGTAAAACAGATAAACCCCGTAGCCCGAGTGATCATTTATTCTGCGTCTAGTAGCTGTCAAGTTCCATATAAACAACATAAACAAAACTTCTGATGCGTAGAGTTTGTTTGACTGTTATGGAACGCCAATTTTTTTTTGACGTAGAAATGGGCCTACCTGTTTCATCATCATGGTACAATTATTACCAGGTATTACATGTATATTTTTAGTTGGAAGTTTTGTTACAGAATTCAAAACAAAAATAACTTTTACATTGTTGTTTTAACAGTCAGTGACAAAACTGCCAGCAACTACCAGCAAACAATATATGTATGTATATATTTAATTCTACTTCACTTATGTGGTAATAATTGTGTTTACATGATAAAATATGTGTTTAATCTCCCTTGTTGATATCTAAATCAAAAAGGTATTTCAAAATGGTTTAAAAATAATTTTATACAAATTTACATGCTTAAAGAATAACTTATAAATTAAACGAAATATCTTATAAACTGCTTATCACATCTGATGAAGACGTTTCATTGAATAAAGTATCATTTAATAATAATGGACCTTCGTTTATTAAACAATTGGCATGCAGCAGAGTAACACTTTTATTTTCTAATAAATTAATTTGCTCTCTCGGTCGGTGAGGCGGTGACTTTGGAATACTGACTGTAGCACTGGTGGATAATGGTCTCAGCAATACACTTTTTCCTTTGGGATCATTCCACAAATGTGATATATATTTTGTGGGATACCAAAATATCATAATGATACCCATGGCCAATAAAACACCTGTTATTATTTGGCCCAATAATACTATAAGGGGTACTAGAGCAATATCAGATGCGATTTCTGGAGTAACACGTACCCGTTCTTCAGCCCACATAATGGGAATAAATGTTCGGGGCAAATTCCTGAAAACACTACAATTGAAATGCACAAATATATTTAGAAATGTTATTTATGGAATAATAAAATGAAAGAATTGTTCGTGTAAAATATTTATGTACAAATCAATGGTAGAAACGTATAAGATTATAGTATAGTATCACGAAATATTCTCCCCTATTCCGTAACTATTTCTCAATGTCACATCAAGGCAACACCAAAAAATAAGCCCTTCTCCACTCGCCGTCGACAACAGTTGATCATTTTTAACAGTCTTTTGCTATTTTTTAGATCCTAGAGAGCAGTAAGAGGCTGTTAATAGTAGTATAGTTGGTGACAGCCAGTAGGCAAGAACTAACTTATTTTTTGGCGTTGCCTTGATGTGACGTTGACAAATAGTTGCGGAATACAGATGAATAACTCTACATTCAAAGGCTACAATGTTAGGCAATTACCCAGTCCTGCGCGATTACATTATTTCACTTCTATTTTCACTTTCTTTCACTGTTCCAGAAATAAATTCTAACCAACGCTCTCGAGTTTTATTCAAATAATTATACATGCTAAATAAAAATGTTGTGGTCTTTAATAAACTAAATTTTTGTCAATGTGGTTCAGTAATAAAAAAATACTCACGTTCACATATAAATTAAAAATTATTTAATGGTACATAAAACAATTGTTTTCAAAGTGACAGAAATTTTCTACTGGACCTAAAAAAAGTCAATCATAAAACCAGTCAACCGTTTTTATTCTGACATCTAGCAACCACAAAGCTTGTTTTGATCAGCTACTACGAGGGCACTTTGATAATTTCTGCGTAAAATAAAAATTTTTTCCAAGTTTAGTTACAGTTCACAGTTACAGAACGGCAGAAAAACTCGTTCGGATTGTGCTTGAACCTCGCCAAACAGTCCTTTAAAATGGTCATATGGTTGTAATCGCGTCACCCATCGCTCGGATGGCTTTTCATATTCAATATTCATGCAAAATGTACTTCTTGCTCGGTTGAGCTGCTTAAAGCAGCTCATGCACTTTAATTCTCCGATCGTTCAATAACATTTCGTGGATTTTATCAGCTTTTTCTGGTGTCACGATCTCTTATGAGCGACCTGTACGTTTGGCATCATTTATGTTGGTACGATCACAACGAAACTCAGTAAACCACTTTTTAACCATTGAAATTGATCGTGCAGAGTCCCCGTGGTATTTATTAAGTCTTTATTTGGTTTCTGTGACGGTTTTTTTACCTAAAAAATTATTAGACCAAATTCATTGTTTTCCATTTTCGTTAAAATTAACGAGTTTGTGCACTTTCAATGTCTGCCAAAAGCTAAATCGTTAAATTTAACAGGACCAGTCTTAGATTTAAGGTTATTGATTTGGAAATACTCGTATTAAAAGTCCCGGAACTATCAAACTGCCCTCGTAACATGTGTTATTCCTAAATGTTTGGGTTTAATGGTAGTTATCTTACGCATTTTTTTATAGTTTTCGAAACTGTTGATTTATGAATTGAAAATGTAGCATAAATCATTTTTTGCTTCAGTATTGAAAAAATCATTCACCCTTATTCCAGTTGTCAACATGAATTCAAAACGATATTGTTTTTCCTTGTTTACTTCAAATTCTTATTCCAGTTGTCGTTATCGGATATTATCGATGACTGTCAACATAGAATTTGTGTTCTACAAGAAAATTTGACGGCAATATTGTTTTGAAACGGCTTTGAATTTGTCGTCGCCATTTTTCATAACGACTTGACTTTATTTGAAATATAACTAAATTGAAAAATGGAAAAAAAACTGAAAAATGATGACAAAAGAAAAATATGAAAGGAAATAATGAGCGAAAATAGTGGAATATAAAAATAAAATTGCTTAATAGGTTTGGCGAAAATTTAAGTTTAAAGTACTCTAAAGTAACTTTCAAACCTTTTCAAAAAAAAAATTATACAATCATTAAAGCAATACACTGAAATTCATGTTCACTTGCTGTCCGGCAGGTTAAATATGTCGAATTTATGTCTCAGAAGCTTTCGTTCTAATATGAGATTTCGTTTTCTTGTATTTTCATCATCACTCGAGTCTAAATTTATATCAAAGTAAAAAACTTTCAATAAAATTTTTGTTCAAAAATATTTAGAGATGTGTGTTTAATATGTTGACATAAACGATAAATCGTCAACATCGTCGTCATCCTGCTATAGAATGCAAAAGTGTTATTGAATTGATGACGACGTTGAAACAAAACGATATTGACAATAAAATGACGGCGACGTTGACGACGACAATTGGAATAAGGGTGATTATTCATTTTTTTTAATGTGATTTTAGTCTTAAAGGGGTGGCAAGATTTGACAAACTATGCGAGAAAAAAAACGACAAAACATTATCGAATATTTTTGTTTAAATCATCTTTCGTACTGAAGTATAAACAAACGTATCAATTGTTTTTCTAATAATTAAATAATAACTGCTTTTTACAAACAAGTTTTTTTAACAAAAATGCTTTAAGTTGTTGTCTTGCAAAAGGCAACCAACATCTTGTAATATTATATTTTCCACAGAAATTTTTATATTTATCTTGTAAAAAGTCTTATTATTATGAAAACAGAAATAATGCAATAGAATGTAAGAAATAGGTTTCTCTTTTATTGTCTTTTGTTGTATATACACCCAAATGCCTGCCCCAAAACAGCAGATTGTCCTTAACTTTGTGTAATTGAAATAAATATTGAATGATTATTCCAACTAAATTGGAAAAGATTGTCGTCGGTGACTTCTTCTAAACTTCTTATAAGAAAATTAATAACTCTACTCATTTTAATCATGCGCAATTCGTCCAAATTTTAAACGAACAGTTCTGTATTTACCTACCTTATGCTTTCTACCGTTTCTAATAGATAATTGGCTTGAAAACCACCACCTACGTCCATTGGCACTCCCGCATTTGGTTCAAGAGTCATGAAAAATTCATGTTTTTCCTTTTTAGGTTTCAAACCTTCGATAGCCTCCAAATACACAGGATCAGCCTTGTAAAAGTGTGGATATGACATGTAAATAGATGAATTAAATTTACAAGGTGCAATGCTAAATACGCCAGACGCTTCACATTTGCCATTAATGCAAAAACATTTATTTTCGGGAAATAAAGTACCTATTGGGAAAGAATATATAAAGAAATAAGCTTCAAATGTAATTGAAAAAAGAATGTAAATAGTCACCATTATCTACTGATCTTTCGGTGCCACTAAATTTATAGGCTGTTACGCCATGTATAGCAACAGTTTCTGTATAATCCAGAGGAACAGCACGGCATATGTTGGGTACATAAAGAAATACTGAATCCTGAGGTGTCAAATTGGGTGGAAAGAATTCCCCCATAGAGCCTTTAACTCGGCCACATTCACCTCCAAAGACACCATTATGGGTCTTGTAGTTCCACTCATGAATTTGGCCCATTTTCGAAATATCATCAGCACCGGTAAAAATATTGAAATGGCCCTCATAATAGGCACTATTATTGCGCTACAAGTATTAAAAATAACTGAGATTCTTATTTAGGCCAAAATTTTTACGTTGAACTTTGAATTACCGTATACAACCATCCAATCCGATCGAAAGGCACTTCAACAGAAGTCGTTACTTTTGAAACAAGACTGCCAATTGTGACAAAAGGATCTTGATATCCCGCAAATAACCACTCATTGGCTGTTTTAGTAATATAATAGGTTTTCTTATAAGCACTTAGCCCACGGTTGAGAAAGAACTGTTCGAAGCTCGATTTGTATCGTAACCGTAAAGCAGCAGACTGTAGAAGCCCAATTAAAATTTGTGTTTCTCTAAAAGACAAATGCATATTCAGACTTACGTGTGCCACTGTATCTACAGTTGTTATTTTATCTTCCAGCGTACCATTGCTACCCTCTGAGTCAAAATAAAATGAAGCTTTTTTACGAAACGATACCGAAAAGTTTGCATGCCATTGTATATCGACTTTGTCGGGTGCTTCACGAAATCTATATGGTCCAAGCTGTTCAAAACGTGGCTTTTTCTTTGAGCCGTTATAAAAGTCTTCGGGATTTGTCCAATTGAATAGGTAAACGTCAAAGTTTAATGGTAATGGAGATACTTTCCAGCCTTCGTAAGCGGGCGACTTTTCACTTAAAGCCATTTCCTGGAATATGATTTTTAAAAAATATAAAATATAACAAATATTTAAGCTTAAGTTGATTTGAACAGCTCAACTAATTATGTACATACGTATAAATATTAATGAATCTAATTTATCTCGAGCTATAGGTCAATTTTTTATAAAAAACGTTTATGAAATTTTTATTATTTAACCGATATTTCGCCACTTCCTTCTGTGGCTTCTTCAGGGAAAAAAATATAAAAATAATTTATAAATATTAATGATAAATATGTCCATAAAAATATAGATGGAAAAAGCTTGATCCATGATATCGCACTGATTCCTTTACAGAGAGTCAACTCAAAATTTTTCAACTTTCACTTTTTGTAAGAAATCGATGTATGTTGGTTATATCCACCCACTGTAAAAATCTAACATAATTTTTTCTACTCTTTCACCAAAAAATATACAGTTGTATCCCTCTTCTTGATATAAAAGTGGTATAAAAATTTTTTTTGCCTCTACTGAAAATGTTTAAATTTTGAATTAAATTTCTGTTTAGAGGCACAAATGCGACATAATCAACGAGGTAAACCCATTACTAAAAAAAATTATATTTTCTGACTGTCAAACAAATTTCATACATACATTTTTGTTTTCGTTTTTTTCATATTGAGTTTTACATTCAGGATAAGCGAACAGCTGCTTTAATGGTTTTACCTTGTTTATTGTGTCATGGCTTGATCTCAGCAGCCAATGGCGCTGGAAAAAGGAAGAGAGTAATAATACATATATGCAATAGTTAGTCATAAAAGATGGGAATTTCGTACTAAAGCTCTATTCAGGCTGGTTGTCTGTAAAATGTGTTTGTTGTAATTTTATTACAATCGTGTGAACAGGCAATTTTCGTTTGACAACGTTATCAGAAAAAGCATTGTGAGTCCATTGTAAGACTGCCAGCTGACAACATTATTGTCAGACATCTGATAATCATGTGAACATCAATTCATTGCTATTGTCAGATCATTGTCAAACTTTGTAAGATTATTTTGTATTTTTATATGCGCGAAGTTTATGCATCTGATAATGGCATGATGGTCAGCCACTGGTCTAACCACTTTGTCAGATAAATTTGTTGCCATACCAGCGAAATTGTTTTAAGCTTTTCTGACAAATGTCTTACAACCGTGTGACTGACAGTCTACCATGTGATGGCAATTTCTCATTGTCGGTCCATCGTCAGATTGTTTGATCTGACACCCTTCTGTTGTACAGAGCTTAAAAGAAATTGACTGAACTAGTAAAATTAATAGAAGTAATTTTCGTATTCTAGTTTGTTCAATACTCCGGTTAAATAACTGATATTTCTAGTCACTAGAACCACCGTGATAAGTGGCAAAATCTAAATTTTAAAATATAACTTTCTTAATGAAATATAATTTGAAGTTAACAAAAATTTCTTAATTAATGAAATTAAAAAAAATTTGCTAGAATCAGACCAACTTTCAACTCAAAAAATAGTTTTTAACGATAATGTCGAGAAGGTCCTGTGTAAAATTAGCTATGAAGGGACAGCAGCTTATATTGATAAATGTTTTATTTAATGTCGGCAATTATGTATGGAATACAATATCAGATAAATGTCCGCCTCTGTTAGCCTCACAAATGCGAGCCCTTTTAAGCACATTTTTCATTACATTCTCACACATTTCACGCGGTATTTCATTAATTTCATCACGAATATTTTGTTTTAGTTGCTCAAGCGTTTCTGGTTTTTTTGCATAAGCCCTGCTCTTCAGATATCCCCACAAAAACAAGTTCGGAGCAGTCAAATCAGGCGACCGTGGAGGCCAATCAACATCACCATTTCCTGAAATAATTTGTTGTGGAAAGAGGTCTCGCAGTAATTCCATTGTAATCCTGGCTGTATGCGATGTGCCACCGTCTTGTTGATACCACATGTTAATCAAGCCCAAATCATGCAGTTGTGGCGTTAAAAAGTTTTCAATCTTATCACGATATCGCTCTCCATTCACAGTTACCGTTACGTCGTTTTCATTTTCAAAGAAGGAAGGTCTAATGATTCCTCCTGACCAAATTGCACACCAGACTGTCACTTTTAATGGATGCAAAGGTGACTGATGAATAATTTGAGGGTTTTCCATTGCCTAAGAACCGACTATTCTCTTTATTCACATATCCGTTCAAATGAAAATGTGCCTCGTCACTCATGACTTTTTCATGAAAATCGGGGTTGTCATGAGCGAGCTGTGACATCCTATTGGCATATGTACGGCGGCGTAAACGGTCTTATGGAAGAAGCTCTTGTGTCAACTGAATCTTAAATGGAAACAAATGCAAATCCTTGTGGAAAATTGTGGCCAAAGTTGTTCTTTGAAGACCAAGCTCCTGAGCACGGCGTCAAATTGAGGTTGATGGATTGTTTTGAACACTTTCTTGAGCAGCAGTAATGTTTTCAGCCGATCCTACAGTACGTTGTGATCCATGCTTGGGCCTATCACCTACAGACCCTCTTTCTTGGAAATCATTCACTATACGATAAATAGTGCATTTTGTTGGCACGCTGTTTCTCCCAAACATTTCACGTAACTTTCTCATAGCCACAGTAATCGATGATTGATTTTGATAAAATGTTTTAAAGATTAAAACACGTAGGTTTATCGATGTTTACCAAAATGGAGGTGTCCCGGCGGACACCCTGTATTTAAAAAAAACTGACAAAAGGCTAAATGTTAAATTTCCTACAAGAAATATGCATCCGTATAGATGAGGAACATCTATCCGGGTGTTCTCACGACACCTCTCGTCATTTTTTATGTTTTCTCCTTATAAATTAGTTTTTCACCCGAAATCATTTATGAACCGGTTTGAAAGGCTGTCTATCCGTCCATCTGCTTTGAAATTGGTTGTTTTTTGCAAGAATTATTAATGGAAAGCACAGGTGTTTTTGAAGCTTAATTACTTGTGGCATTTTCAAATACAATCGACAACAGTCAGTTTATCTATTTTGTAAAACTGATAAGCAGATTATTAACTATTGTTATATTTTCTTAGAAATCGTACAAAAAAAATAAATATTAAGAAGTCTTAACACCTGGGGAATTAATTTTTTATATAATGTTTTCCAATAAGAGGTTTCATATTGATATGTAAAAAACGAGTATTTCTAGTCGAACTCATCAGAGGTTTATTTAAATGTATGCAGGAGGATATGACATTAATACTGGAAATCTTGCAGGACCTTATTTTTAACATGAAATTTTCCACCACCAATTCGCACATTTCACTTCATGAATTCCAACTTTGAAATCAAAGAAAAATTGTCTAAAGACGTTAAATTACAAGATCTTGGTGGCCAATTGTAATCGCTTCTTCGAAAAATCACACGGTCAGGAAACTTTTCAAGCACAAGAGTGATGGTATCAATATCTTCCAATTCCGGCCATACAAAATACCCAATTCCAAAGAACGAAGAGAAATGAACAAACCTGGGGTTTCCGCAATAATATGGGCGACGTGCACGAATTCGAGTATTCACATCACTAACTTGTCCCAAGTTCAAATATTACCACCGCTTTCACAATTGCTGGCCGAGAAGGTGTTTCACGTCCACCCAAAAATGCTTCAGTCTTACGAACTGTGACCGCGTAATTTTCACCATTTTTGTAGTGAATTTTAATAATTTCAATGCCTTGTTGAAGCGTATATGGCTCTATTTGTATTAAAGGGGGCAGTGTTTACTTGCCATCTGTCAAGTAGTTTATAGGTTGAGCCCTGACAAGTGCTAATATGACGGACTATTGAAAATTAAACGTCTTACTGGATTGCCTTGTATATTTTTAATTGTTCTAAAAACACAACAACTATCTAATGCCGTAATTTGTCTCTTAATTTTTTTAAAAGTCTACAACTAATTTTATATAAATAAAGACGGAAAAAGAAAACGTAAAGTCAGTCTTTATCAAACAAAAAAGAAAAAGCAGGAGATTAGATAAATTAGCAATATGATAATAAAGTATAATACTATCACAATTATTAAATTAAAAATTTTCAACTTAAGCACGGATAATATTTTGCCAAAATATTTTAATTTCGACTTACCTTTCCTCTCATTTGGGTAAACATTTCAACCCAATTAAAATAGAGATATACACCAGCCAGGATCGACATTAGCCCCAGCCCAACCGCTAGAAAACGTCTTATACAAATGCATTGTCGCGATGTCATTACGCTACGTTCGAAAATCGAAACGAACTAAATTTTGCCAAGTTGCAAGTCGTTGGCCAACCTTGAAGGTGGCAAACACTTCTATAGAATCGATTTTATATTTTACTTCTGTGCTCTTGTTGTAACTGACTGATAAACTTAAAAAAATAGAGAATAAAAGAGAATTATCGTGTTAGTAAATGAAGTATTTAGCAGCGTTGTCAACTTTAAAATTTCAAAACGCACCAAAATGAAGCAAAAAACGCGCCATTTATAAAAACGCACCAAGTTTAGAATTTCTCTTTTATTTAAAATGTTTATTGAATTAATTTTGTGTAAAAAACATAATATTTTTTATTAAGAATATAACAATACACCAGTCTTCTACAGTTAAGAGTAAAAAAAATAAAACAACAAAAATAGATAATAAATTTTTATTTCTTAAATTCTATACTAAACTATTTAAAAAGTGATCAACGATTAATAAATAGTACGGATTCAAAATGAATAATAACCCTGCAGGAAATGTCAATAGTGAAATTATACTGATTATCTATTGACGATGTCACCAGTACTACTGACAAATTATACCTAAACTAATGCTATCTACTACTGACATTTAACACAGGCTTGTCCTACGAAATCTACCAGTAGACTACGTCAATACTGACTAGGTAGTTCTTGTGAGATCATATGGAGAAAATGTTCGTAGTAAAGCTCTACTGATTCATTATTGACGCTGTCACCACCTGCAGGAAATGTTGATACTAAAATTATACTGACGATGCCACCATTTTTTATTTTAACTTTCAAACAGCTACTCGTACAATTATTTATTTAAAATAATGTTTAAAAGTAAAATAAGGTACAAAATATTTTACAATCTTCTTTGAGGCATACTTTTCTTATTGTTAAATACTATAAAAGGAACTTCGTTTCGTTTTAAATTAATGATTTGTTTTTAAACGTCAAACCTTTTCTCTAACTATCAAAAACAAGACAAAAAACACAATTTGTTGACAGTGTCACCAAAAAGACACCATAATTGTTGACAAAAATAATGGCATATCAAAAAATAATTTTCGAGGCTCCCAAATATCAATTCAAATTTAGAATTTTCATTAATAAATAATTCAATTTCATCAAAAATAATTCAAAAATAAATTTCACTTTGGAAAGGTAATATTTAAAAAAAATTAAATTATCCGATTTTTTTTCATTTTACCTACTAAAAAAACCTTAAAAATAAATTGTTTTCCGCAAGCCAACGGCTGTCAAAAAATCGATGACACAATATCGACCCACCCTAATACACAGCCTTTTTACACTATAGTTTAAAAAACTAAACAAATTTCTACATACATAGTATGTATGTATGTTTGCGTTCATTTGTACAAGATGATACATTTTTGCACATTAATTTTATTAAAACTTTTTAAAAAGAGATAAAAAATTTATAATAATTATTCTAAATTAAACAGGTGTGTGTATTTTATTGTACAAAGGTTTTTTTCTCTCTCTGAAATAAAAAGTTGTGTTGAACTTGCTTTGGTGCCACCAAAAATTAAAAAGGCACCGAAATTTAAAAAAAAATCGCACCGCGCACCAACTAAGCAATTTCTCGCACAAAAAATTTTAAAAAGCACAGAAATTGGTGCGAGACGCACCCAGTTGACAACGCTGGCACTTATTTAGCTTTTAATTGAGTACAAAAGTTTATATTTTAAAAACAAAAACTTTGGTAGGACAACTTCTTTGATGAGAATAATTTTCGTTTTATTAAGAACACACTTGTTGATATATCGACAAAAACAAAATATGATAACATTAATTATAGCAAAATGTTATCAAAATTATAAAAAAAAGTAAAACGAATAAAAAAGAAACACAATTACTTATATAAATACAAGGAAGTTTTTCATAAATAGTATGAATCGAACATGGCATTTTTCCACCCTCTGTAATTTTAATTCAGAAAACGGAAAAAATAAGCTGAAAAAGGCTAAAAACTTTCCGTAATTAAATCTTATTTAACTCATTTTTCAAAGTCATAAATCTAATCTTGAAGCCTCAAGTTCAGGTATTCATTCAAATGTTTTGCTTAAGTTTCTAATAAAAATTATTTGTGAAAGTGCTTTTGTTTTGGAAATGCAATAACAAATTGATTTTCTCAGTTTACTTAAGGCCGTTCGTTATACACTATACTACTTGGTCGTGCGATCTGCCAAAAAAGTCTTGTGTGTTCAAAAAGTATCTATAATAGTGTGGCCATAAAATGCACTTGTGAGGCACATTTTTTGACAAGTCTGTCCGACTTGCATATAATTATGAAAATTTCCATAAAATGATAGATTTCATCCGATCAGAGATGCATATTTTTAAGAAATTAAGTTGCAACGAAAGGAAAATTAAATTAAAACTATTTATTTTATAAATCTGCAACTATTTGGGCGCAAAAAAATCAATAAAATCTAAAATTACTTGAGTGAAAAATACACATGTATGTATGTATGTATGTGTTTGCATCTTTTTTGTGTGATAGTGTGTGTGGCAAATTCAATGCGATTTTTAAAAGTGGGACAGAATTCTGTCAGATTTTCCAGTGAATGAATTGTACGACTGTGTATGATAGTGTATCACGGGCTTTAATGGTTGCACGATCAAATTTTGTCTATGAAGTTTCAATACACTTGATACGAACTTGCTTTTGAAATTCTCTTTCCATCGATTGTTTCAATTTAATGTCAAGAAAACATTTTTTGGTTTGTTTTACACAAATATTCTGCCGCAATTTAAAACTACTACTCCACTCCCCCTCCTATACCACCAAGATTTTGTTGAAATGTGTAGTTTGATTTAAGAGCTATCCACATAAATTTTAGTGAAACTCATTATTGTAGTTGTGGAGATATGAGTTGATCAGGGGAAAAAGGACTTTTGGCCCCACTGTGCAACGAGTGAACATATTTATTATTATGCTTTTTTAATTAAAGGGCGAAATAATTTGCAATTGTGTTTTATTGAAATTAAATAATATTAGTGTTAATTATTGGGGGGCAAATTACGGCATTCGATATCGAACAAAATTTCCATATAAATTCAAAAAAGTTTGTATGGGGTTTCGTTCGATATCGAATGCCCCTTGGACTTCCTACGGTTGACGAATCTTCGACTTCGATAAGTTGTACTAGATTATAGAAGCCCACAACATTAATCTTTAATCTAGAACACGCTGTCGAAGTCGAAGATGAAAATTCGACAACCGAAATAAATATGTTCTTTTAAAAATATCGCATGCGATATGTCTATACTAGAGATGTGATCGTGAGTGACTTTTTACTCACGCTCACGATTGAAAAGTATTAATCATGCATGCTCTTATATTTTATGCTCACGCTCATTTACGCTGACGTGAGTGAAAAAAAGTTAGTCAAAATCACGAAATACCTACGAAAAACAACTAAAATAATTAAAAAAATTATATGAAAAAAATACAATAAAGACAAAAAAATCACGATACAATCCCGACACGAATCTACTCATGCACCCTCAATTTTTTTATATTCATGTTTATGCACGCTCACTTGATTACAAAAAAAATTTTGGACGATCACAACGTGATCACGCTAATCACTTGAGCGGTGTCCAGCACTTTTCTATACTTACTTTAAGCATTTCGTACAGAACTTAAGACTTTTTCGATAAAAACGGTTATTGTAACCAAACCCTCCACACCGACTCAAACCTATTGGGAAATGACAACAAAACTGCTTTTAGATTTTATCCAAATTGTATTTGTGAAATATTTTATAACTATTTGAAAATGTGACTAGTGAGAAATTCTCGTATATGGGAGCACTGCGGGATATGGCCACCGTAACCCAATCCGTCTTCCTCATAGAATCAAATCTAGTGGAAAATTAAAGACAATTGGTATGGGATATTAAACGGCGCTAATTGGCATTAACGTTTTCGCTTTAGAGTTCGGTTCGATTTAAGAGTCCAAAAAGTCAAAATTCTCTGGAGCAACTTTAAATTTCGTTTAATAGCCTTATCAATAGTTTGATTCGCTGAGGATTAAGGGTTTGGCGAAAAAGCCTGACATTCCGCACGAAATGCTTACAATATGTATAAAAAAATTATCGCATGCGATATTTTTGAAAAAGTTATTTAACTCGAATATTCATGTTCTCGTATCTTCACACACATTTATTTAAAGTTTATGCGAGTGTAAAGTGCATAAATTCATCTAGTTAGAAAATCTTCATAAGTATAAAGATAGAATGAAAATAATATTATTTATAATATGTAACATTTTCTTTTCACTTCATTTCAGAAGTGTTAAATATTGTTTTTTATATTTTTTTAAATTAAACCACAATTATCAGCTATCCGTCAGTCAGTCTGTTACATTTTTTGCAGTTAAATGTGGGCTTGTAAATTAAAACATCGCAATTTTTTAATTATTCAAAATCAAGTTTATTAAAAAAAATCATGTACAGCGGCAAACAAAAGTGGTGAGTTCAGACATTTTTTTATTTGTACATAAAAATTATTTGTAAGCGTTTCTCCAGAGTGAACAATTTCTGCAACAATATCATGGTACAATAATTATTATTGTTGTATTATTGTATTATTGAATAGTAAATTTGAGAATGTGTGCGTCACACAGACAACAGGTTTTGACATAAACGTTGTACGCTTTTACCAACAAAATGCGTGTTTTTTGGTGTTGTAATTTGTTTTAGAATCGCTATTACCTGTAATAACTGTACCATGAACAATACACAACTTGTTGTAGAAACTTGCTTAAGGTAGGATGATCACACGATTGCCGCAATGCACCAATTATTGGTCTATTTTATATGCCAATCGTGTGATTTCACAATTTATTGTCCCCTATGGCAATCGAGGACAATATTGTGTTGATTTTCCGCAATCAAATGCAACTCTGGTGCGGCAACCATGCGTCAATATAAATGTTAAAAATTTGCCAATATTTATTGTCTTCTCATGCGGCAATCAAAGTAGCCAATAGGCGGCAATTTATTTAATTAGTTTAATTTTTTGTGTGTGCCAATCGTTTTGTGTACCATAAATTTAAACTTATTTTAAGCGTTAGTCCTTAAATGCATGTTTTTTTAATTTTTATTTTTTCTAGTTAGGAAGTTTCTAGTGTTGCCGCAAGTTAGAACAATCGTATGACTGGGCTACGGCAATTATTGACACAAATTCATTCTTCGCCAATCCCATTACGTGCGACTTTTACTACCCCGCAAGCTACTCTATACTTTTCCCCTACAAACCCGAGTCGCAAGCGACGTTTCGCAGGACATCACATCTATTATAAACATGCTCTTAATAGTTTGCAAAAAAATTAATATTTTTTTTATGGTACTGTTCGCACAGATGAATCTTGAAGGAAATGTCAAATACCATATAATTCAACATGCTGATACATCCCTACAGATAATATTGGACTACGTGGTCCAATATAGCCGAAACGGACTAGTTAATAATGGTCCTATGTAATGCAGTCATGGACCATGTGATTGTCAAACAAGAACTTGTTGCTACACAACAATTGTTCGTGCTTTCACAATTCCACTCGTGGCGAACAAACTACTTGTGAGTGGTCCATGCATTAATGACATGGGGTAGTTTTTGGGTTAGTCCGGTGTAGTGTGAACCTGGACTATATAGTCCAGCCCCAGGACATCGTAATGTTAAATAGACCATGTTTTATACATACATTTGGGTTACTTTTGGACTATTCCAAGTTCTTAATGGAGCATACTTTACATGCGTGTATGGACTAGTCGCGTTATCTGCAGGGATGCATGTGTAATAAGTGTTCATGTGTTAGTAGCAACTTTAAACGCTTATAGCTCACAAAAATACTAAACCGATTTAAATAAAATTAAGATTGTGCACATCTATGCAAAACCCCGTTTAAAAACATTTAAATCTTTCCAAAATCGGTTCACTATTACGGCCTATTAATAATATAGAAGATATATATACATATACATTTTTTTGGGGGAATTGTCGAAAATTTTCCCTTTCACGGAAAAACTAAAACCCTATTTTTCATAGTCAATAAACTCAAATACATCCATAAGTAAACATACCAGTGCTGCCATCAACGAAATGTTAAATTACACATGCATCATGCCAAAATTACACATGAAATTAGGAATTACAAATGCTTTTTTTTTGTAAAATAACGTACTTTGATTTGCTTAGATTAAATATTTGGTGTATCCAAACTTTTTGTGATGATGAATATATATTTAATATTTGGGCTTTCAATGTCATTTAACAAAAGATTATTTTTTACATATTATTCAGACGTTTCGTTGGTATTTTCCTACTTATTAAGGGTTTTTTTTTAAATTTTGTAGATATATAATCTTTTTTAAACCAATTCTACAGCATTCTCCTCAAAAATATCACAGTTTTGTTTAACGTAAAAAGGACAATCACAAACAAACACTTAATAAATACATTTACAGCAAAAAAATGCAAAACAGGTTCATAAATAAACTAAAATATCACAGCCAATCCTTATTTATCGTAATCACAGTAATCATCACAATAAAAAAAAGTAGTACTCAAAGACGATAAGATTTTAAATTACACAAGAGTTACACATGCAGGCAATTACACATGACTGCAAATGAAAATAAATAATAGGTGGCAACACTGAAACATACGCAATCAAACAAACCACTTGACAAACAAAACAAAACGATCGTGCTCACTTGTTTTTGTTGTCTTTTAATTTTGGCACCTTCGAATATTATTCCGCTTTAAATGATTTTCATTTTATGTAAGCAAACACATGAAATTTTTTAATAATGGAAACATAAATTAATTTAAAACTTATGTACTTTTATTTGTGACAAAAAATAATATAATAAAGAAGAGATCTTCACAAATTCCTTATTTTATATTTATTGTTGTTGAATTACTTCAATCGCAGTGAAATTGTTTAGATAAATTTCTTTTTTTTTTGTACTTAAATTAGAACATACATACACATGGATGTACATACTTATGTGTGTGCGTATTGTTTTTTTTTTGTTGTAAGTTATCAACTTAATTAATAAATTAATTTTTGATTTTTGTTGTAATTGAACTCAAAAAGTGTAGCAAATTATGTATGGATTTTAAAATGCGATCAATAATATGATTCATTTTATTTTTCTGTTATCTATTATGTTGTTTTAACTAAATTTTGATAATTTATTTAATCAGTAATCACACTTAATAGTCACTCTTATTTTTTTTAATTTATACACACTTTCGACTTCCCAAGCGTTCTCAATACAGTACTGCGAAACGATCCCGCGATTTCGACCACAAAGAAGACCAGTGATTTCGACTGTGGAATTGATACTATATTTTTTATTCCAAAATGTTCTTCTTTTAATTAACAGCGGTTTTCATCCTGGGATGCCAGACTATTTTCATAGAATATGAAAAATGTACTGTACAAATTAAGTGTTTAATTGATATTGTAAATATTGTGGAAAAGGACGAATCTTCCGAAAGTAGAAATTGTTTACAATTACATTTTTAATTTAAATAATTATTACTTTTTTGTAGTCACAACTTACTTTATTTTAATTAATTTTCCACTATTATTTATAATTGCAATTATAATTTTAATAATTTTCACTCTTTTTAGAGGCGTCTTTATGTGTGATCGTTAGTGTTGTTAAATTTGTTTTCTATTTACGCATTTACATATTTAAATGTAAAACAATCGAATAATTGTGTTAAAAGATTATGCTCATCAATGTATTATAATAATATTTGTTGTTGAATATGTGTTCGAATACATATTTTGACTTGCAATAATGCAATAACGCCGGCAGAATAATTATTGCCGCAATTATCGCCAAGTACGAAGAAGATGCGTCTTCACTCGACATAAAATAATTTTGACATTTACTGCAATATATGTCAATGAATTTATTGCCAGTCAAGACGGGGGTTAATATCTTGTGTTGGCAATTCCAGGAAGTAGGTGCAGTCATTTTTTTATTTACTGTTTGTATTTTTTTTTTAGCAAAACCTACTAAATAAAACTTTATAATCGATAGACTTTCACATATTTGTAAACAAACATCACTATATTTATTTCTGAAACCTAAATTTCGCGAGATAAAAAAATTAAAAAAATTGGTAAGAATTGTTTGGTATGGAAAGAAAATACCCTAACAATAATTCCGACATTTTCAATGAAAGTAAAAATTTATTTTCAAATGCTGAAAAAGTATAAGTAATTTTGTATTCGGAAAAAATGTGCAGTTGTCTTTTTGGTAATAATATCAATAAACTAAATTCAAATTGGTATGAAGTTTATGAACGCAATGAGTTCACCTGATAATAATACATTTGGCGTTAGACCGTTGTGGCTATTAGGTATCCGTGTTCATTTACTTACCGTGTGAAATATGTACTAAAATGTAGTACACACCATCGAACATGAGTGACAGTTTTGCTCAAATTTCGGCTTATTCAACAGTGTGAACACAAATTTCGTCAGTCAACATTCGACTAGAGAAATTTTTGCGGTTGAGTGACAGTCAGCGGCCATATTTGTTTTTGACTGATAGTGTGTACCAAAAAGTATCAGTCAAGAGATATTTTTGTACCATAAACTATAAAACTACGAAGCGGAAAATAATTGTTTTAAGCAATTTACTCGTATATATTTCTTTTATGAAAAGCAAGCTTATGTGACATGTGAAGACAAAATAATACAAAAAGTATAATAGATAATAATATAAAATTAAAATAATTCATTATAAAAAATTTTTGTAAGCAATAATGCTCATCCAATTTTTGTATTTTCCATGTTTATGTGTCTAATTTTTTTCATGAATGATGGTTTGAGTGTCGAACATGATCGATAGTCTGAAAAGTCAGCACTATCATTCAAAACTGATGAATTTTTGACTGTCACTCAAGTTCGATAATGTGTATACCCCACTTAAAGATACAAATGCGCAATTTGTTTTTGTATTTCAGTTGCGTCTTAAAATTTTATTTTCTTTTTGGCATTCTAAATACCTGACGCTGATGACAGTGATAAGTGACATAAGATAAAAAATTTGGAGTTAGAGTTTGTAATCTTCCTAAATGGAAAAATACCAAAGAGCTCTGCCATTATTGAAATATAAATAAATGTCATACAATTTAACACCATTTTGTGCTCACTAGGTCCTGTAGAAAGGTTAAATGCATTCGTAAATGTAGTTACTATTCCCCTGATGCATAAAAGGAAATACTTGTTTTAAGGCTTCTTATGTATTTTACATTTGTAATGAAAACTGCTGATTTTGTATTTTTAATACACGAATTTAAAGTATTTTGTATTTGAAATATAACTGGGGCAAATTAGGCATTCGATATCAAACGAAATCCCATAAAAATTTTATTTTAATTTGTATGGAAATTTCGTTTGATATCGAATGCCGTAATATGCCCTCTTCTGTTTATATCATTTTTTAATTCTAATTTGCGACCGCTTGATAAGTAATTGCCTTGCGATTAATCTACCACACAAATATCTGGCAACGGTGTTCTATAACATAAAGTGAGTTCTATTTAATTGATAAATTTGAAAATATTGCTACTTAACAGAATTAATTTTTTTTGCAGTGAAGTTCGATTATAACGACGATCAATTGTGTTCGTTATAGACGATGTTTGTTATGAAATGAAAATAAACAATAACAAAATAGAGACATTTTATTTTTTATATTTAGATACATGTATGTGTATGTATATAGGAAGCTGTTCACATATTACGTAACGCCCTTAAGGAGAAAAAAATTGAAGATTTGTTACGGAATTTATAATATATTCTGAAAATTTATTAAAACGCGTTGCAATGGGGGACTATGTATATGAACATACCCTAATATATCCATACAAACATTTTGGCTTGTTTTCTTTTTTTCTGAACTTTTATTTTCAAATATCGGTAAATAACTATTTTAACAGCTTATGTAATTGGGGATTTTGACTTAATCGTTATAAACGTATAAATTTATATAAATTTTTATATTGCGCACCGCTAAAGCCGTAGTAAAGGGCGTTGCAGTAGGAATCCTTTTTTTCATTCTAAAATAAAAACACGTACTTTTTGCGATAGTTGTGATTTTTTTTATTGGATTTTAAAGAAGACTTGTTCTGCAAATCTTTGCTGGAATAAAACAATTGAATTCACGAAGACATTCAGATGGAAATGCGCTTCATCGGAGAAGATTATTTTTTTTTTCGAAAAATTGACATTGACTTCACTTTGTTCCATTACCCATTTGAAGCGAACTAAAACGAAAATACTTGAAACGGCCTTTTCGTGTATGAACGTAAACACAAGTTCAAAAGAAAACTAATCAGGTAAACTTCATTTGTGAGAACCAGCACTTATAAACAAAATCTCGCTATAACCGGTGTACGTTATAAATAAACTCCACTGTGTTCAAAATTTAAATTGTAAAAGAATTACAGAATTCTGTTAGTTTCTTTTTCTCTCATACAAAAACTAGTTTTGAATTATTAAATTTAATACCTACTTATAAATTTTAAATAAACTTAAACACATGAGTATCATGGTCAGAATAAATGTTTTTAAAGTTTGTTTTTTTTTGACGTACCAATAAACTAATTTTTATTCATTGCTTTATTAATCAAAT
This sequence comes from Gymnocheta viridis, assembly GCA_956483585.1. Taxonomy (NCBI): domain Eukaryota; kingdom Metazoa; phylum Arthropoda; class Insecta; order Diptera; family Tachinidae; genus Gymnocheta; species Gymnocheta viridis. The sequence goes on along the minus strand of OY101440.1, from coordinate 48,086,862 downwards.
TAATAAAAGTACATTTTTTACAAACGCCGACAGGTTTATTTGGTTTTTATCAAAAATAATCTTGTTTGCGTTGAAATTTCTCAGTAATTTTATGTAAAAACTGCAAAAACATATTTAGCATTTTAAATTAAAGCTCATGCGTGTGCCACTTGATTTATTTATGCTATTAAATTTCCAGTTAATAGCATAATTGCCGAGCCCGAACACCGAACTCGAAACCGATTTTTGTTTTGGCAATTTTTTTCATACAAAAATTCACGTTTGGAAATGTAACATTTATTTCTACACGACAAAATAATCGTGTGTAGAAAATTGTTGTATTCACAAAAATGTATTTATTTTCATTAAATATAAGAAGCAAAATAATTTCAAATTAATTATCCACGTATGTTAATTATTTTCTTCGACCTTAAAATTTGTAAGCATTTGTTCTTTGTTTCAGGCACTAGGTCATACATATTATTTCAATAAAACTTATTTTATGTTTTATTAAATTTGTGGTATAAATTTAGTCAAAGCCCGCGATAAAAGCAATAACTTAAAAATATTTTTAAAAACTTCGGCATTTTTGTAAGCAGTATTTTCGGATCAGCTTCCCTAATATCTTCGTTCCGAAGTTATCTTCACGTATCTTAAAAAAAATTTCTTTGTGAAATCAAGTCTAAAGATGACTTGAATTTTCACTACTTCCGGGGCAAAAGTTCAAAATCTTAAACCCGCTTCACACACCTCAGGTTCGAGTCGTCAATTCTTGAGTTTTTATGAGAAGCGATCTTATCTAATTTTTTTATTTTGTGATATACGTGAAGATAACTTCGGATGAACGATCTATGTGTGTATGTATATGTAATTAAATTTCTGGCTAAAGTATTTGGAAATCTTGCTTCTGATGTAATCTTTGAGTCCCATATCTCAAATAGCAAGCATATTTATTTGAATATTTTGAATAGTAAATTACAATTAATCAATTCTGCACGAACAATAATATTGTTATAACGATTTGAGGTTATGTACGTTTATGTACATACATATGCATGTATGTATGTTAGCACGAGTCATAATTTATGTACACGTGTTCTCTTTCATATGTGCATATATAACGAAAATATTTTAAAGGTATTATTAATAATAAATATTTTAAATTTGAATTGTTTTACAAAAGAAATTTTGTATGCTAATTTATTGATTTTTTTTATTATAAACTGTCATCATTTCTAAATTTTGATTATGAATGAGTCTATAAATCAATTAGTATACATACATATATTTGGGGTATTCACACTGTAGTCATAAGTCATATGTCATAAAATAATAGCACACCAAAATATGACAAGTGTGAACAACCCCGTCATAATTTAGTGTGCTATGTCATAATTGTGCCAGCTGATACAAAAAAAAACATTTAAAAATACAATTTCATATCAAAATGCCGAAATCAAGTGAAAAAAGTAAAATAATAGCTGGTTTGTGCGAAAATTACATGTTAAACGTGATAATGGCTACCTCAATTAAATATGAACAAAAAAATTCATGTATGTATGTATTCAAATTTAAATTCACCCTTTTCTTGGTGATGAAGAGGAGGAAGAACAAACTAATGAGCCGAAATATTTTTTCTTACGGCGGCAAGTAGAAAAACATCCATAAGCTGCCAGGCAGATAGCTTACACAAACGCATAATTTTCATTCAAGGCGAATTAATTATAAGGTGGTTGCAGTGGCGAATTCACGTGAATTTATACATTACCTGCCCTTTCAAATTTGTTAAATATTTTCCGGCGCCATTTTAATGTAATTTTTTATGCATGGAGAATTTTGACAGCGTATATAATGAATTCACCGTTTACAGAAACAAAATGCCTGTTGTTTGCTTTGTTGTTGATTTATTGTAGTCGTAATAAATTTGCCTTTTGCACGAAAATTACATTAAAATGGCGCCGGAAAATATCATGGTGTAATAATATCAGGTGTGCGCAACAAGGAATGTGGTTTTTTGTAGGGTTGTGTTTTGACCGTTAAATAATCTGCAAAAAAATGGTGAGTTTCACGGTGTTGTCAAAAGTTGTTTACATTTTTGGCCGCCATTATGAATATTTTTGTTTACGTTATGCTTTTTGTTTTTGCATAACCACTAAATACATACAAACCACATTTTGTTATGTTATGTATACAGCTTTTTTTTGACAATATTGTGATAATTTTACACAAATAAAATGCATGTTGTTTTTTATTGTTGTTTGATAAGAGCACCTTATATTATTACACCATGGAAAATATGTAACAAATTTGACAGGACAGTTAATGTATAAATTCACGTGAATTCGCCACTGCAACCACCTTATAATTAATTCGCCTCCTGGTAATGAATTTGCCTTGTTTTCATTTTGTGTTATTTGTAGCGGCGGCTTGTTAATATTATTGCCGGCTCGAATAAGGAGTTACAGCTGCTCGACTAAGATTTCTACTGTTATTTTATGACAAACCAAAAACATACCTTAAAAAGTCTTATTATTTTATGACATTTTTGCTTGAAGCACAACAACAACTTTTTTAAACCATTGTAAAATAATAAGACATTATGACAATATGACTGATATGACCACAGTGTGAACACCCCAATTATATTAATTAAAATATTCAGAATTTTTTTCAACATCGTATTATCTTTTGACGGAAATCAATTCTGTTCTTTAAACAGAGTCGATTTTAAATCGGGTGATTTTTAAATTGGACTAATTTTTTATTAAGTGCTTCGTAAATCGAACGAACACAGTAAAAATTTAAACGTCAAAAATCCTTTGTGACTGAAGTATAGTGCTTGGAAGTACAATACGGTAACAAGGTATGGCTTAGGGAACGCTTTGCGCAGCCCCTTAATAGTTGCATACTTACTTAAGTATTTAGAATGTTCATTTTAGCAATTATTCAAACATTCTGATTAACCAAAATTATTCAAATTCATGATTAATCAATTAATTCTAATTTTTGTTATTCAAAATCATGATTAATTCGCAATCATTGATTAAGCCGAATTTTGAATAATTTACATTTTGAATAATTAATTAATTTGATTTTTTACTTATTCCATGTTTTTTACTTTTCGGTTGTTGACTCTTTTGGCTTTTTTTGTCATTCGTTTTAATTTTTTTGTGTTATTTTCAATATCTTTTTATTTTTATATTAAAATTATTAAAATTTGAGTAATGAGAATTAAAAATATTTTATTAAATATCATTTTGATTAATTTTGATCTCTTTATTAATCAAAAACTTTGATTGATCTATTAATCGGACATCAAATATGCATGCGACTTTTAGCGTAAGTTATTAAGAGGCATTTAATGTCGTTGATAAATATTTTAATATTATACTTATTATTAATATATAAATATTTTTCCTTTTATTTCAGAAAATCTCTGCAGAATAAAGTGGTAAGTGAAATAATTTTCATAAAATTATGCTTCTTTATATTTAATTTGATCATGTTTTTGATGATTTGTTTTAACAAATTAAGCTATGATATTTCTTTTGATATTTATTGCACTAAATTTTAAAATTATGCTGTACGACTTCAAAATATTCATCAGAAGAATAAAAAAAAATTTTCTGAAACTATTTTAATTCAATATTTGTCTAGTCTATTACACAGTCCAAAAGCGATTTTCACACATGACAAAATAGAGCAATGTAAACGCGTGTAAATTAAAAAAAAATCAATTCATGACCACATTATCAGTTCTCCAATAACTCATTTTAATCAGCTGAAATTGACAACTTTATCAACCCAACTGACGTTTGGTAGCCATCCATAAATCTACCCCTAAACGTCATATAAATTTATGCGCTTCCAGTTAAGGGGGTGTACCCCGAATCGGGGAGCTTTTTTCGTGTTTGAAAGCGAAAAATTCGTATTGGTGATTTGGGTATTTTCCGCCAATAACATATTTCTGCTGGGTCAGCTTTTTGCCCCTCTTTTATTTTTACACGAAATTTTTTTTATATTTTTTCAGTCAGGGTTGGCAATGTCCACTAAATTATTCGAAATAAATTTTATAATCCTATAAACTTTATAATTTCAAAATGTGAGAACATTTTGTTTTTTTTTTTTTTTTTTGTAAAGATAGACGCTATTTGGGGAGGATTTTTAAGTGTAAAATATCCGAAATTTAGTAAAAACCTCAAAAAAACTGGGAACACTGAGTTTATTTATCGCTGTAATGATGAAATCATGCATGTTATGTATCTGAATTGTAGTTGACTTAATTTCGTTAAGTGACAATTGCTTAGTTCAGTTTTATTTCAACATGCCTTTAAATGTTATTAATTCTTGATAGTGTAGTGACAGCTGAGTGACACATTTTGTATCTAAACTTTCTGAAAATTAAAAAGGGAATGGCACCACGAAATAACTCTTCAAATTTGTATGAAAATTACAAAAAATTATATATTTCAATTCTTAAAGTTTTGGCTTCTATGCGTTTCCAATCAAAAGCTCTGAAAGCCAAAAACTGCACATGCTTCTAAGCGCCATTTTTATTTTATTTCTAATACACAAAGCCCAACGACCATAGATTTATTTATCGCGACTAGAAGCATGCTCAACATGTTTTTAATCTCGATTATCGGGCACGCACGGGACCGGGTGCAGCATGCATAATCGCGAAACACGTTTAATAGATTTTATATAAAAACGTAATAATATATCATTTTTTTTTATTAAAATCTGTGACGTTATTGTTTTTTAATACAAAGGAACTTTTTAGTTTAACTTTAATTATTTGAGGCAGGCGGGATGTATTAAAAGATCGAATTTCGCGTACTAAATTAAAATAAAAATGAAATATGGGAATACCCAAATTCAAATCACACGTTGTACAGGTTAATATAAAGCCAAATCACGGTTAATCGAGGTAAAGCACGGTTAATAGAGGTCCGGTGGTTAATGGAGGCCCGAATAATCGAGGTGCAACTGCACTTATTTATTATAAATGCCTTCATTTGGTCTAAACTGCGTAAAAAAAACGAATTACTTGGAAATATATTTTTATGAACAGGAATACATTAATAATATGTACATACATATTTTCTTTTTTGTATGTATAATAATAAAAGCTTATATGAACTTAATAGTTAAATTTAATACATTTGAAGTAATAAGAACATTTCACATTTTCCCAAATAGTACATAAATATTATTTTCACTAAAACTACTTAAAATAATTAAAACACCTCAAAATAATGAAATAAAATAAAATGCTTAAATCCATAAATGACTTGACGACACACAAATAATGTTGTACCCTTAACCTAAAAATGTTTATCAGTGAGGCGGCCCGTAATCACAACTTGCCTGCAAAGTAGACTGAATTTCAAAACGTATTATTACCAAAGTTTGTAAAAGGTTCTCTTGCAATATTTAGATCGGTATATCGATCGACAGATGCAAAGTTGGGAAACTTGGCAATCATATGCAGCCGCTTTGAAACCGATCAATGTTTGTTTTATCTATTTTGAAAGTCAGCCGTACTTGTTAGTAAAAGATAACTTTAGAAAAAGTGAGTTATAAATTCATTATTGAAAACATGGCAAAACTTAAGTTGAAATGAAAGGTGGGATAAGCTTCCCTTTAGCTTATTGATCACTTTTAGCTTAAAGCTTGTTTATGATATCTAATTAAAAAAAATCTAATTATCTGTCCGATAATATCTTAATTCTAGCTATTGACAAGTTTTAAATAAGAGACCTGAATCGGGGCAAGAATTTGTGAAAAATTTATATTTACATTTGTTATTTAAAACTTATTAAAAGAAAAGCCATCAGCTATTGTCATTATCCTGAGCCATGTTCTCTAACTCAGTTTCAATATCATGTTGCCGACTATCCGCGAGGCATGAACTGAAAGCTTCATCCTCGTCCAAGTAAGAAATAATTACCGGTAAACTACGCCGCGGGTGGGAAATGTTAAAAAGCGAAGGCAAGCTTTGAGGTAAACTGTACAAAAGCTCCATTGCCTTAATATCATTGTATTTATTGCCAATATAGTCACGATCGTCTTCGTCATCATCGGCCATAGTGCTTACTTCGATGTGTGGCATAAAACGGTTTTTCCAGGCCCGTTTCAATGGCTGCCAGGAGAATAATATGAATGTCAGGGCAAGAATTGAAGCGCCAAAAATGTGACAATACATTTCCAGATTCTTAATTATTTTCAATAATAATGCGGAATTTTTCGAAATACGCATTTGCATGTCAAACCACAAAACAGGAAATAGCATGCGTCGTTTTGTTTGATATGATCTGAATTGATTTGCAAGGAGAGGAGAAGGTAATGAATGAAGTGTCAGAAAAGAAGAGTTATTTAGTCACTTACCTTATATGAGAACTTGGTTGAATGTAGAAATTTAATTGCAGTCTACCTTTGAGTTCCAACATAAAACCTGTACGTGGTTCCAATATGGCCGTGGTAGTATGTATATTCTCATCGGGTTTCAAGCCATCAACTTTTGACATATAATAAGGATCAGCATCCATAAAATGGGGATTTGAAATGAAAACGGGTAGACCAAACCAACAACTTGATATATTAAATGCCCCATAGGGTACACATTCGCCATTACAAAAACACTTATTAGCTGAATTCAAGGTTCCATTGTCGAAGGCATTTGGTGATATTAAATAACGATAACCCAAAACACCCTCAACCATGACCTCATCCAAATAATCTAACGTAACTGAACGACAAAAGTCCACGAAAAAATATTCGATAGATTCATTCTTCTTAAGGTTTGTCTTTTGAAATTCGCCAGGTGATCCTCGAACGGACGAACATTCTTGAGGAAAATGTTCAGTATAATTTTTACCATTCCACAAAACTAATTGACCAAATTTATCCATGTCGCCAACACCAGTGTCAATAGTGTGAGTGCCTAAGAAATCTGTAGAACCATTGCGCTGAAAAGGTAGAGTTATGAAATGAACATATTGCTGGCAGGTTTCATTTGACTTACCCCATAAGTAAATCCGATTCGATCCCATGGAACAAATAAGCCCATAGCACTACGAAAAGATGAAGGAAATATTGCTAGCAAATTTACAATATTATCTTCGAATCCTTTAAAGAAAAACTCTTCGGCGGTTCTTTTCCAAACAACACCAGTATGATAAAATCTTAAGGCCATGTCCACAACGGTTCGTTTCATGTATGACCAATGTCGGGTTTTCGAAGCGGCAGTCTAAAAATTAATAACAATATTTTTCAGCTTGAAAATTTTGTGCGCTCTTGAAACATACCACCATCAAAGCATTAACAGTTATCAGTCTGTCCTCCAAGGGTCTCTTACTTCTGGCCTCATCGAAATAATACCAACTCTTCTTACCATAGTCCAATGTGTTATTTTCTGGATGCCATTGGAAGATTTCTTTATGTGGCACTTCGAAAAAACTATAAGGTCCAGCTTCTTGAAGTTTCGGCTTGACGCTTTCGTTGAAAAATTCCTCCGAATTTGTCCAGTTGAAGAAGTAAAAATCCAAGGTAACATTAACATCCGGACTTGACCACATATCAACTATTTTATTACCCGGACGTAGTTGCATGTACTAAAAAAATGTAATAAATCAAACTTGTAATAATTTATTGTAAATAATAGAGTCAAATCACTTACACTATCGATAAAGCGATTTACAAATAGTTTTGAAAATACTGTGCAGGATACACCCACGAGTGTTAAAAATATGGCTAAAATTACGTAAAAATACTTGACATATTTCCTCGTCGATGCGATGATCAATCTTGGAGATCGCTTTGACATTTTAAGCGACAACAAATGGTTTAATCTGACAGGAAAAGAAGAAATAAAAAAAATATATATTAAATTATTAAATTAAATTGCAATTAAAAATTGGAATCATGGTACATGAGATAAAAACAACGTATTACAATGGGTTAATTTAACGTTAATTAGTGATGGTAAAATTTGAATATTGATAGTGGTAAAGCAGTGTTTACTGTAAAAACAACTAATAATACAAATAACTCTCGTATGCTTTTTCTACTCATTATTTGTATAAATAAAAATTAGAAATCACATTCAACCGAGCCATCTAAAGAGTGGCGGACACATGGAAACACACATGAACACTGATGATGGGAGTGTAGCGGCTCCCAAAAAACAACGTTGTTTCTGTTCTGCCGTGTAAGTTGAAATTTAATTACTGTTAAAATTTTCTCTTGTTACTTTGGAATATTGTCTCATGTCGAATTCTTTCTGATTAAAAAAATGTTACGAAATTTAGCCAAAATAATAATCACTTTGGATTAAAACCCCACTAAAAATAAAATTGTTCAAAAATTATCACATTAAATAAGTTATTAGAGCTTGTTTAAAAAATGCGTAAAAATGTTATAAAATAACACCACCTCTATTCCAAATGACGCATATAAAATGAAAATATCACCTCCGGCGCAACTGGAATCTTCACTCATATCCTTGCTCTTTTTCTTTCTTCTCGTATTTAACAGATGTGTTCATTTAATTATAGTTACTACAATATTTATTTTTTATATATTTATCACTATTATTTTCACTAAATTTAACTTTTTACAATTTAACAATTACGATGTTTATAAAATTGCTTATTTTTTCTGTTTCTATTTCATACGTTTCATAGCAAAGCAGCTGATTTAAACATACTCTTCTCTTTTTCTTTGTCTTTCGATTAAGTTTTTTTTTTAATACCATTTTTCGATTCGAACGTAACTGAATGCGAGAGCGTAATCGAAATGCAGAATAAGGGTTGAATAGCCTCATTTTGTAACATCAAGTGTTTCAAAACATTTAAAATTTACATGAAAAATCCGAAGAAAGAAATTCTTTTGGAAATTTGATTGTTTTTTCATACAAAAGTCCATAGAATAAAGTCGGATTCTCAAAATGGCATTTTATGACAAAATAAATTAAAAAAGTTTTGAAGTTGATTATTGAGTTCTTGTTACAACTTTGATATTGTTTAAACTTTTCATTTGTTTTAATGAAAGTTTAATATAATATATCCAGTTGTTCTAAGAATTATTTGGGTAAAGTTCCCTGATGATCTTCATTAGCAAAAGTGAAATGCGCATAGGAACAAGCTATACCCCTCAATAATCAATTGCAATTTGTTTTTAACAAAATTATTAATGTTTTACTAAATATGTAAAATATTAATTTTGGGAAAAAATTCGAATAAAAATTCAAAATATTAAAAAAGGTTTGTTTTTTCGAAATAATAAAAAAATGGCAAATGCCATAAAAAACTTTGCCCTGGTTACTACGTTTTGCAAATAAGGTAAACTTGATCAAGCAAGTTTTTTTCACAATTGTAACTAGATCTAAATGCAATCGCAAATTGCTTGCATATTAGTAGGTACTAACTATTTATAATTATAACGACAGTAAAACTACTAATAATATCCTACAGACCATTTACACATTATTAGTAGAAATTAAATAAGTATTTTAACAATCATTTGTTTTGCTCAACCTTTTTAGTTGTCTTTAACGACCAGGGTCAACAACGTCATAAGTATTAACAATTAAATTAATTATACTATATAATAACGTCACACATGATCGTGATAAGCTTTTTGTTTCAATCACGTGAACGTTCATGAACGTGAGCATAAAAAATTGGTCGTGAGTGAGAGTGGTTGTTGCGTGGTTTTTTTTTTGCTTTCTTATAATTTTTGTAATTAAATTTTTTATTATTTTAAAGTGTTTTTCTTCTTGAGTATTTCGTGAGCGTGAGTTTCGTAATTTTTTTTCACTCACATGAGCGTGCGTGATTTTGAGCCAAAAATATAATATCCGTGCATGAGTAAACATTTTTTTATCGTGATTATGCATGAGCGTGAGTGAAAAGTCACTCACGATCTCATCTCTAATATGTTTATAAGATAGAGATAGCTATTTTTTTCTTTTTGCAAATTCACATGCCGCTGTCTGCAAATGCAGTATTTTAAATAATTTTGACATTTGTACCCCACATATTTTTAAGTTTTATCAGTGAAAAAATGCGTTCAAAAAATATGTCATTTCATTGTGTTGCGGTTGTATTTTCGTTATTTATTTTGCACGTGTTCTTAATCGGCGCCACCTGAAAGTTATTTTAAAAAAATATGCAGATAACTTTGAGAGCTGTTTAAAATTGTTCACTTTTTTGATTCCAGAAGTAATTCTTTCATAGAAATAATAAATACAGTGGATAGCAATTCAGTGAAAACTTCTTTGGAAAATTCTACTGGGTTATTTCAGTTTTTAACAACAAGACGTTTTACAAGAACAATATAAAGATTTCTAGGGGAAATACAGTAAAACTCGTTTATAGCGAACCAGCAAAATTAAGTTCGTTATAAGAAAAGTTCGCTATAAGCATTGTGATATGCAAAATCAAAACAACTGTACTTTCATTTTATCACAATGTACATTCTAGAGTCCTGCACAAGCAGGTGAGCGTGAGCCAAATATATAAGGTCGTGCATGATCGTTCATGACTAAAAATTAACATTATGTACAACGGATGTGTCGTAGCGAAGCAAATGGAATAGATTCTAGAGTATCCAAAAAAATCCGAATTACAAAAAATAGCAGTTTGGTGCAAATAATAATTTATTCCATTGTACAACGAAAAAGGCAAGAAGAGTTAATTTTACTGGCATACTCGTACGTTGTTGGTGTCACAACACACCTCATCAGCACAGCGTTCCCAGTATTGGTGATTCGTTCCCGAGGGGTGCTGTTGGCTGAAGTGATTAGCGCGTTCACTACAAATCAAATGATGACTAAGAACGTGATTTCGAGCCCAGTTTCAGGAAAGTCATAACATCCAGCATTTTCCCGATGTGCATTAATTACTGTGCCATTGTATTTGTTTACACAGCTTAAGCAAATTTAATTCTCCTAATTCTCTGCAGAAGCGCTGCAACACTGATCTACAAACTAAAATACTGCGCAATATCGGAGTTGTAAAACTATGAAGCTCTCTCACTTTCACCATCTGTCCACTCTTACTATCCCTTTCCCGAAGAAGGTAACACACCTACTGATTGGTAGGCATATTAATTGCCTGAGTGTTACTTCTTTTCCAAAAAAAATTACCAGGGATGTTTTTCATGTTTCTTGATAAAAATTTCGTGTTGGAAACCGTAGACTTTTTGGGGATAACATTGTTATCCTGAACGTTATTTTTCTTTATTCTTTTTTATTTTCAAACCGATATTTTTGTTATATAAATATTTTTAATCAGTTTTGAAAGAGACTACTAAATAATATGGCCAAAGTTACATAATTTTAAATAAAAAACTTCATGACAATTTGAAACAAATTACAATTGAAAAATTTTCAACTGAAGTTATGAAAAATATTTTTAACAATTAAGAAAGCGTTAATTTCTAGTATAAATCTAGCGTAGAAATAACAAAACTTGCATCGCTGCTCATGGGTAATAAATATATTGTTCTGCTGAAAGTATTTCGAACTCAAATTGGGGTTTTTTTTATTGGAAAATGCATCCATAATAATTGTTTTCAGGGATTGTACGAAATATTGCTTACAAATTTTAAATGTTTCCAGGCCAAAGATTAAACTAAATTAAACAAGTAATAAAATTTAATTACAAGTTGAATTAAAGGAAATATGAATTTCATTCATTCAAAATTTCAAACCCCTTAAAATAGCAGTTTCGCTTGTGTTTAAATAATTATTTTGTAATTTTAATGCCCGTGATATATTCAATTACTTTTTAACATGTAGTCAAGCCAAACATTTTTTCAGACGTTAATGCTTTAAAGTCTAAGATCCAGGCTAAAAAGTGGCTTCGACAAATTAAATTTCCTCGCTTTTTAATTAAGTAAGAAGAGAGGTTAAGAAACAAAAAAGTGATCTGCCACCAATATAATTTACGGACGGGTGCACACTGCTTCCAAATTTAAAGAAATAACTCGGCGATAAAAGATTCAGGTCGATTGAGGAGATCGGTTGGTTTTCTCTGCAACAAAATGTATCAGCGAAAAGGAGAAAAGCTGAATAATACTCATAACAACAAAACCTTGAACTTCTCCGCGCAATAAATAAGTTCCTCGCACAATAAATAAGTTGATCAACAAAAAGTGTCTGATGAGTTAGTTAAGAGAAGATTTGGACTTCTTTAAGATTTTCCTTCACTCTTACGAAATCAATAAATCGTCATCCTGAAGTTATCTTCACGTATATCATAAAATCAAAATAACAAAATTAAATGATAGCTTTTAATCCAAAGTGATTATTATTTTGGCTAAAGTTCGCAAAATTTTTAGTCAGAAAGAATTGGATATGAGACAATATTCCAAAGTAACACGGGAAAATTTTAACTCTAATTAATTTCAACTTACACGGCAGAACAGAAAGAACGTTGTTTTTCGGGAGCCGCTACACTTCCATCATCAGTGTTCATGTGGGTTTTCATGTCTCCGCCACTCTTTATATGGCTCGGTTGAATGTGATTTCAAATTTGTATTTCTACAAATAATGAGTAGAAAAAGCATACGAGAGTTATTTGTATTATTAGTTGTTCTTACAGAAAACACAACTTCACCACTATCAATATTCAAATTTTACCATCACTAATTAACGTTAAATTAACCCATTGTTACACTTTGGTTTTATGTCATGTACCATTTTTCCTTCTAATTTTTGGTTTTCTTTAAGACAAACCACTTCTCCAAAAAGCTCAAGGCTTGACGAGTCAAACCTGACGTTTGAACCCGGTCTAAGATCCTGAGCTTGTGCTCCGGAAGTAGTGCAAATTCCGACCATTTAATAATTTTTTTATATACAGGGTGTCCGCCGGGAAGCTATACTACACGTGGCAAATTTATTATGGAAAAATATTCGATAAAACAACCTGTTTTAATCGTTAAAACTTTTTTTCAAAATCAATCATCGATTACTGTGACGATGAGAAAGTTACGTGAAATTTTTGGGAGAAACAACGTGCCAACAAAACGCACTATTTATCGTGTAGTGAATGATTTCGAAAAAGGAGGGTCTGTAGGTGATAGGCCCAAGAATCGACCACAACGTACTGCAAGATCGGCTGAAAACATTACTGCTGCTCAAGAAAGTGTTCAAAACAATCCATCAACCTCAATTTGACGCCGTGCTCAGGAGCTTGGTCTCCAAAGAACAACTTTGGCCACAATTTTGCACAAGGATTTCCATTTGTTTCCATTTAAGATTCAGCTGATACAAGAGCTTTTTCCACAAGACCATTTACGCCGCCGTACATATGCCAATAGGATGTTACAGTTCGCCCATGACAAACCCGATTTTCATGAAAAAATCATAATGAGTGACGAGGCACATTTTCATTTGAATGGATATGTGAATAAACAGAATAGTCGGTTCTTAGGCAATGGAACACCCTCAAATTATTCATCAGTCACCTTTGCATCCATTAAAAGTGACAGTCTGGTGTGCAATTTGGTCAGGAGGAATCGTTGGACCTTAATTCTTTGGGATTGATTAACATGTGTTATCAACAAGACGGTGCCACATCGCATACATCGCAGGATTACAAAGGAATTACTGCGACAACAACCTCTTTCCACAACAAATTATTTCAGGAAATGGTGATGTTGATTGGCCTCCACCGTCGCCTAATTTGACTGCTCTGGACTTCTTTTTGTGGGGATATCTGAAAAGCAAGATTTATGCAAACAAACCAGAAAGGCTTGAGCAAGTCAAACAAAATATTCCTGATGAAATTAATGAAATACCGCGTTAAATGTGTGAGAATATAATGAAAGATGTGCTCAAAAGGGCTCGCATTTGTGAGGCTAACAGAGGGCGGACATTTATCTGATATTGTATTCCATACATAATTGCCGACATTAAATACAACATTTATCAATATAAGATCCATTCTCTTTTATTTAATCAAAAATTATAAACCAACAAAGTAGTATACCTTTCCGGCGGACACCCTGTAGTATTGAAACTTTAAATTTAATTTCCGAAAAGAAAATTCTTTTTAGAGATACGTGAAGATAACTTTGGGACGACGAAATGACAACAAACTCTGATAGAATTTTAACCATAACTGTTCCTATAATTAATTATCGTTCGTTATAATACACTATTATTGATCGATAACAAAAAAACACTTTTTCCAAACTCATTTCTTATTCAAATTATCAATTTCCTATTTAATGTATTAGACTAATAATTATATTTAATAACAATATATTATTACAGTGTTTTCAAATAAATATAATTTGTGTTACAAATTAGTAAACGTCGTTATATGTATTTAGAGCAAACACACACACATACACAATACACACACACGCATACACTCATACCATTAAACCTTAAAGTTTTATTCAAGCAGCTTATTAAATATAACAAATAGTTATGATCAAGTTCATTTAAAGAATTAAATTAATCAGTTTAATTTTATGTGGAGTTTACGGGGTCAACATCTCTTTGATTGTCATGATTGTCATTAATAACTCGATTAACAACTTGAGTCTCATTGAGTCTCATTGAGTTTTAATATTTACATATATTTGCAATGAATACTGTTGTTTGTTTTTTTATTTTTATTATTATTAATTTGCTAATAATATGTTGCTAATTTTTTATAGTTGCACGTTTTATTTAAAAAAAAGTGTAACAACATCTGAACTTTTCTTTACACGGTATACAAAAATCTGAAGCAAAGAAACACATTTTCCTGCCAAAATTATCCTTGAAACAAGTGTTGGCATATTTACAAATTGCTTTTTAATCGCTTAGTCAATTTGATTATTTTTCGAATTAGATTAAAAATTAATTGTTCATGATTAAAGAAATAATTATTAATATGTTAATTGTAATCACGAATAATAATAATATTAATCAGTAGATAATCGTTATTTAAATAATTTACATGTAAAAACAATTCTAATCAAAGATTATTCACACCCCGGAAGTTTTTTAAACTCTTTTGATATTAAATTATCTTGTCTTGGAGGTATGTACCTGCCTCAATAAAATTCTTGTGTTTTGCGAAACTGCTGATTTATTAATTGAATATTTATGTATTTATTTAAGGCAGGGGAACTTTCTTCCAGCAGTGTGAAACCATCAGCAAAATTCTACAAAAATCAACAAAGGCAGAGATCGAAGGAGTGAGGGCAAATTCTAATCATTGATTCCTCTTATTTTAAAATCAGGTAAAAATTATACTTTCCAGTGCAGTGTTTTATTTCGGCAATTGGGTTAATGTTACAAAACGTGCAATATTACGGCACAGAACGACCATCAGGCCTCGAGTCACAAAAAACTAATGCCTTTACAACGATGCACTTAAAATTTCTTCACAAAAAAGGTATAAAAATGTTATTACAACTCCGCTGCCATCTATAAGGAAAGCCGCAACTGGTTTGACACCTGCTATGATACAGTAGGTCCTCAATAATGCTCACGAAGACAATTTATTTATTTATAAATATATCTGGTTGCTACATCATATATTTTGCATCGTTTTTCATATTCGCCGAAAAGCCGATAAAGGGCGTTCGGTTAAATTTTCCTCCAACACCGAACTTTGTAGAAATTTTGTCTATACATTGTGCTTTATTTTCTAAATTATTTATTTGCCGTTGATTATTAATATCAGATGAATATTGAGATGAGACAGTAGTAGTAACCAGCGTACCACTAATAGTAGCAACTGAACCAACTGCGAGAACTGGAGAGCCACTTATACCTTGAGTGGTTGTTATGTAGTTGTTATGCACTTGGTGGAACTAGCTGCCATGCTAGTAGAGTTGGTGATATAACTGTGATGGCATGTGATGAACTGTTGCGGCTTGATGAGCCATGGAAAAAGTGTAACGCAGTATTAATACCAGTAACCGATGCTGGTGTAGTGCGAATGGGGTGTAACTGAACGTTACCTTCATGTGCGCCTACTCCAGTACCCATCATTTGTGGCGCCGTAACATTATCACGTGGTAAATAATTGGGTAGCGATGCTGTATTAGTAACGACAATCGAAGTACAGTAGTTTTTCGATTTAACGAACCTAATTGCTGTCAGGCTTCTTCGTTAAAGTGAATGGTTCGTTGTATCGAGTACTGAATTAAAAATGAATAGCGTCGTCTATTTTATTCAAAACTCTAAATACTTACATTATTTTTTTAATATTTTAGTAAAATTATAGTAATACAAAATAAATATTTCATTAAAAATATGTATAAAGAAAATGAAAAATTCATAAAAACACTGTAATACAAAAATAATTTATTTTAAAAATTGCTTAAGCACAGTCTGTTTTCTTGGAGTGGATGTCTTATTGAAACTTTTTCAAAAGCATTAAATTTTTTCTATTGTTTTGCTAAGCCGATTCAATAAAAACTTCTATGTGCTTAATGCCATCCTTGTGTTTCATTTTAATCTCTAGAATTCCTGTTTGATCATTTTAAAATTTTTATCATCGCATTTAACATCAGGCAAAGGTTTATTATCAATGCATTTATTCAAATTGTCAGCTGATATATTTTATATTTGTTCGTTAAACCGAGTACAAAATAAAATATTTGTTCGTAATATAAAGTACTCAGTAGAAAATATTTGGGTGTTCGTTAAATACGATGTTCATTAAATCGAATGTACGTTAAATCGGCAAAACTACTGTATTTCAAACTGATATGACAAGAGCCTTACGCTACTGTAATTTGTGTTCGGCTTGATTCAGTATTTTCCAATTGATTTATTATCGTACCTCATCGCGCAGTGAATTTGTTTCAGCTATCGAAACTTTGTTTGCATGCACAACTTTTCGGCTGCTTCTGCCACCTGTGTGTCCCAGAAACTGACGTGAGGAATTGATTTATTTATGCCTTTGCAGATACGCTTCGAGCTGTCGCATCCGGAATATTCTCTGTGTCCAGTTTTCCTTAACCATTTTTATTTCCACATTTTTGTTATTTTTCTTCTCATAAATTTGTCAGCCGTTTTTGTCTCATCTGTTAATGTTTTCAAGGGGAATTCGGGTGCGACTAAAATTTTTTCAATTTGATGGAAATTTCGTTCAATATCGAATGCCGTAATTTGCCCCCTGATGTGAATTTGCCTTGGCAGAGCTTATTACACTTTATTTATATTTTCAAAAAATACGGTTGCCGAAAATATACTTTTTTCTGTGTACTGCAGGTTGCCTTTTTTTGTTCGCCCAAAATTTTCATTTATTTTATTACCGAATTTTAGTTGTTAACGAATACAAATAAGTGAACAGCTGATTGAAAGTTGAGTTGAGTTGTAATCCATAATAAGAATTTGACTACTACAACTCAACTATCAATTTAGTTGTCAATCATAATAAATGCGACTCCCCACAAAAAAGATATTTAGATATTTAACTTATATTTATTTAATTTTACAAAATTATCGTTACTCTCAGAGATATTTATAATATGATACAATTTATTGAAACTTTCGCAAATGCAACGAAAGGAGTCATATTAGCATAAACAGATCTGTAGTAATTAAGACTGATAAGGTGAAAGTTACGAGTTGGTCCAATTGGAATACAAAAGTTAATTTTACCAAGCAGGAAAGCGGAATCAAATTCACTACGAATCAATCCAAGTAGAAAAGTAATGATGTGTAATTACACGACGGCTTTTTAAAGTTGATAGCTTAGTCCCGGTTCAGACTATGAAAGTTTTCTTTCTGAAATTTTCTCTAATTCTCTTTTGAACTTTTATTAATGAATTTTGCTCTCACCACCATGAAAGAAAAGAAAAGTAAAAGAAAATCAAAAATAAAGCTGCAGCAATTTTCGGTTTGACAGTTACGAATAACAAAATACAATAGAATTTCAAAGTACATGAAAGAGTGTATCCCTTCCCAATCTTCTCTCCCCGTACACCAACAAACTAACACTTTCAGATAGAAAAATTTCATAGTGTGACCCGTGACTTAATAAGGGCAAGTCTATTATATGATATTATATTATATATTATACTATATGACGGTAGAACATATCTCTCCTTTTATTTTTCAATAAATTAAATTAAAACTTAAACTCGTTTTCTGAGGAACGCGTTTTTTTAGATATGACTACGTTACAATAAAGGAGCGATATGCATTCCATCCAAGGCCTCGTATGAATGGAATAGTAAGGATCCCATACAATAGATTCATATTCAAGAAGAGGCCGAATTAAAGATGCTGTTTCGTGATATACGAGTCAGAACATTACTTTGGCCATCATTTCATATAACCAATAACACGATTCGCTTGGTTGACAGTTAACGCAATGTGATCACGGAAGTCAAGCCTGTGATCTAACAAACACCTAGATCAATAATATTGTCTGTTTTTTCAAGTGTCGTTCCATTACCGAGAATCTAATTTGTTTGTTCTATAGAATTTTTTAATATATAAAATTTTTTTAATATATAAGTCCATTAAATTAATTAAACACCATTGAGAAAGTTTGTCAATATCAGATTGGAGTAAAATTTGGTGATTAGAATCATTAAAACTGTAAAATATTTTGACATCATCTGCATACATGAGTACTTTGGAATGCAAAATAACTAACCGAAGCGAGATCTTTTACAAATAATGTAAACATTATGGTACCAAGATGACTTCCCTGGGAAACACCAGAAGGAACATCGATGTCTGTTGAAATAACATTTCTGAACTTTACTTGTTGAGTTCTATTAGATCCGTCCACATTAGGGCTGCAATACTAAATCCCATTAGTTATAGTTTGTAAAGTAACATTTCATGGTTTGGGCTTTATAGAAATCCGTGTGGATATGGATATAATGCATGCTTTTTAAAAATCCATCATTTACCATAGAAGTAAGATCCAGAATATTGGTTGTTATGGATTATGACTTACAAAAGACATGTTGACAAGGAGTTAATAGCGAAGAAATTTGCTATGACAAGTTGTCCGAAATCACATTCAAACATTAATGTCATCAAATTAAAATAGTATTATCAAGTTAAAACCTTTCGGTATTTTATTTCAATTTAAAGCACCCCACCCAGATATTTAGTGAAAATTCATTGAACTTTAATTTATTTCTAACGTTGTAGTAATTAATTATAAAATCAAGAACATGCGCAAATTCCGCATATCAATCTCATAAAATTTGACTGCTTTTCAAGTATCAATTTCACGCTGTCGTGACTAATTGCAAAACATTCGTCTAAATTTTGTTTTGCATGTTTCTCACAATTTGTAACTTCTTCGTTTTGTGCGAAAAGCAGCAGTTTCTACGAATTTGAAAATAATATATTTTTAATTTGCCAAGTTGGTGCTAATGCCACGTTTTGATGTTTTCTAATTAAAACCAAGTTTTTAGTTGCAGATTAGGATGTTTTTTTTTATTATTAAAATGCTGTTTAGTTTGTAATGTTGATGCCGGTTTTCATTGATATTTCTATACATGTAAGATAAGATGTATTACTACTAGAGTATTCAGAAAATCTACTCTTGTGAGAAACCGGTTTTCGAATTATTCGAAAAAAAAAGTTTTTCTTTCGTTTTTTAAACTAGGAGGTGTGTCACCTCTTTATCAAAGGGATAGTTAGAGAGGACAGATTAATGAATTGTCTTACAACTCTGACATTGCGCGTTATGTTTACTTTTAGCAGCACCTCTGCTGTCAAGTAAGCGCATTAAATTTATTTAAGTTTTGTAGCCATTTTATTAAGTGTGTTTGAAGTACCCAAAAGTTTTTACAAATTTTTAAAGAACTTTACTGCATTTTACTAAATTGCGTTCATTTACTCAAGTTACAGTAAATGAGAACACAAATTGAGAGCGTAAAGTGGCAGTTCATGGCTGAGAATTTACAAATTTTTACTGCAGAAATTTCTTGTAGTAAAATTTAGTAGAAGCAAAAAACATATGATTGAAAAGGTAAACAAACAAAATAAGAGAGCAAAAAGTATACAATTTGTGCAAAAGTTATTTAAAAAGAGAAAAACTGAGACAAAATACTAAAAATTAAATTAAATAAATTATTTTTAAACTATTCGTTAGTTAAACATGTATACGCCTTTTAAGAGAAAAAAATGTTGTAGAAACGATTTACAGCCATTTTCATTCTTATTTTGTAATTTCTTTAGAGTTGTGAAAATGCTAAGTGTATGATTACTTAGTACTTACTGCTGGTACTTTTAAGGCAATCAATAGCAAAAACAAATAATCACATACTTTTGAATTTGAATTGAAATTTAATCAGACACAAATTAGGAAAATCAAATAAAAATAAAATAAACACATGGAATCGATTATAGAAAATAATTTGTTTATATTTTCTAAAAATATTCGTGTTATAATAAATATTGTTCGAGTAACACCAAGAAAAAGAGTTGAGTAGCCGATAGTGTAAATATATTTCAACACTATATTGATTTGCAATCACCTGTTTCCTTAATTTTTACTAATTTGTACAATTTTTCCATTCGCGTACTTTTTTGGACAACAGCTTTTTTTGAGAGTAAATTTTTCAGTTTACTCAGCAATTACTCATTTACTGCAAAAGTAATCGAACGCAGCTAATAATTACTAGTATTTCCTATGGCTGATGTAATCGACCATATTCTAGTAATTAAATATTAAGCAGTTACATAAATACATATATACGATAAAATACAAAAACAAAAAAAAACATTATAAATAAACAACTTCAAACTTATTAGCTTTGTCTTATTACAAAGTATGTAAGTATGTATAGAAAAAGCTCTGTCTCGTTTTTTTGCAAAAGCAAATTGGACAAACACACATGCATGCTTTGTTTATTTTTCGATTTGAAGCTGATACATGCATGTGCAATACGTATGAATGGATTAGTAGCAAATTTAAATGCTTATAGCTTCCAAAATGCTGAGCCAATTTTAACAAAATATAGATTGTGCAACTTTGTGAATAAATATCTTCAAAATGATAAAGTTTTGCCAAAATCGGCTGTATAATATGAGCGTAAAAGGCATCTAAAAAAACCTGTTTGTCTATTAATTATATAGAGTTTACTTCGCCGACGATCCTGCTACATTACCAACGAAGGAGGCCGCTGTGATGTACATATTCACATTACCACAGACTAATATCAATTGCTGCCGGTACTGTTCAGTGACCAGTGTAATATGCCTTCGTCACTTAAATAGTCGGACAATAAAAAATGTACATCAGAAAAATTGTGGCTGTTGTGACTTGCCTGAAACTGGACTCGAACACACGTTATTAGTCATTATTTACTTTGTAGTCAACGCGATAACTACTTCAGCCAACAGCTGAATATGCTTTTGTTGAAAGTACCATTCGAAAGCGTGGTAATGACTTCCATTAAGAACGACATACTTTTCAATACAAACTGCATATGTATTGTCTACAGTATTTGACACCAGTTACTCAATCACTTACTAGTAAGTAAACATATAATTTATTCCATGAGACAAACGGTTCCACCACACGCGAAGCAAAGTAGATTTATTTTAAATTTAGTGCGAGTTTTTAGCCCGTAATAAAATAGTTGTGCCAGTGAGTAAAACACTTGACGGTATGGGACTGTGAGTACCTTTTCACTCTCGCTCATTCACGATGCACGCTCACGTGAGTGGAAAAAAGTTACTAACAATCACGAAAACTAATGCAAACGAAGTTTGAATTTTTTTTTAATTAAATGAAAAAATTACATAAAAGCGCGCCTCAATCAGGCTAAAAATCTACTCATGCACGCTCACTCTCGGTACGTTTTTTATGCTCATGTTGATGCACGCTCACGTGATTGTAACAAAAAACTAAACACGTGAGCGGTGTCCTTTTCTATTTGAAATACCAAACTAGAAGTAGTGAAAAGTTTACTTCATGCATTACATTTCCACTCATTACTTTGCCATCAAAGTTTCTGCTGGGCAATTAGTTGAGACTTCATTTGGGAATGAAAATGAGAGGCAGGAAATCCAAATTTGACTACTTGCTGAGTCAACATATTCCCAATTTCCATCACCTGGACATATTTATATACAAATATTCATAATATTTAAATTAACATTCTATGAATCGTAAATGTGTTTTTAGTTATAAACGAAGCTTTTTCCTCTACTTATTTTGAGATAACCGGATTAAAATTCAGAAGCTACAAAAACTATATTTTTTTTGTATAAAAAAAAGCGGTAAACCGGCAACAGAAAGATAACCGACCTGTCGAATTATTCGAAAATACAAATTATTCAAAACCGGGTAATATCTTTAAGTGTAAACAATTTAAAAAACGGTTTTCGGTTCCGGTTTTTGAATTCACTCAATTCTGTTTTTACGCGAATTTGATTTAAAGTGATTCAAAACAAATATTTGATTCTATCCTTACGCCATTTTATTTGATTTCACGCGGTCTAAAAACGGGCAAAATGCTTGGAAATAATTTTCTATTACGGACTGTATCTTTTGGAGATCACTTTGTCCAGATTGTGTTAAAAATAGCAGCCTAGTGCCTTCTAACGTGGTTGAATATTCTAATATCATAGAAATATCTCATGATGTTAAAGGAGAATGGTTTGATAATTTATCGTCTGAAGATATTCACGAACTATTGTTAGATAAGGCATTTGCTTGATACACCCCACACCAAAGAAATTAGAGATGATGACAAAGAGGTTCGTACCCTCACTGCATCCATAGTTGCATAAGGATCCCAAATGGCAACTAAATTGGGCAATAATTTTCGCAACCATGATTCTAAAGAGGAAATTAATAACGGGTAATTTCATGAATTACATACAAGTGTTACCAAAACTGAAGGTCAACGATTGATAACGGATTTTGTAGCTTAAATCTCTGAACTTTCAATATCAATTTAGGTGCTGAGGGTGCTGTTGGCTGAAGTAGTTAGCGCGTTGACTGCAAAGCAAATAATGTCTAAGAACGTGGGTTCGAGCCCAGCTTCAGACAAGTCATAACATCCAGCATTTTTCGGATGTGCATTAGTATGCGATTGTATTTGTTGTTGTCAGACTGTTTAAGTGATGAAGGCATAGCACTGGTCACTGAACAGTTCTGGCAGCAATTGATACTGGTGTATGCTAGCGGACATCACAGCGCCCTCCTTCGTCGGTATTGTAGCAAAATCGCCGGCGAAGTAAAATAATTAATAAAATGGCTACAACAGCTTAAAACACATTTAATGCGCCTACTTGACATCAGAGGCGCTGCAACACTGATCTAAAAACTAACACAACGCGCAATATCAGAGTTGTAAAAATTAAGCTTTCTCTCTTTCACCATCTGTCCTCTCTCACTATCCCTTTCCCAAAGAAGGTAACACACCTACGGGTTGGTAGGCATACTAATTGCCTGAGTGTTACTTCTCTTTAAAAAAAAAAAAAAAAAAGTATGGTTTGGAAAATTTTTCTAGAGACGATGTTGATGTCTCTCGCAAACGAATGCGGTTATTAGAAAGTGATACTGATTAAAAAAAATTTTTATGATTTTTGTGATATATTTTTCTAAATGAACTATTTTTCTATTGTTTTTTATTTTTAATTATATATTTGTCTTATTTTACCTGATAATTTAATATGTTCGTGTGAAACCAATTCCGTCGTTTTATATGGAAGCTCTTTTTTCATACGAATTTTTTACGCGAATTTTCGAGGAACACATCTATCGCTTAAAAACAGAATTAGGTGTAGTCTATGTGCTACTGTTGCCTTTGTCAGTTAATAACAAAATACGGTAGAACTTCTTTACAATGAACTTCCTTTTCTTCCAGTCTTTCGTCTTTAACGAAACTTCGGTTCGGAGAGAAAGGAGAAAGCTCTGCTTAGAATAAACTTGCAATTTCTTCATTAATACAATTTAATAATTGATGTTTACGATTGACACCCTATAATAGAAATAGAGACTTATGCCGTTTTTTTTTTTCTAAAAAAATGTAACATTTATTTTACTTTTTATAAAAAAATAGCAATTCAAAGTATTCTTAAGACAAAAGTTTTGCCTTATAAGTGATGATACAATAGTTCCTAACAAACTCATTATTTCAAATAATCATTGTATTGCAAATTTAAAAAAAGGCAAAAAATGTTGCACTTTTTTTTACAAAAGAAAAGGCCATTAAACGCTGATGAACTGCGTAGCGGAACAGAAAATTCTCGTTCATTCTGATCTGATTATTTTACATCCTTTGAATTGACGTACCCAAGTTTCAACATTTAATAACTTTCATTTGAAATATTTTTGTAGAAGAACGAACGAAATCAATTTCAGTTACATTCAAATGTAGCTGCATGCAGATATGACTTGATTTGGCTTGAAATTTGTTAAGCATCTTGGAAATAACACATGCTTACATACTTACTAGTGTTATCTTTATAAAACTGTTTGATTATTTACTTTTAATTAGCAAATGATTTGATGAGGTTCCAAAAGGTTAAGCATATGCATACGAGTAACATACAAATTTGTTAATATATTTGTTTAGTTTTTTTTTTGTCTTTATTTGCAGCTTAATTTCTATTTACGAATAATAATTTAAAAGCGGTTATTATTGAGTTTACTTTGTCTGTACAATTTATGTTAATTATTTTTTTTATATTGGCAATTAAGGCAATAACATTTATTGCATTGACAAAATTACAAAAATCTTAAGCTCTAATTTCTTGAAGCAAAACAAATATATTTACAAAAAAATTGTAAATATCTTCGGAAAAGCCTTCATTAAATATGAACTAGAACACATTCTGAAATAATATTTTTATTGCTTATGCAAAGAAGGCTTTTAACTTGATTTTTTCAAGATAAACACTTTTGGGCAAGTGGGTGAGTGGGTGGGTGTCAACTAGTCTTGCCAAACATCATGGCTGGTTTTTGCAAATCCCAGAATCGGGGATTTTAATATTTCAAATCCCGGAATTGTGAATTTTTTTGCGAAAAAGTCATTTTCGATGTAAAATATTTAAATTTTTTACATTGAAATACCAAATAAATGAAAACTTGTTCATTGAATTAAGATTATAGATAATTATAAATAAATATAAAAACACAAGTTTAAGTTTAATATTTATTGAGCACTTTTTTATAATTCTTTTATGAAAAGTAACTTTAAATTATTACAATATTAGAAAGGGGAAATATGTGAGACTATAATATCTTTGAATGTCTTTTATTTCGTGATTGGTAGTATTTTCCGATACCACACCTCAAAACTTTTCCTTCAAGAATCTCAAATTCCTTTGATATAGTAGAAGAAATGCTAAACCAAATTGGAAAAGCATATAAAAAACTGCTGGTTTTATACAAAAGAAATTTCATTTTCATTTGTAAGCTTTTATTTTAAAAAATTCGTATAAATACTCCCATTATTTTATATGCTTTTTCAAGTGCTATACGAGAATGCTTAATAAATTTCAAAAGATTGCTAAAGTTAATTTCCAGATATTTAATTTGGTTCCTTATTGGAATCTCTGCCGTTTCAAGATAAAGACGAAGCAATTTGCTTTCCGAAACTACGAGTACAAAACGACTGCATTTCTCAGAAGCATTTCGAATACAAATTGCTTCACTCTTTGATGTGTTGATTTTTATTCCCCGGTTAGCGTAAAAAGCCTTGCAAAACTAGCTAGAGATACTGATCAGGGATTCATCGTGTGCGAATATTAAAGAATCATCGGCGTTTAACAAACCCGTTGACTCACCCATAACGTGGGCAAAGTTATACATAAAGATGTTGAAAAGATGCGGCGCCAAAATAGAAGAATCATTAAAAAAATAAAACTAAATGGAACTTTTGTTGACATTTTTTACTTTACGTTAACGGCTCTTAATCGCCTTTGTAGCTAGTGCTCTATATGCTAACTTTATAATAATTCATTATTATTAAGTTATTAAAAAAATAAATAAATTTACTTTAGATTTTTTCTTTGTTTATTAGTAAAACAATCATTGCAAAGTTATAAATGTGTATCTGTCATGTTAATTATACAAGAAATTGAAGGATTTTGCTATAAAAGAAAAAACAATTTAAAAATTTCGGGCTACCCCGGTATTTTTTAAACAAATCCCTCAATTTGGGATCCATTCATCCAGAGAAATCCCAAGGTCTTTGTCTAGCGGCATCAAAGCGGGATTTGTGGTCAATAATTAGACACCAGCAGAAAGAAAGTAGCATTAGTTGTGTTTGTTTATATGTATGTCTATCCTTCACAAATATTGTGTTTCTATTTTTTAGGTTGACTTTAAATTGGCAAGACTGTTTTCTGGGACATCCGATTTAACAGTTCTCGCCATGGAAATAATAATACGGATATAGTTAATATTACAACGACAACAAAATTTTTTGCTTTTGTAGGTTGGTTTTGATGTCAAAAATTATTTGAAAACATAAACAAAAACTAGAAGATCAGCTGTGCTTACAACACGATCTGTATTAATATATCTTGGTTCTCGGGATTAGGCTTGGAACTTTATCATGAATAGTCTTCCTTTGGAGTAGAAAAAGTCGCCATTATGCCATCAATGGTTCATATGTGTTCAAAAGTTATTATGATCAAAACGTTGCAGTCAACACAGAGACATGATTGTACTCGTAATACATTAGCCCAATTCACAATGTTGTGCATTTGAGATTGCAAATTTATGCAATTGTAAATATTTACAATCAATTATGAACGCTGTTTTCTAAAAACCTGTTGCAAAACATGAAATTCCTTCCTTCATTTTTTAGATCGCTCAATCTTCTTTGAATTCTCTCAATTGGTTGTTGCAAAATGAAGTGTAAATATAAACTACAGGTTTTTGTGTTGTTTATTTAAGCACGAGTAGCAAGTGCATATCTTTGTATTTTGTTAGTGCAGAGTAAAAATATGCTACACCACTTTGCAAATGCTACGTTGCAAGACCATTGGTACAACATTGTGAATTGGGCTATTGTTCGGGTCTCAATCAGAAGGATTCAATTTTGCAGACAGAAGGATGACGCCGCAGCTGTTTAATAAAATAAAAACTCGACTAACGATTAATTTGACTAAATGTTTGACATGTTTATTGGCCGCCCCGCCCCGCTCGTGCTATTTGCACACAAAATATATTCTATTTTTATTGCGTAGCCAGAAACAAACTTTTAACAATTTTATTATATATTTCAGACAGCTAAAGGATCCTGCTTGCAGTCTTTATTTGTTTGTTTATTGTGTACACTCTTTCTGGAATCTCAAATTTTTTTTAAATTTTTATAACACAAAATGTATTTAATTCTATGAAGGATTCTGTAACTCTGCATTCCAAAAAACCGTTGAATTCAGAAGAAAACACCTTTAAAGCGAAAACATAATATTTCCATATTATAATCTTATGATTTTATTTTAGATTTCAGAGTAACAAAAAAATATTCCAGTTAATATTAGCGTTTGTTTTCATGTCTTATCATCTGCACTGATATTTTTGTTGTTTATAATTTCATAACTTTTTTACATAATTCCAATCAAGCTCATTTGATCATCAGACAATAAATAAACAAACCCTTAATTTTGAACCTTCCCCATTATAATATTTAAAAATCAAACTGATTCTTGTTGATAAGAATTTCGAAAAAAAAACATTTATTTCTTTTGTGATGTGATTTAAAAGATCGCTGTCAATCACAGAAATTAATCAAACTTGTATTGATTTGTTACGTAGTGATGTTACATATGTGCTTATGAAAAAATAAAAAATAACACTTTCTGGAAGCTGGAAAAAATTCAATTTTGTTTAAACCAGAAATATTCGCAATATTTTAAATTTGTTATTCCTTTTAATAGTTGCAATGCTGCATTCTATTTATTTTTTATTTTTTTTTATAAATGTTTGTCAAACATTGAAATTAATTTATCAGTCAAACATTGAAATTAATTTATCAGTTAACATTTACTGTTTTTAAAAACATTGAATTTACAAATAAAATGAAAAAAAAATTACAATCCTACCTTTTTATTTTTATAAGTATTAATTCAGTGCCAGTCTATTCAACTATTATTTTATTTATTTTTTTTTTGTCTCTATTTTATAATGTACTCTAAAATATTTAAAAAAGTTTTTATTTAATTGTCGCACTTCTGTTCATTTGATTATTTATTTTTCCATATAATTCGCACTGTTTAGATTTATTTATTTAATTGCTGCGACTTTTTTTTCATCACTAAGCCAAGTTCTAGTTTCAAATGCCGACTGAAATGTCTTCCCAAAAACGTTTTGTATTTATTATAATTCTATTTTAGATGTAGATTTTCTAGAATTCTGGGAGATTATAAATACGGCGACTGACTGTTTGACTTACTTACTTACTTACTTACACTTTGAATAATATAACTATTATTTAGTAATTAATTTACAGAAACAAAAAATGCTTATAAACAACATACACATAAATAATAACTTTACTTTTATAGTATTGTCTATATGTTGAACTTTACTGTGCAGACTCTTAATAATTACTGTTTTAAAATAAAGTGCAAATAGAAATCGGTCTTATGCTTTCAAAAAAACTATTTAAAAAAATGTTACAAAAAATATTTGAATTTTTTTTATTGAAGCAACCGATTGTAATGTCCTAAGAGTATTTATTTTAATGGGCGAGCTCATAAGGAATACTTACAATAAACTGCACTATGGGACTTTGAAGTCGATATTTAAACTATTTAATTTTTTAATACATGTCGATGGTCAAAGCAGAGCACGTAACTAACTGCCTTTTACAATTTTTTCGTTGAAAACGTATAAAAGTTATATAATCTTAAAAAGTGGTTCCTTATATTCTCCACTACAAAAATTATAAGATAAAATAAAAATAAAATATACATATAAACTTAGTACATACAACCATTAAAACACTTACAACGGCCTTGAATTCCATTAATAAGTTTAAACACAAAATAAAAATAACCAAAATTGGTAAATAGTATGGTTTGCAAATTACTAATAATTTGACAACACTAATTAATAAATACAGTCGAACTTATATAACTCGAATCACCATTATCCCAAAAAAAAATTCGAGCTGCGGAGACTTCTAGTTGTTGAAATAAATTCTATTGCAAACATGTTCGTATATTTATTAATGAATACAGCGGAATCTCCCGTAGGCGGAGACCGCCCGTCACAGCGGATTTGACCGTTAATAGGAGCTATCCGTGTAACGGGAGTGTTCATTTCAAAAGCTCAGGACTTATCTGCTGTTGCGACAATTATATATATAAAAGAAACTTCAAAGCATTGCAACTTAAATACGTACAAATGTATGTACATATGTATGTATGTAAAGATTATGCGATTGAAGTGTTACCTATTCAAACGCCCATTTTTTTGTGTGTGAAATTGTTTTTATTGATTCAAATTACAAAACATGTGAAAATAATCAAAATTTCAGAATCCATTCTCACGTTTAAAAAAAGAGTTGCATGCTGCACGAATATGATCTTATTGTATTCTGGCTTATTCTCGTACAATGGCTTTCTTCAGCGCATCCATACTGATATATTTTTTTGTGCTCACCTTGCTCTCCAAAATGGCCCAGATATAATAGTACATCGGATTTTTATCTGGCGTATTCGAAAGCCATTATGTGGACGAAGTGAAGTGTGGAACATGGCTTTTTAATAATATTTGGTTCACGCGAGCTTTATGAGACGGTGCCGTGTCTTGTTGAAATGTTCAAGTTCCACGACTCTAAAGCAGCTTCCAAATATTTTCCCGATAATAAGTCACTTTGACTTTGACACCAGGCTCGATGAAAACGATTGGACAGCGTTCATCGGCGGTCACAGATGCCTATTACTTGAGATGGAAAATTATTTCGGGTGGCCGTTCGTAGGCTCAAATTTTCGTAAGACCGTTAAGTTAAATAAACACGATCATTTTGAGAGTTTATGAACTACTCCACAGTAGGTACACAGAACTTGTACGGATCTAGCTTGAGCTTATTGTGGAATATACATATATGCGTCGCACAGTGGGTTTTTTTGATACCAAAAGTGGGAATTAATTCGAGGTAACTTTCCCAATCTCTAATTTTAACTTTTTTCAGTCAAATTCACTTTAAGAAGTTAAACTAATAAATTTTTTAATATTATTTACTACAAATTTAATTTATTTTCCATTAGTTTATTTTTTAATATTGCTGAAAATTGCAATATTTTCAAAAAATAAAACGAATAATATTTATTCACACATTTCTATTCCTTATCCGATTCTTTATCATCATCAATTATTATTATCATTATCACTATAATTAGTGTTCATTATCATCATTATTGGCATTTTCTTTACCATCGAGATTTGATACAAATATTAACAATAATTGAATTGCTTCCATAGCAAAATTATGGGTTTTTTCTCTTTCAATTTTCTCATATTTTATATTACTGGATCTGACGTAACTAAAAGTCTTTTAAATATATCTTCATTTGATTTTTCTCTAAAACATTTTCGCGAAAAATGCTCCCTAAAATTTTTGAAATCTTTCTATCTTGTGCTTCGCCCGTCAACTTTCCAATTGGTATTTCTTTTAATATGTTTTTATCTACTCCAATTTAAATTAATTAAATGCAAGCTCTCATGAAAACAGAAGCAATAATAACACTAATGTTTGTATTGCTTTTCAAAAAAGTTGATTTTATAAAAAGTTAATTTTTTAATTGTAGGTGCAACAATATATTTAAATTTCATTTTAAAATGTGCAAAAAAGTGCAGAAAAATTTTTCATAAATATCGAAAATTCCACAGGGGCTAATTTTATTTTTATTTTTTTTTTTATTATTATTTTATGTACCTTTTTCCGTTTCTTTTAGTTCTAAGTCTAGTTTTTAAGTCCATTCTTTTTTATATAACTGATATGTATTGTGCCGGGAGCAAGCACTTAATTTACAAAAATTGTTATTATAAATATATATTGACAAATTGATAAGATTGTTACTCTCTAACATTAATACCATTTTATCAAAACATTATAGATTTAAGTTTTCTTTATAATACTATTTTTAATTATTTACTTTGTAATGTTTGTTGTTGAAGTCTCAAATAAACTTAACTTAACTTATTTGTAGGTGCAACAATATATTTAAATTTCATTTTAAAATGTGCAAAAAAGTGCAAAAAAATTTTCATAAATATTTTCAAAAGCGTTTATATTTAGAAAAAAAAATGTTTTCTTAATTTGGCTTTATTCACAACTATTTATCGACATATTTTCCGAAATCCACTAATTTATAGGCTTGTGTGAAAATTAATTAAAAATAAACACTCAAAAGTAATTTTCCAAACACCAAAAGTTTGAAATTTATATTGCACGCGAGGAAAACGTCAAATAACTCAAACTTTAATATTGTATAGTGACATAACGGAAGTTGTCAAAAACAAAATTTGTGCATTAGTGATTTGGAACCGACTACAAAAATTTATTCGGTTCTCCTAAATTTAATTTTGAAATTAATTCCCATTTTTGGCATCGAAACCCCTACTGTGCGTCGGATGGTTTGCTGGGATATTTTCAGTTCTTTGGCCATTTGATTTACTTTCCGAACCATTTCAAGTGATGTTGCGGTTTTTTTTAAATAAAATGAGATCTTTCGAAATAAAAAAAATAAGAATAAACTACATGCATACATAATTTATGCGGTAGTGAAAAATAAATGGCGAGGTATTGTAGCTCTGCTTCTAGTTCGCCTGCTTCCATTTTTTGTGCAATTCCTCAAAACAATTTTCCAAATTATTTATAAGCTAGGGAAATTAATTTCAAGTTCTAAAAAATTTTAAACTAAAAAATCTAAACAAAATTCAGGTATTGGTGGAATTAATTTTTAATCGATTACAAAAGAGACCCGATGGTTTTTTTATCACCTCATTTTTTAGGAATTTTCCTTCAATTATGTGATTCATTTAGCTTGCACGGTTTTATGGATTTTATTTGATAAAAACTATTTTGTAATTTTGTAATCAAAACTTTTCGATCTTGACATCGAAAAAAAACATTTTTAACTGACGAAATCTTTAGTCAAATTTGTATGGGATATAAAATAATTTTTCATCTCATTTTATATCCATTAAAATCATTGAAGCATCTTGAGTAAATGCGTATGCGTGAATTTGTAGTCACTTCGTAACGCGTTTTTTTACTTTTTAAATTTATTAATTTCAAAAACATTCAAGTTTTTTTTTTTAACTTGTAAAATTTTCAAGTCATATTTCGCTGCTCTTAGTCAAAATAGCGTGGCGAAATTTAAAGTTCAAAATGATTATTATCTGTGTTGCTTATAAAAAAAAACAACCAAAGCGAATAAATTTATAGTTATATAAAAAAATGTTTTTATTAATAATTAAAATCACTTAACAATAAAAATCAATTCAGCTGACATAACATCATTATCGGGCCAGTTTGTAGATCACAAAAGTTCAAATCACATGATTTCAAAGCAACTTATTGCCGGTTTTGTTTTTTTTTTCGTGTTTGCGTGCCATCGCACAAATCAATAACTTCGCTGTTATTAATTTTTGGAAATCTGATTAGAACTTTTGTGATTTACAGAACAGTGCGTAGTTTTATGTTCTTAACTTTATATATTATAAGTTAATATCGGCAAACTGAGGTGCTTAAAAAATCAATTTTAGCAAATTCACTGAAAACAAAAATAAAATAAATGCGTTCATGTCGCAAACGTAAATTTTAATACTCCAGGTGGATTGGAATCCACCAAAAAGGACTTAAAATCTAATCTTAAAAGGCTGTTATTGTACATGTATCGGGGATGCTGAAAAATAAAAAAGTATTTATCAATTCATTTTTTGCAATTTAAGTTTATTTAAACATTTTTACTCACCTCCAATATACTTTTATCTACATCAGTATCCTTTAGCCATAATTCCAAGGCAGTTGATCGCCACTTTTGTTTCTTTATTAAATCCATACAACGCCATATTGTCGTTACACTAAAACACTTACGAGTACTTGTCAAATTGATCAATCTCAATTGGCGACAATTTTGTAAAAAACTAATCACACCATTCTCACTCTCCAAATCACATGAGCATAAATGAATTTCCTGCAGAGTTGGCTGCTCTTTACTAATCTGAATTAACATATGATCACGTATACCCTCTATATCATACCCGCGGCACTCGTAAAATGATAATTTCTTTAATTCCTTCATGTTGGTCATTTCCTGAAAGAATCGTTCAAAGTTATGTAAAACACCATTGAATTTAAATGCTTCAATTTGTTTAAGCCTTGATCTAGATATTCGCTCCAATACATCAAAGACAAAATTTTTAGAATATATCGACAGTTTTTTTAATCTAGGCATACACAACATGTCATTGATTATGTCGGTATCAAAACACAAATGATAGTCGGCTATTTTAATGTGTTCCAAAGTGGGACATTTCTTAAGCTCTACCAAATCACAGCAATTTATCTCATCACAATCCTCCATTATGTCAAACTTTCGCAGTTTTAGCTCTTGGAAAACATCCCGAAAGTTATCGGAATCCAAAAATTGGCATTCGTCCAATGACAGCTGTCGTAGAGAATTCAAATTGGACAAATGTTTGCCCGTTATTTGGCAAGCTCTTAATTTAAGTATCTTTAAATTGGGAAAAATGAGCACCAACATATTGACATCTTCATCTATGAACTGATTTTCTTGTTCTACACCTCCTTCCTCCAATTCTAGTTCATCTTTTGTTTTATTAACCGACTCCCCCATCCAATTAAAGGTTTGTGTCTGGGTAAATGTCTGATCATTTAACAGGCGCAAGTAACGAATGCTGCAATGTCTCATAAGTAGACTCTTCATAAATACTGATACTTCTGACATAAAAGCTACAAAAGTCTTATCATCTATACCATCTATCAGTTCGGGGTAAACAATTACGCCATTCAATTTGGTCCTCCATATTGATTGTATTATACTTTTGAACCTTGTATGTAATTTAGAAATCTGAAATTGTTCCATAATATTTAGACGCTTCAATATCATTTCCAAACAATCATCATTTAGATCCAATAGTTGGGGACCTTCTTCGAGGAACATTCCTAAAAACGAATTTAGAAAGACCAAGATACAAATTTTCAAATAAAAACATTTTAATTTTTGCATTCTCATGTAAGTATATGTATATCAACATATTTATTTGCATGACAAAATTAAAAATATACGCACCTTTTGTAGTCACCATTTTTTGGTGCAGCAGCAGGCAGCTGTTTTATTTTTATTGGTTCCTACAATACAATTGCAGTAGCCACTCTATTAAAGTTCACGCACTTACATATGTCATATTCTTTATTAAGACTTTTTATATGTTTTCCTTCTTTTATGCGTTCTGTGCCTTTTCTAAAAATTCTATTTCCTTCGAAAAATAATCGTCTGCTGCGATATCCAATGGTTTGTAAATATACATCTACTAAAAATACACAAATTAAAGATTTTTTAAGAGAAATTAAAAGAGAATAATTAGTTGGCAGAAACCAAATAGCGCTGCCAGATAAGTTTATTCCTTCGCCCGAAAAGAATTAGAACTCCTAAGTTTTTGAAAAAGTATTCCAAAATATAATTGCTTAGATTATATTATTATTTAAGTTTAATTTGTAAAGTATTGAGTTTGATGGTGAGAAGGGAAAGCAGGCTTTTATTTAGTCGCAAAATTGCTTTCTTCTTCATTTACACATATGTACTTGTATTTATTTGGCAAAGTAAACGCTACGTGTGAAGAAGTGAAAGAAAGTTTAGGGGAAAATTGAAAAAAAATTGACAAAGTAAACTTTGCGTGTGGAGAGCCGTCTAATATCATTCATTACCTTGCTCATGCAAAAACCCCTAAATCTTATAAGTTGTAAAAAGTAGTAAAGACTATTCTATAACTACTGCAACAAATGCTGATTATTTGTAAAATATAGTAATATTTACATATTGTTCAGACAAACAAATACAATAAGTAAAATAAAATAAAAATTTGCCCTCTAGTTTTTCCCCCAAAAACTTCCATCCCTTAAATTTCCAACTAAATGAAATAAATACCCATAACTGGAGAGGGAAAACCTCTCAGTTATATGTATACAAATGTCAATATAAAAGATTTCATAAGGGATGGTAAGTAGTGATGCCAGTTTTAATTTTGTATTTAAAAAAAATCGTAATCCTGCAATACGAATTTATTAGTACCAGCAATAATTTGTCGATTCATTTACTTAATGTTAAAGTCAATCTATTGGATTTTGTTTTAAATCATGGGAATTCGTAATGAAAAGCATTAAATGAATCGTAAACTAAATGTTATAATAACAATAATATTATTTTTATAGTGGAAGTCAAAAGCTCATATATAAAATCTAGAGTAAAAAAACTAAATATGTATTATATATTCTGACGGTAGCAAAATCCGTTCCAGCAAGGACTTCCTATGAATGAATTTATCCAATGTCTTTTAGAAATATGTATCTTTTTAAATAATTCAAGTAAAGTTTTCTATGAATTACGAATTCTGTTGAATACAAAATTAATTTACGAGATTTACCAAGTGCAATGCCATAAACGGTAGCAAATTAGTCTTAAGAATAATAAAAACGACAAATATCTACTTAACTAAATAAATTATCCAAATAAGTTTTCCAAATTTGAATTATTATTATATATGTATATTTTATTCAAAATGGTATACTTAAAAAAGTTTCAATACAAAATTATTCAATTTAAACCGAATTCTTATCTAATATTTAATTAATATAGTACAAACAAATTTAAATATTTTTATTTAAAAAAATACTGAATATAACTTTAATTTATTTTCGAAATGCATTGCAATTATTAAGCAATAATCAAAAATTTTAAATAATTTTCATAGTGTTGAAAATATTCTAATTGATAGAATATTTAACATAAAAAATAATAATATAAAGCATCTGTAAAAAAGAACATAATAAAGTAATTCTCAAGGTTTAAAATATATAAAATTATAGTTTATGTTTTTCATATAAATACATACATATGTATGCATGTACGTAATTCTTTTATAGAGAACATAAAAAAATTTTATAACTTTGGTAAAATTTTAGCACATATAATAGTTACAATCGTTATTATACAAGGTGTAATGTAAATTCTTTAAATATATTTATGTATCTCTATATTGGACTTTACCACTTTAAAACTTGTACATATTTTATATGGAATGTTCAAATATTTTTCAAAGTCTTTGTTAACATTTATATTATGTATGTCCAATCTTCAGTGAGGCCATTTATACATTTATAATTGGCTTATCTAAATAGGAACAAAAAGAAAATAAGTATAGCAATCCAAAAAAAACACTTTGATTGTTCCCTCAGTTTATGAGTCATTTCTTAATAGTGAATGGAGTATAAAACATTAATTAAAAAATAAAAGCCACTTGATCTCGAAAACTAATCGAAATTTTAATATGTATATAATAAACGTTATTTTTTGCTTTAAATGTATTATTTAATGTGTGTGTGTGTTTTTGTTAATAATTATAATCACAAATTATCGAATGGCGATATCGTGATTCACTGTTTAATTTTAACTATTGATGATCTATCATTCGCTTAGTAATTTGTTTCCTAATAAACTAATTGAACTATGTCTTATCCAATCGATAAATGAATTAAGAGTGCTAGATTCTTATTTAAGGATGTTTACAATATTCATATAACTCCTGGAAACAATTGAAGCTGGCAGCTCTTTATGGCAAGACAGGCTACGCAAACTTTTTAAGTATGCAATTGAAAATTGTTCCCTGTTAAAATTTAAATTCAGTTTTTGTTTTGTTAAAAATTAAATTTCTTAAAAAAATCTTAATTATTACTTAGTTTTTTTAAACTTATTGTTGAGGAAGTAGTATTCAAACTGTCATCAGTATTTGAATTTGAAATTATAATGGGTAATTTGGCAGGATTTTCTATCAAAGGAGATACATCAAGTGATGTTTGTTGTTTGGCCGGAAAAGCTTTCGTTTGCAGCGGTTTCATTTCATTCATTTTGTAGTTGCCGTTTTCCAAATGATTTATTTGAACTTTCTTATTTTTAGCAGCACTATATAGTTCTTTTACAGGATACCAACCCAATAATATAAGTCCAGCAGCAAATAAAATGCCAGCGAATATTTGACCACCCATTAGTACAATTGGAATCATTTTAATGTCTTTGGCTAGTTCTGGCGTAATACGTACTTTTTGCTCAAACCAAATAAGTGGAAAGAAAATACGTGGTATATTTTCGTACAGACTATAAAAAAACGTATAATAAACATTAACTGATGAAAAATGTAATATGATAAATCATAAATTCTTACTTTATAGATGCTATGGGTTCCACCAACATGTTGACTTGAAATCTAGCTGCCACTTCAAGAGCCACGCCAGTTTTTGGCTCTAGAATCATATAAAATTCATGGTTTTGTCGATTAGGACTCAAACCCTCAACCTGATTTAAGTAAAATGGATCGGCATTGTAAAAGTGTGGATAAGACATGAAAACTGGAGAGCCAAAACGACACGAAGAAACATTCATAACACCAGAAAGCACGCATTGGCCGCCGCAGTAACACAAATTTTCAGGATACAAAGTTCCTATAAAGAATATATAAAATATTTTTTTTATTCTATCAAATCAATTTTCAATGCCTCACCGTTATCCACTGATCTTAAGCCTCCGACATATTTATAACCCATTAGACCTTCAATTTCTTCAGTACTTGAATAATCCAATGGTATTGTCCGACACATATCAGGAGTAAATAATTGAACTATACTGCTGTTTGTTAAATTTGGTGGATGAAATTCTCCAGCCGAGCCATTGGCCAGACCACAATATGAGTTGTAAAAACCGGTATGTTTTTTATAATTCCAAGTGTTTATTTGTCCCAATCCCGACAATTTATGGGCCCCCGTAAAGACATTAAAAACTCCGGTTAATTCAGCACTACCATTGCGCTGCAATATAAGACCAACTATTTAGTTAAATTGTTTCCTTCAAATTATTTAACTTTTCTTACTTACTGTATAGAACCAACCAAATTTATCGAACGGCACCTCAACATCATTTCCAAAGATAGGCACCGAACGAGCCATATCAATCATTTCATCACTATAGCCGGTAAACAACAATTCATCAACTGTTTTCATCACGGACATTTCCTGACCATATAGTTTTAAGCCCACATCGACCATACGCCTACGAACATTATTCCAATGTTTAGCTTTACTCGCCGCTGACTAAATAATTAAAAAGAAACACACACACAAAAAACAAAAGAACAATAAAATATTTATACGATATTGTTCTACGAGTTGGCCATACCAGGGCTACTGGATTTAATGTTATAATTTCATCATCTAAACTTCCTTTGCTGCCAGCAGCATCGAAATAAAAGAAACTTCTCTTGCGATAAGATACGGAGCCATTATCTGGATGCCAGTTTATGTCAACTTTGTCAGGTTTCTCTATAAAACGATATGGTCCACATTGTTGTAATATAGGCTTTGTAGACAAATTTTTGAATTCCTCAGGGTTTGTCCAATTATAAAGGTAAATATCTAAACTTAAATCTAGTGGAGGAGTTTTCCATTTGTCATAC
The DNA here is from genome assembly GCA_956483585.1 of Gymnocheta viridis. Lineage (NCBI taxonomy): Eukaryota > Metazoa > Arthropoda > Insecta > Diptera > Tachinidae > Gymnocheta > Gymnocheta viridis. Next base: position 48,048,217 of record OY101440.1, on the reverse strand, counting down.
ACTTCGGAGTCTGGTCTTAAGATCATTTGCTGCAAAAGAGTAAAACAATATAATTTATATATATATATATATATATATATATATATATATATATATATATATATATATATATATATATATATATATATATATATATATATATGTATATGTATATATATAATTTTGTTATATGTATATATTTTATTGATTTCAATGCAAGAAGCCTATAAAACCAAGGTGCACCTTTACTGCCAGTCCCACGATGTGACACATTTATTTATTTATTTATTGGTACATATTCTACAAAATAAATTTGCAGAATATGGTTGCACAAAAATTGCGCCGGTAACTTGACCACATGTCCATGATGTTATTAACAGTATTTTAGAAATGTTTTTGTGACTGTCTGTACCCGACCTATGCCTTCACCTTTTTTTGGACCAAACATAAACCGCAAAGCTATTTTGGCTTGTCTGCAGAAATACCCAGGGTCTAGGAAGGAATCGAACCTGCGACCCCTCGACAACCAGTGCGAGCGAGACGAAAAACTCTCGAAGGCCAAACAACACACGCAAGCCTGACCGCACTTAAGAAATAATGGCGATGACGCGAGAGCTGTTCATCAGCCTCGAAAGAACGAATACTTGTGACATCGTGGGTCTGGCAGTTAATCTAAAAAATCATTTGTCATTTAATTTTTTCCGTCCGAAATATTGACTATCAGTCGGCCATTATAATACTTCCGTGGACTAAAATAAGTCTTGGCTATGAACTGCGATTTTTGACGACTTATAAACTTACGAGTATGTAAAAATTTTCAAAGTGGACAAAGCAGCACAAAGTTGCAAAAAATTGTAAATTCAGATGATCAGATGCTATGCGAATAATCCGGAAACGATCGACAGCCTTAGGGCTACAGAATATTCTACTGCGAAGCCAGCCTCGACAGTCACGTGCATGCAATTGTGTCCCAGAAATAATGGAAATAGTTGTAATTTTGAAAGAAAAAGGAGCTAAAGCATGGGGTGGGTGTACTTATATTGTACTGGTTCAATCAAATCCGGTCATTGAAATTAATGCGTTCACATTTATTGCTTTAGCTGCTAAAACTTGTTTTATTGTGCTTACTCCTGTCTTAATTCCTTTTCTGTATGCTTTTTTTCACTGAAAACTTAATGCAATACTTATCTCGAAAAGTTGCATGCTCTTCCCATCACTTCATTATTATTGTTATATTGTGAGTGCCAGCCAGGGTGACTTGAAAATAAAATAGCGTACGTGATCGTGCGAGATATTGTAAATGTCGTTGCAAAAGATAAAGTTTTTGGCGAATTCGGTAAAGATAAAATAAAAGATTGATTTGTATTCATTTTGCTCAGTTTTTGAAAGATTTAGATTTTGTTGTTCGTGAACGTGTGTGATTAAAAAAATATATAATGGCACTCGGGGACTGCCGAGGCAAAGCTATTGCATAGCATTTTTTATCAACTTATGCAATTATAATTATTTATTTATTTTTTATTTATGCAGTATTTTTTTTCTTTGATATTAATTCAAGTTACACTTTTTGGGCGTGGTGTGGTGACCGATAAGAAAACAAATTTTTTTCTTTAAAATTTTTTTTGCGTGGTTAAAAATTATATATCTGTGAGCGTGCGTGTCCGTAAGCCAAAAGTCACAAAATCAAAGAAAATAGTTTATAAATATAATCGTTATTTAATATCATTAGTTTTTCGTACAATTTTGTTGTTAGTGGTTTTTTTTATAATTTAACATTAATTAGTGATGGTAAAATTTGTATATTGATAGTGGTAAAGCAGTGTTTACTGTAAAAACAACTATTAATACTTTCCACAATACAAATAACTCTCGTATGCTCTTTCTAGTCATTATTTGTAGAAATACAAATTTGAAATCACATTCAACCGAGCCATATAAAGAGTGGCGGAGACATGAAAACCCACATGAACACTGATGATGGGAGTGTAGCGGCTCCCGAAAAACAACGTTGTTTCTATTCTGCCGTGTGAGTTGAAATTAATTAATGTTAAAATTTTCCCTTGTTACTTTGGACTAAAAATGTTACGAACTTTATCCAAAATTTGGATTTAAAAAAACACGTTAAGGTTATTATTTATAACTTATAATTACATAAAAAAAATAATTGTCAAATGAATTTTACTTATAAACTGGAGATTGATTGGCTCACGTGGGTGACGTGAATCATGTGAATTAATTGTTCCTACTATCAGCTGAAAGTGTATGAACGTGATTATAAAAAAATCGCCATGATTGAAATTTTTGGTTGTTTGTTTCGTTCGTGATGGACATGTATTTTGTCTGTATACGAGTATTTGTATATAAACAATTAATAAAAAATGTTTGCTTAAACGAACTACCCAGTAAAGCTACCCAGTAATTTTTAAGAATTCACATTTTTATTGCTAAGGACAAACTCATATTATTTTATATATTTTACTTTTACAGAACTGTGATTAGATAAAAGTTTTTGCCCTCAAGATGACATTAAGAAATTGATATTTTTTAAGAAAATCTTATGAGTAATTTTTTATTTAAAAAAAGTTTGTTATTTAATTAAATTTACATTAAAACCCTGTTTTCCGCTTACATTCACAAAACGAGTTGAGAATTTTGGTTAGTCCATTTAACAAATATATTTACAAAGAAAAATAAATTGTTTGTTCATTACAAACTCAACCAGCCATTGCTTCCATTTCGGTGAATAGGAATCAGAAAAGAGAACTTTGCGCCTATGACAAGCCAATCTAAAAATCATCGAAAATCCACTATTTCCGATGCCAAAGCTCAGCATTTAATTAATTAAATTTTTTTAATGCTCTCTTTTTACTGGGTATGCACTATTATTAAAAATAATAAATCTTATTATTATTAATTTAACATATCATTAATTGAATAATAAGTGATTCAGAAATTATTTATAAAAAAAATCATGACCAAATTGTTTGTATAATATGGATGATAACCGAAATCATCATGACTTACCTGTTCCAAAATGGTATGAAATATTTTTTCCCAATACACGCCGCACAAAATGCCAACAACACCTAATATTAATCCTAAAATAATTATAAAAAGTATTCGACAGCAAGGAGTACAAAATTTAATACTTTGTGATTTTGTTGGCATTGTGGAGTTTTTTGTTGTTGTTAGCTTTTTTGTTAAGGATTTTTACCTGTAAAATGTAAATTGTTGCTTATTAATTATAAAAATTAAAATTTCATATTCACTAACTAATGACAATAAATACGCAATTAAATTTGTATTTATGTAATTGTAATTTCCTACAGTTCAAAATTTTCATCATTTAAGATTTTTAAGTAGACGTTTACAAAAATAAATTAAACAAAATGAAGTATTAAGTGTCATTTTGATGAATGGTTTTGCGGTATTTGAATTTATTTATTGCTGCATCATTGATCATTTCAAAAATTTTAAACATGAAATAAGAGCAGACTTCATATAAACATTTTACTTTGTTAGCTTTTTATTGGTTTTAAATTTTTTTAATTACTTAATTAATGGACTGAAACAAGACAATGATTAGGATGTTATTTGCTTTTTTACGAAATCTCAAAGTCATTGTAATAAAAGGGGTAGTTGTTTTTTTTTACAAATCAATATAAATTAAACGCAATGCATATAAGTAGATATTTAAAATAAAAAATAAGTTTATGTATACAACTTTAAACATGTAATAGATATATGTGTATGTGCATGTATATGTACATCCGGTGTCCACGAAATTCCCGAAGCCCCCAATTTTTAAATTTTGTCGAATGTTGATTTTTTACATACATACTTATGTATGTTTGTATATAGGAGTATATACATTTAATTATTCTCATAACTTTTGTTTGAAAGGATCTCATCTCATCCACTGGAGATGTTTCTACTTCGTATGCTAATAAACCGCTTATTAAGCATTTGCTTTATTTTTTTACGCTCAAATTTACAAATATAAATCAGTTCACATTTCAATTAACATTTTCGATTTGTTAACATATTAGATTGTCTGTTTACTTAATTGCAATTGATCCGCAAATACATAGTAAATACAAACACATACAAATCTGCTTACATACATTCATTTCTTTAAGAACAAATGGTTACAGCATTTTTTTTAATAACTGAAATAGTTTTATATTTTTATTGATTTTAATAGGCAATATTTCTTTTTTTAAGTGTAAAAAACGTATATAAAACAAAAATGTTTTACAAAAAACCGTAAAATTTTTAATTGATACACATTCTTTAGATTAATGTTTATAGATGGGAAATTTCATTAAATTAAGTGAATATCTGTAATTAGAAACAACATTATTGGGCTTGGTTTTCCCCAGACTTTTGTACTTTCTGAAAAAACGGGTAAAAAACATATTCCCGTGGAAAATGCATAGAAATTTGTTATAACTTTATGCCATTATGCGGCAATTTAATCTATTGAAGTTAAATACCTACACACATATCCCACATTTGCAGCAACAACATCATAACTCGAAAAATTCGATTTTATAGTAAATTTCTCTCTTGCTAGACAATCTGCTTGTATATTCTATTTAGTGCGCATAGTCCCTTATAAGGGACGCTCGAATTTTTAATAATTTGAATTTTTAAATAACAAGCAGGCTTTGCGTTACTGACATTCCAACGAAATATATTTTATTTCATTTGTTTCAGTTATTGTGATTTGTGTGTTGTGTTTTATGCAAAATATGGAAAACCAATTTGTGAAAAAACAAAAATCTCGAGCTGGGTGAGTAAAATTGGAATATATTAAATATTATGTGAATATTTGTTATGTTTTGTGTGTTATTACTTGTAAATAAGTGTAATGATTCAATTGGTGCAAAAAAATTATGACAAAATGTTATGCCACGTGCATGTAGTGACTTTGAATGCAACGTCCCCTAAAAGGAACACTGCGTCCGTAGTACATTTGTGATGCGATGATTGAGTAAATATTTTTTTCATGCATAGCCTCACAGTTTCTCAAATATTGGATGAACTGGATGCCCTTGACGACAATGAGCTCAATGGCGTTGCAATTTACACAATTCCTCCATTAGATGGAGCCGACACTGATCAAGATACCGATGAAAGCGATGATGAGCATGTGGCAAATCTTGATCATCTCGGTCCAAAATTGTTATCTACCACATGTGAAGTAGTACAGGAAGATAGTGAATGGGATGATAGTGATGATGAGCCCCTAGAGAAATTAATGCGCATCTCCGGTGGATCACACAGACAGAAAAACACGAGTTTAAATTGTTGGCGAAAAGTTGAACCATTATATGAAATAAATACGGAATGTGCAATGATTCTACCAAGTGCTGAAGCTCAGTTATGCAAAACTCCGACAGAATTTTTTTAATTGTTTTTCTCCGAGGTTATTTTAAAACATATTCAGGAGCAAACAAACTTGTATGGACTTCAAAAGAATATAAATTTAAAAGTAACATTGGACGAGATAAAAGTATTTTTAGGAGGTATTCTCATGTCTGGATACGCCAAGTATCCCAATAAAAGATTGTATTGGTCAAGCAAACCTGACTGTCCTAAACTGCTCTGTAATAGCATGAGAATGAAGAGGTTTGAACAAATACTAAATAACTTCCATTTGAATGACAACCTACAAATCGATGATATGGATCGCCTTTACAAATTGCGACCTCTAATAAATCACCTAAATATATCATATCTGCGACATGGTGGGATTGATGAAAATTTGTCAATCGATGAGAGTATGATCCCGTATTATGGCAAGCATTATGCCAAACAATACATTCGCGGTAAACCAATCCGATTTGGTTTTAAAAACTGGGCGTTAAATTCAGCTAACGGTTTTATGATCCAATTTGATATATATATGGGAAAAACTGCAGAGTCTACTCTAAAAGGATTTGGTGTAGGTGGTGATAAAGTGCTTGACCTCCTCTCAAAAGCTAATGTTCCTTCTAATAAAGGATTCAAGGTAATATAACCATAGTATACCCATTCAAAAAATAAAACTTATTTTATGTATTTCAGGTATTCATAGACAATTATTTTACCTCCGTGAAATTACTGCGACACTTATCATCCATCGGAATATGTACTTCAGGAACGATAAGAGAAAGGCGAACAGAAAAATGCCCTCTTCGCTCAATCCCGGTAATGAAAAAAGAAGAAAAAGGATCTGTAGATCATAGATTTATAAATAATGGAAACATATTGCTCACACGATGGAAGGATAATAATGTTGTCACAATTGCAACAAATTTTGATGTGAATGAAATGGGATCGTGCCAACGATTCGTTAAAGGAAGGGGTGCTGTAAGTATTTCCCAACCAAAAGTTTTTCATCGATATAATATGGGCATGGGAGGCGTTGATAAGATGGATCAATTAGTCGCAGCCTATCGCTCGCGAATCAGACAAAAGAAATGGTGGTGGCCAATATTTGCATATCTACTTGATGCCTCAGTTGTTAATGCATGGCTGCTGATGAAGAAATTAAATCCCAATGATCCAACATGTGCGTCTCTTCTTATTTTTCGCCGAAATCTAGCTACATCCTACCTTGAAACGTATGGTTCCCCATCTATAAGAGGTTCGCGCACTAACAAAGTGACGACTGATACGCAATATGATGGCAGAAACCACCTTATTGAGTATTGCAAAACTGATAAACGATGTGGACATTGCGGAAAAAAACTAACTTTATTTGCAACAAATGTGAAAAGGGGCTTCACCCCAAAGAATGCTTTAAAATTTATCATACGCCTAGTGTACCCACTGTGCAGTGTCCCTTATAAGGGACGGTCCGTAACTCTAAAACTATAAGTTTTTTTGAATAAAATGTTTTTAAAATGGATTAATCAGTTAATTTTTATTAATAATTGGTAAAAATTATTTAAGAAAGGAGGCCAGGGAACTTCGTCCACTAATGGGTTAATTATTACTTTATAAATTTAGTCACAGCAGTGGCCAGTAAAATTTCAGTAACAGTGTGAGAAACAATCAGGGTTGCCGATAAACAGTGGCATAAAAAGGGTGTTTAAAAAGAGGTATTTTAAAGTAAAATAAGGTTAAGTTCTTGTGAACTAAAGAAATAATATTTAATGTTAAAGTAAGAAAACAAAAACAATTGGTTGATTATTGAGTTCTTGTTACGACTTTGATATTGTTTAAACTTTTCATTTGCTTTAATGAAAGTTTAATATAATATATCTAGTTTTTCTAAGAAATATTTGGGTAAAGTTCCCTGATGATCAATTTCAATTTGTTTTTAATAAAACTGTTAATATTTTACTACATATGTATGTAAAATATTAATTATAGGAAATAGCGCGATTAAAAATTTAAAATACTGAAATAATATTTATTTCAATTAAAAAAGCAACAAAAACGAATTTTAACATTTAATTAAATACATTAGACTAAAATAAAAATAATTATACATACTTGAATTATAAATCAATGTTAAAACTAAAAAAACATTTCACATGTTCATTCCAATCTTAGTCATATTATTAAAAAAAAGAAGTTACTTTTGTAAAAACTTTTGATAATGTTTAGGCTCTTTTTAGAAATTCTCATTTTAAATTTTGTAACGAATTCTTTACTAGGAGCTCTGATTCGAGCAAATTGAGGCATGGACTCACACGTTTATATATTAAGTTTGTTTGTAATTTTATTTTTAATCAGTGATAGTTTTCAAAAAATTCGTGCAGCGAAAGCTCTACAGCAAAGTAAATATACATATGTATATGTATGTAAAGAATGTATATAAATTTGAATACATATTATGTATATATTTTCATCAAATCTATTTTCCAAATTTCCTATCTCGAACCAAATCTTTTCTGCGTTAGTTATCTTCATACGTTTTGCTGTTTATTAATTAATTGGAAGCTTTACTCATTTTGAATAAATGATATAAATTTTGTTGAAATGATACAAAGGGATAAATTAAAAAATTATCATAAAAATAGTCATTGTCACGAAAAAGGGTCAAAAGTGATACTTTAGTGTTACAACGGCAACGCTGGAAACAATCCGTTGCAACAAATTTCAATCCTTTTAGTTTTTCTTATTTTGATCAAATATGACCTGATAGATCGTAATGACTTATACCAATACGATTTTTCCAAAATCGTCACCAGCATTATTATTATAAGTGATGATAACAGAACGTCCATTATGTTCGTTGAACATATTTCTGCTCTGTTCTGTTCTACTCTCATGTTGCTTTTTTGCTTTGCATGCAAAAGAAGCAACAACAATGAGACTACGAAGAGAGAGCGAAACAATTCAAAGACATAAAGAAGCTCATGGGGTCAATTGATTTATTCAATTATAGAACATTTGGATTTTTTTACAGATCGTTTAAGGAAAAACTAAAAAAACGTTGATTTTTTTTAATGGACAATTTTAATATATTTTCTTTTGTTGGTTAGTAACGCATAAAGTGAACAATTGGACTTTGAGGGGAATAATTATTTAGCAAAATGTGTTAAATGTCGGTACCTATAACAAATTGTTTCAATTACATATTTATTTCTTATTGTGTGTCACACGCAATATTTTCTACTTTAAATTTGATATACAAATTATTTGTCAAATATTATTTTGCATTCAGTACGATAATTTACAGTGTAATTTTGAAAACTTATTCAACTGACAGATAATTGAAATTAAATTATTTATAGATAAAGTTGCTTTAAATTCTTTTGTAAATTTTTAGACAAAAAAGGTGGTACAAAAAAGAAATTTTGGCATCATTACTAAAATTTGATGGAAATACTGCTTACCAACCAGATAGGAGATTTAAAAGCCAACCATTATGCTTGTAAAATGCATGCAAATGTTGCTAAAAAATAAACACAAACTATATAAAAATTAATCAGTGCTCAATGCTCATAAAAAATTAAAAAAAGTGCTATAGAATATACAGCTGCGATACAAAAAATAGCATTATAGAGAAACTTTGTCTTCATAACAGAATTGTAGTTCTATTTAGTAACAAAACAAAATTACTTTCTGCTACATATACTCACTGTTAATGAGATTATTCGCAAAATACTGTCTGAACTTGACAATTTATCGGTGAAAAATAGCGCTTTCACAAAATGAAAAACCATAATAAATAAACACATGTACATACATATGTAAATATAATTAATTAATATTTTGTGACATGAACTTTGTTGTCACATTAACACATTGCTATATTTGGGATCATTATTCTGTTTGTAGGTCTAGAATAGAGATATTTCTTGCTCCATATCTGCTTATCCTTAATCGTGATTATCCAAGAAATCGGAAACACTCAGCATTATGGGAAATATTTATGTCCACCTCATAATGCTCAAACTTCGGTAATTTGTAGTCTTGGATTGCTATCCAGTATTATACTCCACTTTCAATTGTCCGGTAGCATACGCAAGATATCTTTTTCCGAGAATTAAAACAATATAATAGTAATACGTCCATCAAAAATTACACCATGACGGGTCAGTTTAGCTGACGTTTTCTGAACATTATTCGTTTACTCACTTGTCTTACAATCAATAGTGGAACTATTGGTGGACTAAACGCCTTCAGATTGTGTTCTCACAATTGATACCGGACTGTAGCAACACGTGTTGCTATCTGCAGATAATTTACCAACTCCAAGGGAGCCTTAAATGGAGTCCTTTCATTCCTTGTAGTCCTTTCATCAATAAATTGCAGATTTTCTTCCACTCGTTTAACCTTTTTCAAACCGGATTCATGTTACACTACATTATACTGTAAAGCATGTTACTCTGTTCATCATTTCGTGCGAACTGGTATCAACAGTCCATATAAAAAAATTCATGTGAAATAATTGCAAAATCATACTGCTGAAGTTGTACTCTGTTCATTTTGTAAAAACGTACAAAATGTTTTTGGCAAAATTTCTTTCCAACTACAAAAATTTTCTGGCAACATATTTTCCAACTGCGAATTAAGTGTGTTCGAAGTACCCAAAAGTTTTTAAAAAATTTTACTGCATTTTACGAATTGCGTTCGTTTACTCAAGTTACAGTAAATGAGAACACAAATTGAGAGCGTAAAGTGACATTTCACGGCTGAGAATTTACCTAATTTTTACTGCAGAAATTTCTTGTAGTAAAATTTAGTAAAGCAAAAAAACATATGATTCAAAAGGTAAACAAACAAAATAAGAAAACAAAAAGTATACAATTTGTGCAAAAATTATTTAAAAAGAGAAAAACTGAGACAAAATACTAAAAATTAAATTAAATAAATTATTTTTAAACTATTCGTTAGTTAAACATGAATACGCCTTTTAAAAGCAAAAAACGTTGTAGAAACTATTTACAGCCATTTTCTTTTTTATTTTGTTATTTCGTTGGAGCTGTAAAAATGCTAAGTATATGGTTACTTAGTACTGCACTTGCTTTTAAGGTAGTCAAGAGCAATAACAAATAAGCAAATACTTTTGAATAAATTTAATCAGACACAAATTAGGAAAATCAAATAAAAATAAAATAAACACATGGAAACGATTATAGAAAATAAACTGTTTATATTTTCTTAAAATATTCGTGTTATAATAAATATTGCATCGAATACCAACAAGAAAAAAAGAGTTGAGTAGCCGATAGTGTAAATATATTTCAACACTATATTGATTTGCAATCACCTGTTTCCTTAATTTTCTAATTTTTAAAATTTTTCCGTTCGTGTACTTTTTTGAGCAACAGCTTTTTTTGAGAGTAAATTTTTCAGTTTACTCACTAATTACTCATTTACTGCATCTTACTGTAAAAAGTTCTCGAACGCAGATATCATTTCGTACGCAATTAATTGTACACAACAGCTGATCAGATTTTGCTTGACATTGTGGTTTTAATTTTAAGTTTGTTACGCACAAATAATTATTTAAAATTTAAAAACTTATTTCCTTAAGGTAAGACCTTTTTGCAGAAAGTGTGTCTGCAAAGAGCTCTTCCGTAGCAATTACAATTTGCATTAATTGATGCGTTGCAGCACAAGCTCCTAATATTATTTAGTTTTCCATTGGTCTAAATTAAATACTTGAGATATAAACATGATTTTTGTTTACATAATTAAAACAATATTGCGTACTTCAAGGCAATAAAACCGATAAAGTTTTTCTAAATCGTGGTGTTGTCACCATTGGCTAGTTCTCAAAATTTTCAAACAAAATAATCAATGTTGCTTAACATTTTTCACAAATTTAAACAGAATGCTAGGCTTAACGAAAAGCACACTAAAAATTTTCTATACAGAAAATTATTCATATTGACCATAGTGCTGTTATTTATTATACCGGGACTGTATTCAGTAAATTATTTAAAATCAATCAACTTTGTTGCTTGTTCTATTGTTTCACACTTGCATTCATTCGTTTAGAAAACCCGTTGAATGGAACATTTATTTAAGTTAAACATGCGAACCGCTTAAATGTTTTTATTTTGCATCAAAGTATTCATAATTTTGATGTGTTCTCGTAATATTCTTTTCCAAATCCGCGGAGTGACATTTTTTGTCAAAATTTATTGTTTATGTTGGCAGTAATTATCATTACTAGTGTATCCAGTGGTTTACTCAATCAACCGATTTTTAGAAATTAATATTAAACATTTACATAAATACGTACGATAAAATACAAAAAAAAAACATAATAAATAATAATTTCTATGCAAAAGCAAAATGGGCAAACACACATGCACACTTTGTTTATTTTTCATGCATGATACATGCATGTGTAATAAGTGTGCATGTGTTAGTAGCAACTTTAACCGCTTATAGCTTCCCAAATATCGAACCGATTTAAATAAAAATTAAAATTGTGCACATCTATGTAAAACCCCGTTTAAAAACATATAAATCTTTTCAACATTCGTTCAGTATTACGGCCGCAAAAGGGATAAAAAAACGTGTTTGCCTATTAATAATATACATTACTTTTTCAATGAGATTGAAGTTTTAAAATGGAATCAGTTGTTGTCCTTTCTGTGTTTACTTGCAGAAAAAAAGTACATAAAATAGAAAATTTGTATAAAACTTTTTATTTTGTAAGACTCTGTTTATCTTCGTGTACCAACTTGAGTTATTCGAACTTGAACTTAAATTCGATTAATATCGAATGCATTGATATGTCTCTAGTCTCAAAAATTTTAAAAGTGTTTTTTGCTATTGTATATTTAAATCAGTTCATGTTTATTTTTATTTACATATTATGAATTAATCTATATTATTAATAGGCAAACAGGTGTTTTTATATCCTTTTTACGACCGTGATTCCGAACCGATTTTAGAAAGATTTATATGTTTTTAATAGACTTTTTACATAGATGTGCACAATCTTAATTTTATTTAAATCGGTTTGGAATTTTGGGAGCTATAAGCGTTTAAAAATCCTACTAACACATGCTCAGTTATGACACATACATGTATCAGCTTCAAGTTGAAAAAATAAACAAATTGTGCTTGTGTGTTTGTCTAAATTGCATAATAAATGAGGCAGAGTTTTAAGTTGCTTCCTTAAAATGTTTTTTGTTTTTGCATTTAATCATATGTATTTATGAAAATGTTTAATATTAATTTCTACAATGCGGTCAATTGAATCGCCCGCTGGATACACTAGTCCCAATTCATCGACAAAAGCGATTACCGTTATGATGATTATGAAAGTTATCGATGGGATGCGAACCCTAGTGAAAATATTTACTGTTTGTATTTCAGTTTTAGCCTTTTCGAAATTGACCTTTAGAATTAAAAAAAGCTTATTAATCAGTACCAGCGATAAGTACTGCTAATTGTGAACTGTTTTCAAAATCGTCAAAGCACAACTCTTTACATGAATTGCAGGATATGAAAAATAAGTAAATAATTAAATACAAGTGCTAAAATTTAAATTAAAATGTCTTGACTTTTTTTCGTTTATTCAAATATATTTTTGTTCCTTGTTTATTTTAATGTAGATCACAATTGTTTTATTTGTTTGTTTATTGTATTTTTAGTATTTAATGTAAACTTCACTATAATACACAAACGTATATTGTAAGTACATAAACAAATACGAGTATATATGTATTGTAAAAAGACAAATTACTGATAAGAAACGTATAAAAACTCATTTTGCTATCAATTAGTTTGCAATAAATAAATATTTTATTTAATAAGTAATTTTTATTCTTTTTTTTTTTTGCAAAACTGTGTGTATACATTTCGTTTTCACGGTGATTACGAAAATCTCTGTAAAAGTTGTAATCTAAGAGATTTATGTACGTATTTGATCTTTGGAATTGATAACGATCTGTTCACAAAATATTCTCTGTTCGGGCAGATCATTATTTATGATGGATATTAAATTAAAGACCCAACTTTTATTATATTTTAATTCCAAAACCCCCACATACCATATTCATTGAATAAAGTTGGAAATATAATATTAATTCCTAATTCCAGACATCAGAACATTTTTTTATGTCAGACTACGTACAAAGTAATTTATATTAGGCTAAAATTCGTAACATTTTATTCCAAAAAGACAGGTCGAAATTAATTACCTTTTCTCTTGTGCCTTGGAATATTGCGTCATGTTCAATTCTTCCAGAATAAAAAGCTACGAACTTCAGTCTATTACAAATTGCTTTTCATCAAAGTCTGTAATAGTCATAATAATAGTCATACATAATTGAATTTTCTTGATTTTCAATATGTCAATATTTACGAATTTTGTTTTCGAATGCCTAATACATACGAGTAAAGTTTATCAAAATCAATCTTTTTAACATTGAAGTACATATTCTTTGTATTATCCGAATGTATCGTGCAAAATCCTCTTTAGTGCTGACTCATATTTACAACAGATCAAAGTAAATGTTAAACTTCCCTTTGTTTAAAAATTTCATTAATGGCATCTCCAGAACTTAAAATTATACAGACTTTTATTTCAAATTAAAAATAAAATGTGAGAAGTTAAATTAATATTATTTTGTTATTAATAATTACTGTTTGTTGAAAACGCCATAACTTTGAACATTTCCAAATAGAAAATTAATCCAATCATCCATTTACTTTTTTTTTTGTTTTTAATATGATTATATATTTTTTTTAATTTAAGATTACTAAGTACTTTTGTGTTATTGGTGTTGCTATAAAAATTCTATAAAACAAAATTTTTGTTTACTTATTATCGACTCTAAATATAAAAAAATATGTTGACCAATAACAAACAAAAATAAATATATTTTGAGATAGGAAGCTCTGAAATGGGTTAGACATTATTAAATCAGTCTGCACATTGATAGATAATGTTTACTACATATTAGGTGTCCAGCTTTTCTAAGAATAATATGCACAGACAACATTTAATAGTGTTTACCAGCTTTACACTGTACAATAACATTGAAATGAAATTTAAATAGTTTAGCAAAATTTATTTCATCTCTATTATAGTTTTAAATTTATTCTGGTTTCATTTTCGTTATTTGCCAAGTTTTAACTTTCTTAGTTAGAACTTATTGGTTTCCAAATACACATTCATATCGGTCATTTCCTCCCAGAAACGCCATATCTCAACAAAAAACTCTTTCTTCAGAAAACGACTTTAAAGTTTTTAATTTTCTTTCACACAATGGAAAATAAAAAAAAATCCTCTCAAGATTCGGCTCTTGAGAGAAATATTTGTATAAATTTTTTACACAATATGGAAAACGATACGAACAATATATCTGCATTCTTAACTCAAAAACTAAGTTATTTGAGTTATGACGTTGTTTGAGTAAATGGGCGATATGTATGAATGTATATATAAAAACCATTAAGTAATAACTAAGAAAGTTAAAACTTTTTGCAATAAAATTTATTAATATAAATAAAAATAAACATGAATGATGTCGTCTGAGAAAATATCACTAGCTATTGCAAAACTTACCAAGTACGAAATCGAGATAAATTAAGATATAAACACATTCACGACAGCAGGCTACACGCGTACACGGCTACAAATTTCTCTGGCTTTTTCAAAAATTTTCAACTTTTTGCTTTTTGAATGTGGGTTACTTTTTCTATTTTGTATTGTTTCATCGACTTTTAAATGATATTAAATATTTCAATTTTTTCAATAATTGGGTTTAGGCATGAGGCGCATATGTATACGAATTTGGCATATGCTTAAAAGTTTGCATACGCCTTTCAACAAATAACATATGTATGTATCATCATACGCATGAAATTTGTTAATCACTAATAATATGCTGTTTACACGATATGCTAAAATTACCAACATACGTTTGTTGGTATTGTTAAGAAAGTGTTAGCAAATGCGGTTAAACATACGTATGCTGAAAAAAATTTGCGTTTACACGATATGCAAGCAATTGTAACAAATTTTTCAGCATAAATATACTGATTCAACATATCGTCTAAACTTAGCTTAATTTGCCAACTGAATTTCATATTCTTGCCGAAATAAATTATTGAAATATTTGAAATCGGCAAAGATAAGTAAAGTATGTAAAATAAGTAACATATCATAAAATAAAATACAGTCAAAAAGGTTTATAATGTTTAATTAATCACAACTAATCAAGTTCTAGGAACTCCCTTGGAAAGGAGAAAAGGCGAGACCAAATGAAATGGTGAAACATTAGGTCCACACTCTCATCCAAATACTGAATAAACATATAAAACGCGAGAAAACTAAACTAAACTGAACAGGCTGCAAAAGTGTAACAGTTTCTTGTCTTGAAAAAGTTAAATGTATCGTTTTCTATGTTCCAAAAGAACTGATTTGATTATTAATTTAATTAAACAAGAAAATAACGTGTAATTCATATGAACAAGTTTTTCAACTTTCTTATCCTATGAAAATGTATACTGGCTTATCTTAGCATACGTTGTTCCAATTTTGCTCCTAACTGTACTAACGTACTACGTATTAACCTTAATTTCTTTGTCCAATTATATGAAACAATAAATGCAATTTAGTTTATTCCATTATAGAAGGAAACAAAAAAACCAATTTATTTATTTATTTATTTCTTCAGATATCATGTCAAATATGATATTTGGAAGAGATTGTAACTCGAGAGAACGAATTTTCTCTAATTTTAAAGCGTATTTTAAATTGTGTTTTTTTGTAAATCCTAAAAAAGAATAGCAACCCAAAAGTGTTCTGTTTTATATACAGTGGTGGCGAATATATATTACATTTGACAAGAGTCACGTTTAATCCATGAACCGAAAATAAAATTTGTGTTCAAATATCAGAATGTCTCAATTAATTTTCAATTTATACTTAGAAAATTAATATTTGATTTTTATTTTTTCATCGTAAAATCATTTACTTGTTGGGTTATATTTTTTCGTTGACAAATAACGATTATTTTTTTTATTTATTAAAACCGCAGCAGCTATAAAATAAGTTTAATATTTCTATTCAAAAATCCGTAAAAGCAACATCAATTGAATAACGTAAATTCTATTCTATATAAAATATCAATTAAATTTATATTGCATCAATTAGTTGCTTTAGTACTTTGTAAAAAAAAATAAATTTGTAAATACAAATTATATAAAACTTTGCTACAATGTGAAAGTTAAGGCAAATCAAAATTCGTTTATTAATTAAATTTTAACACCTGTTCATGTTTCGGGAGAGAAAATTTTTGCGCAAAACAATTGCAATAATAATTAAAGTAATTTTTAAAAATTAATTTATATCCACCACACTTAGAAGCAAATAAAAGCGGTAATTTTTAATCGTTTGTTGGAATATATTTTGGGACTGGAAAAGTAGGAGAATTAAAATCAAAGCTCATTAAGTTCTCATATTTATTTTGAACAGTTTCAATTAAAGATATTTATAGATTTTATAAAAGGTTTCGTTTTAGGACAGCATGAGCATTATAGTATATGTAAGAACAAATAAATTTCTGAGGTTTTATCATTAAATGCCAGTTAAGAAAAAATCAAAGTGGCCAAACAAAATCACTTCCCCTATTTTATTAGTTTAAACTGATCTACGAAATGACGGTTATTTTCATTACTTGACGAATTCTGTCCTGACAGCGTCCTAATTCTGTTCACACGCAACAAACACAAATTCAAACGTTTGAAATATTATGGTTTTATCATTTGATATCAAACATTTGCGTTCAAATTGATATTCATTTAACGATAAATAAATGACACTTTCTCCATTTGATATCAAGTGCTAATCTCAAAGTACTGTCAAACTGTAAAGTGATACTCTGCATACAACTTGACATTTTTGCCCTTCATAAAGTATGAAATAAAATGGTTTATATCGTTTTCTTTTCGAAAAAAATTTAACATATCTTACTTTTTATAAAAAAAACAAACGACTTAAGAAACAAACTTAGTGTTAAGTTTTTTCGTTACGGAATTTCTTAATTTGGTCGCCGCGCTCAAAGCCCGTAATAAAAGCTATGCAATAGCTTAATTGCTATTCAAAGTTTTCTTAAGACGCAATTTTTGCCTCGTAAGTGATGATGCAACAATTTCTAATAAACTCACTATTTCAAAAAATCATTATATTACAAATTTTCAATAAAAATGGCGAAAAATGTTGCACTCTTTTTGAAAAGAAAACGCCATTAGTGTAAGAAATATAACTTTAAAAAATTCAATTTGCTTAGGCCCGTCTCTCTAAATGCGAAAGAATATTTCATTCGAACATTTACATATATTGAAATCAAAACAAATTTAATTTTTTTAATTTTGCTTTTAACAAAAATGTTCGAATGAAATTTTCCTTCGCATTTAGGAAAACAGACCTTTCAGTTTTATTATGTGGATTCTTCAGTATTCCTAAAATCAAAATCAAATTAAATAATGTACATATTTTTAACACAAATCACAAACAATTCTTAAATTTGTGAAAGATTATTTAAAAAAAATATTTTTACCAATTAATAATAAATACATACAATGAAATAAATTAATAAAAGATTCATTGATGATCTGCATGGGCAACAGTGATGAAGTACCCCTCAATTTCAATGTGTTTTTAATAAAACAATCAATATTCTACTGAATATGTAAAATATAAGAATATTTTTTTTGGTATTAAATGATAAAACAATTGTGTTTGTTGGGAGAATATAAAATAAGCACAATAACAACTACAATGCATTATATGCTTTTAGTTAATTAGAGAAACAAATTACGAAGACTTTAAATCAGTACTCTGGTGGTCAAAAGAGTAATATTTAAATTTTGTTTGATACCAAAGCAAAATGTAATTTTCCATCACTGATATCAAAGTGTTCTGCTACAGCAACATGCACATTACACAAACTGCCCATACACGGTACAACGCATAATACAATGAGCAAGGTAGAGCCGTTAAAGCAGCTGATCGCTTCTGATATGTTTCCTGAATAAGAAAAAAACAAACAATATTTTTTTGCTTGACAGTAAGAAAACATAAAGGTTTCTGTTGTACTAAAGGGTTTACCATGTTTATTATATCATGGTACAACGAGTGGCACCAACGCTTCATTGAGCGTACATACCAGTCGTAGCGTATGCTACGCTCTACTTTGTATCAAAACAGGTGGTTGGTTGGTTGGTTGTATGTTTATTTGAATTATTTAACTTGGTTTTAATTTTTCAATGTACCTATTCAATCTGATCTTACAATCACAGTTATTTCCCTTCTCTTCGTAAATATAATTCAAAATCTTTTTCATTATTATAAAAAAGTGAAAAATATCTTTGTAAATTTTATACAGAAATTATACTATTTCCTTTTCTTTCAGTTTTATTTGTTTTTTCTTCACAAACTGAAACTCACTTTTGTTGTATGATAAATTACGCGTTTTCTTTTATTTTATTATTCAACCCCTTAAATTTATGTGTAATAATTTGTTTTCTTTTATATTTATATTTTTTAACATATTTTTATTTAGTAACAGAAAATAAAACACTACATATATCAATTTAAATATATCGCTGTTCCTGTGTTCTAAAGAATAAAATGAACTTTTCTTAGATTAATTTTAATATTCCACGTGCTAATATGAAACAACTAATTAATGGTGAACCGCACTGTCGAGTGGTTTAATAACGACTGTTTTTATTACTGATAGTGAATGTGCCTCCAATTTACTGAAAATAACTACAATAACGGAGCAATAGCAGATTTTTGAGTAGAACGAAATTCTGATAATGACGAATCATTTCGTTTTTCTTTCAATTTAGTGATATGTTCTCGGATGGATATTGTTGTTGCTGTTCTCTGGAAACAGTGTTGCCGTTCCGATTACTTTTTAAACAAAAATTGTTTATTATTTACTCTACATAATATAATTTTTATATGATTACTGTTTTGACAAAAAAATATATGTAAATGACTTTTAATTATTTTTAGGATTATTTAGATAAGCGAATGAAGTGTGGCAGGGGGAAACTAGTTTAGAATCGTCTAAAACGTTTAATAAATCGACAAATTTGGAAGTAAGACTTGAATTGTTGGAAAATTACTGCTGAACTATTTTCAAAAGTAATTTAAATGCAAAGTGTTAATAAACGTAAACTAAATATAAAGAACCCTGGAATGAAAGTTAATTTAACTTAATTTGTAATATTTTTTAAAACTGCTGCAAAGAACAATGTTTTGTAATTATAAAATTAGTTATAAGTAGCTAGTATTGAGAAAAGGAAGGGAGATTTAATAAAGATAATTTGGTTTCAAATCGCTCGATTTCAAAAATTAAGTTCTACTAAATGGTTTTCAACGTTTATAATAAATTATTAGATCTTAAAGTTCATTCACTACATCGTACGATTAACAAGTATTTGGCAATAATCCGTACATGTACATACATATACACTTCACGAAATTAATTATAATAAAACGCCTTTTTATCTAAACGCATGAAAACACTGAAACAAAAAATAATAATTTTTTTTATTTCTTAAATTTGCTCGCAGCAGACACTATTTTTAAAGAATTGTAAATATCGTCGTCTTAAATGCAAAAGGGCATAACTACACTTTATTTAAAGGAGAAACTAAAAACGTTTGCAATCATCTTAATTTTTTTTATAATATAGAGACTTATTTATTTTTGAACAAGACAACAGTTATAGTTTTGCAAAAGTGTATGCACATAGTTACACCTTTTTGCATTGAAAAATACATGCACTTGTATTTACCCCCGTTTAAATTTCTTTAATAAAGGGCTCAATTTTGATCGTAGGAGTCTAAAATTTTCGGTGAACATGTAGTTTGACAAGATCAACTATAATCAATCAAAAACTCAATTTTGAATATTTGTGTAGTTACGTCCGTTTGCATTTGAGGTGAATATATACATATATTAAAAACAAAAACCAATAATGTATATAATAGAAAATACCTTAATATATAAAGCCATAATTTTTTTTTCAAAATCAAGTTTTCTGCATATTTCGAAACATTGGGAATTAAAAATAAGTAATACGTGAATAATACATAACAATTATATCAATCAAATGCGATTTTGTTTTTTTTCGTTATAAGGTTGTAAATTTACATGAATTTTTATTTTGAATACATAATTACAGTATTGTTTGCCTCTCTCTAATATATGTAATTGCTCTTAAATTATGGTTGCTTCCATCATGTTTTTTCTTCGGGTGTAAAGCCGTGCTAATGTGTATGAAATATTAAGGCGAAACTGTTTTTACGGGATGTTCGTTACAAACGATAATTCTTTATAGCATTCGATATTTTTGCTAGTTTGTTGAAGAACTATCGATCAGAGCTGTAAATGAATCATTAATTTTTTAGTTAATTCACGAATCATTCATGCACTGAATTTTGAATTAATTATTTTTACGTGAAAAAATGAATTGCATGAAATTTGAATCAATTCAAACGAATTAGGATTGCCATTCATTTGACAAATTCATTTGAATTACGAAATGAATTGCAATTCATTTCTGCCTAATTGGTTTGAATTGATTCAAATTTCATTCAATTATTTTTTGTTGTGAAAAGAATTAAAATAAAATGAATTAAAATCAAAAAAGAATGATTCATTTACAGCTCTGCTATCGATAGTATCGAATTCTTTTAAGAATTGTTTGTTAAGGATTTTTTGGCTACATATATGTACATAATAATAGTATATTGCATTAAGGAAACAATTCATTTTGTTTGTTAATTTTGAAAGTGGCTAAAATGCGTTTAAAAAAAATTCTTTTTCTGTTTTTGACATTTTGTGCCAACAATTCGGTGTTTGTAAAATGAATTCGCCTTGCATAGCGGCAGCAATACAAGAACAAGTGGACACATGCGATCCTGCAATTAGCGAAAAAGAGGCCGCAGCTGTTCTATCGATACCGCCTAAAGAAATACGTAAAGAAACGTATCAAGTTTTATCAAAATCGGAGGTCTATAAAAAAAAGGTGATTGATGTACATATGTATGTACATATGCCAAATTTATTTATTTTTAATTTTTTCAATAATATCAATTTAGTATCCTTAAATACCTTCCTTTTAGAGGACTTTTTAGGAATTCAGAACGGAATTGTTGTTTCTCTATTTAACTACGAAAAAGTAATGAGGTGAGACCGAAAAAATATCCACGAGCATATAAAACCATATAGTTAGACGAAATAAGTTTAAAAATATTTGCTCAATTCACAACCCACTCTACTGGTGTATCAAACGTTGTTAGTAATTTCCACATAAATAGAAAGCTGCCAACAACATTTGGAAAACTTACAACTCGTACAATATGTTGCAAATTCGGCAATTTTTTTTTTCAAATTATAATTGTCGCTTTACGTTCGAACAGCGTTGGAAAATATTTCAAATGCAAGTGCTGTGTTGCCCAAATTGTGCGTTTGTTAAAAATAAGGTTTGACCTAAATGAAGCACGAGTGCTGTACGCAAGTTTGGGCAAAAAGTTAATAAGATTGGCTTGCTGGTGGACAACAATTATGGTCGCCATCGTCGCACGCTGCGTACCGACGAGAATGTGATTGATGTAGTCAAAAAAGTGCAATTCAATACAAGAACGTTGAAACGAAATTTCAGTCAATAGCGAGCGCTACAGGGCCATGATTATGGTCTGAAATGGAATGCATATGAACTTGAATAATACTTGTTTTCAGTAGGATGGCGCACCATGTCATACAGCAAATAAATCGGTAATCGTCTTATGAGCCGTCTTGGCGATGTGAATTGGGCTCCTCGGAACTGCGATTCGACGCCATCATATTTTTTTCTTGGAGTGCCGTTATAGACCGATGCTATGTGAATAATCCAGAAATTATCCACATTATTAAGGCTTATTATTGTCTTAGCAATTTGGAGATAGCACCAAAAACCGTCAACAACGGCTTGTTAAATTGAACTGAGGGGCTGACACATATGAATTGTCGTGTTCCATAAATAATGGCATTATTTGTTGTTTGTAATAAAGCCATAATACTCGTATACGAAAAGAAATTATGTTCAATTTATATTATATAAATTTAAAAAGGTACGTGTATTTGAACCACCCGTTACATGCAAGAGTACATAAAGAAACGTTTATATGTACATGTGTTTCACATAAATTGTGTGATAAAAATATTGTTATTGTTTTTTTCATAAAAAAATATCTCAAATATATTAGATTAACTTAAATATGTGCACACATATTCTCTGAGAATCGTTTATGTACAAGAAATAGAAAAATTCATGTTTAATTTAAGCTAATCTTTAATTTTCGTGCTGTCTCTAGTAAACATATTATATTGCTACAAGTACATCATATATACATAAATATGTACATATGTAGTTAGTGTATTGTAATCTATGATAGCACTGTTCACCACAAGTGAGAAGAGAACTTGCCAAAAGATAACAAGAGCCTTTCAATCTTTCAAGCACAATAGCAAAAAAACTTAATTTAAAAAATTTAAATAATATTTTTATTATTATTTATTATTATTGTTGTTTTGAATTAAAAATTGTATAGTTTTGAAATTTAAAGGTTAGGAATCAAAAATTGAGTTACGTACATACATGATACAATAAACAAGATAAAGCCGTTGAAACAGCTGATCGCTTATGATATATGTACATATTTTCTGAATGTCAAACTTAATAAGAAAAAACATAAACAATATTTTTTCTGTATGGAATTTGTTTGACAGTAAGAAGATATAAATGCTGTTTTTGTACTAACGCAAATAAAGTAAAGTAAACTTTGTATATGAAAAGCGATATACATACATACATAATTGAATTAATTACTCGTGTGATCAAAATCAAAATTATCTAGCAATTTCTACAAATTTTAGGCAATCGAGAATTAGAAGCTTAGCGATTGAAGAATATTCAATGTTCGTTGTAGGTTTAACTTGAACAATACAATTATTTGAATATGCAATTTTTGTAACTCGTATGCAAAACTTTCGTATTTTATTGTTGTCCGCTGGAGTATCTTTCGCAATACGAAAATATATTCCATTCAGGAAATATAATTTGTAGGCATATTACTGTGTTGGCTGAGTTAGGTTAGGTTAGGTTGCACAGGCTGCCCATTTAAAGCAACCGGCCCACTTGGGTCCAGAATAATAGGTCCATTTGTGATGCCCGTTATGGACAGCGAGAAAAAATAGAAAAATATTGGCTATCCTATATTTTGGTCAGTATTGAACCAACCGGTTTTCCGAATAAACTTGTTTATTCTCTTCAGATTGCATTCCGTAAGGTCTGCGAGTTCGGGTAAAGTTGAGTTACCTAGATACATGGCTCTGTAATGAGACAGAGCTGGACATTGGCAGAAGGAGTGCTTTACGGTTTCTTCCTCCTCTACAGAAGTCGTTGAAAGGGAGGTTTGCTGGGTTATTAAAGACTAAAATTTCTAAGTGCATTTGAAATTTAGCTCTGTCGTCCAATTAAGAACAGATCTAATAATACTTTATATAAATGTAAACAAAATTGCATGTATTACCATTTGTATGTAGTATGTACATACATATGTTCAATTTAATCATTTATCTACATACAAAATTTCTTTTAGTTAAATGGTGTCTGATTACTGGTTTGCTTCTGGAACCCATTGCAGTTTGTGATCGGATTATCACAGCTTATTAGGCCATAATTAGAACTTTAAACTTAAATGTTCTATTTTGAAGAACATACATACATACTTAAGATGTTTATTCTTTAATTGCAATATATGTACATACATACCAATTATATTGCCTGAATGGAAAATATTCTTGCGGCAATAGTAGTTTTCGTATTGCGGAAGATACTCTCGCTGTCACTAATAAAATACGAAAGTTTTGCATGCGAGTTTCAAAAACAGCATATTCAAATAATTGTGTTGTTTAAATTCAACCTATTTGTTTAACAATTGCTTCTGGAACAACTGAAAATACTTCGTTGTTCCAGAAAGCAAGCAATTTATTTTAAATCTAGATGGACAAAATATTCCTTTTCTTGATAATATAAGGTACTTAGGAGTAAATTTTTGCAAAGTTTTCAAATTTAATCATCATGCTAGAACAGTCCTTACAAAGCTCGAGGAATTAAGATTGTTTTTGGAAGAATGATTAATAGTAGGTATTTACCAGAGAAAACAAAATTGTTAATACCGTAGATTATGCATTAACAAACATTTTGAACGAAGAAATAAAAAATTTTCAAATGAATATACATACATACATACATACATATTTATATGATTTGATCTAATGAAAAGATTAATTAATTCTTTACACACACTGGACAATGTTTTATTTCAGAACATCATTCATAATCAAGAGGGTTTTAATTGGCTGAACACTAGCTACTACTCTCCGTTGGGTTATGTTGAGAACGAAATTGTTTGAATAATTTATTGTCAAAATTTTATGTTTCGAAAATTCCAAGTCCCCACAGAAGCTAATTTTATTAATTTCTCATAAGTATATCTTTTATTCCTTCTCTTTTTCCGTGGCTGATGCAAAAAATTAATTGTGGCAAAATATACTTTAATATAATTACCATCATATATACATACATATATACTAAAAAAATGCCAGTCAGCAATACAACCAAAATCTTTTTCATGACGCCATACAAACATCTTTATACGTTTGCATTCAGCAGTTGAGAGCCGTCGGAAGTTTTTTATATTTTGTAGTCTTCCCAATTTTATTTATTTCTTTTAACAAAATCACTGCTATAGTACTATGAGGAAGAAAGTCAGATATAAGAAAAAAATTCGTTTGTATAGAAAATGGTCCAACTTTCTGTAAAAACAAATAAAAAAAATCTGACGGTTTTAATGGGTTAACAAATTTATTAAAGGTTCATAAATATCTCAAAACCTTTTCAAAGATTTAAACGCATTTGATGGAAAATATACCGTATAATCACAATTTGGTAGTGGAACTTTAGAGTCCCATAACTCAGAAACTAATACTCGCTGCCAATTTTTTTCTTATTTTTCAATTTTCTATTGGATGGGTTATTTTTTAGTAGTGTGGCTAAACTTGATTTATTCCTTTATTTTAAATTGTATATACATAAATAAAATTTCAAACAAAATATTGCGGTTTTCTCATGGTTATGCCATGATCTGCCAAAGCTGGCGTCAAATCCTCAATAGCAAGTGTGTATTTACGATCTTTATTTGATTTTTTATCCTGAAATAAAGAACATCCATTTAAAATTTATACTCTTCAAATTGATGTGCGTATTTAGTAGATTTAATTAAATTGGTACCTTGTTTGCACCGTGACTCCCAGAGTGTTGACTGTTGCTCCTTGTCTTACAGTGCTGCAATGCATCATTTGCAATGTCTGATATAAATTTTTGTGCTGTTACAGATATAATGCGTACAATACGAGGGTCTACAGCCTCAAAACCTGCACTATGAAGATATTTTTCAGCTAGAGCATCTGGAACCGTGGGAGTATAGTCCTCCAAATGTTGCAAAAGTTCTCCGAGTTCTTCACCAGGTGCTGGTTCTAATTCTTCTGGTACATATTCCAAAGGTATTGTAACTTCGTCGTTACTTATAACCATATTGAGACCCTTACTTTCCAATGACAAACCAAATTTTTTTCGTGTAAATAAATTTTTGTTTGGTTTTTGATTGAAGTGTACTACGAATTGATAACCTATTTAATTGTCTAACAAATAGGAACGGGATGCCACTTATGAATGTGTACGTTTTTGACAGTTGATATCATGATATTGTTTTCTATATTATGAAAACAATATTAAGAGGTTACTTCTAAATTTTTTTAATAATTTATCTAACTAAGTAGCTAAAAATTGTGTTTCACATTAATCTTTTATTGAATTTCTAAAGTCATTGACTTTTAGTACGTCAGAGTCGTTAGTATGTTATTTTTTACATTTCATTAGTTTTAAATTTCCATTGATTTTATTTTTAGCTAAATTGAATTTGAAATGCTCATAGTTTAAATTAATACTTGTAATATTTTTTATTGGCCTTGGGGCTACTTGTATTACATAAAATGAATAAATAAATATTATAATATCTGATATAATGCAATAATACTAATATTGAAGTCCACACGTAATATAGTTCTCTCTGCTATGAAATTTGGCGTTTGCTGATAGCAATATATTTGATATTATATCAGGTATAGACACTATGAGATGGAAATATATTTGGTATAGACACTATGTAACATCTGGCAACTCCTCTAAGTTTTTTTATTGCAAATTCTATACATATTGATCTACTTTGACGTATATAGTTCGTATGTACATATGTACATATTTTTTATGTTGTTTGTATTAAAAAATTTTAATTAATTTAGAGCACAAAAGAAACCCTTTGCTAAGGTGAATTGTTTGTAATAATGATTGGTACAAATTTTGGAATATATCGACCTGCAAATGCTGGATCGAATATAAATGGTAGCAATCATCTGAATTCATCAGGATCTCTTAATCCCGTACAAGAAGTATGTATATCTTCATATAATTGTATATTGTATTTATTATAGTTGCTTTGGATTAATTTGTAGGGTTCCCAATTAAGTGATTTCATGTTGCAACTAGAAGATTATGTTCCCACTGTGCCAGATGCTGTAACAGCATTTTATCTTAATTCAGCTGGTTTTGATTCAAATGACCCCCGCATTATACGTCTCATATCAGTTGCAACACAAAAATTCATTTCAGATGTTGCAAATGATGCCTTACAGCATTGTAAAACTCGAACCAATAATCAAAACGGTAACTCAAAGCCGATCAAACCCAATAAAGATCGAAAGTACACCATGACAATGGATGATTTGGCTCCCGCCTTAGCTGACTATGGTATCACCGTTAGGAAAGCTCAATATTTCCCTTGATTTATATTAAATTTATTTTCTTATATAATTCTATAATTAGTTACATCACTATCAATTATAATTTCCAAATACATTTAATAAAATTATTAACGTAATACTTAATGACAGGTTTTGGATTTTATGCTTCCTTTACATGTATGAAGATATTAAAAGATGAATTAGTCTTTTGGTTGAGTTTACAATACATTATTGGCAGGTAATGAAACGTTTAAACGAACGCATAGTACCGCCAGCCACATGGAAAGCCAAAGTAGCGGTTACAATAGTAACTGTAAAATTTATTGATAGTGAGGCAGCATATAATTGTTGAGTATTTAGTAAAGTAATAAGACTGACAAATAAGTGGGAGCCGACGACATATACAATGTGTACAAAGTTGGTGGTATCGAAAGCATTAAAGAAAATCACACTCCAGAAGACGTGCAGTAAACATATTGATAATGCTTGAGCTGCTGACACCATAAAGAAATTTTCGGATCCTCCATTTAGACCCAAAGTTCCAGGACCAGCCTGTGGACATAGAAGTTAAGTATGTATTAAGGGCATATCTACACATTTCATTAACATTGACAACTCACCAAATCCGCCAATACGTTGACCAAGGCAAACATTGCCGAAATAATGCCAAATCCAAATCCCGATACATATGCCAATATGTGTTTATTTTCCAAGAGTCTTCTGTCGTCAGCTACTGCCTCCAGGCCTTCTTCAAATTTTCTCAATAATAAATACAGCAAATAACGGAAATACTCTTGGAACAATATGGAGAATACCGTACCAAATGCTAAAATATGCCGCAATGGTATGACGACGTACCAAAAGAGGGATGATGTTAACAAAGCCAGCAACCAAAAGAAAGCTGCTACTACTAGTATTATAACACGTATGGGATTTTTTGCTACTGTAAATATGAAAAGAGCAAGTGGTGGTCCAAACGCTACCATTGAGCATCCAAAAAACTCCGGTAAAGTCATTGTTTTGGAAAGACCTCTCGTTAAAATCAAAATTGTTCCGAATTCACTGCACAATCAAAAAATTTGTCATGCCAAAAAGAAGAAGAAAAAAGATGTGGAAGAGTTTAGCAATGCCAGATTCAACAATTGTGTTATAGATAGCAATGAATATGATATAGCATTTGTTTTTATTGTCATTTTTCCACAGTAAATGTACCTTTGTAGATATTTTGAACCGTTTTGGTATTTCACCAGGAGATTTTTTTCTTTTCTGTATTTTATAACTATATTTCGTACGTCAATAGAAATTTTTTCCCGTGAGGTAATTTTTGCAGAATTATATTTCTTATGAAGGTCCAAACTACAACTACATAATTCCCCCTATTGCGATTGGTGTTTTTGTGGCGAAAGACGGCCGTTTTAAGAAAATGAAATAATGATTCGCGAAAACGCTAATAAGTTTATATGAGCAACTACTTCACAAATGCGGGACTGCATTGCAGTGAAAAAGCATCATATTTTTACAATGCCCACGCAAATCTAATTAATGTACAACATACCTTGAATTTCCGCCCACAAGCCCCACAATAATCTAACGCAATAGACTACATACATAATTACCTAAGTCTGGCTACTCATTAAATCAAATACGTACATATGTGCATGTATACATATTTGTTGAAATTAGTAAAAAATCTCTTAATCATCAGAAATTTGTAAAATTACCGGTTGTTAGAGAAATTTTATATTGCTGTTTATTCCACTGGATATAGGACAAAAAGAGTCAAATGATGCAATGCGAGGAAAGTAAAGATGATGAGGGTCCCTCGAATACATTGGAACATTTCACTGAATTGGAACAAGTACTGCAAATGATTGACTTCATGCAAGGGACAGATTCACCAGGTTTTGAGAAGGATTTTGAACTTTATACGGAGGTGCTGAGCAGGTTAGTTTTGTCATCGTCGTCGACATGAGTATAATTATTGACATTTAAATTTAGGTATCAAGAACAGCCCCATCTGTTAGATATACATTTGGAATTGCTATTAAAAAAATTGCTGGACATGATAAGAAATCCCAATTTGCCCGAATCTCTAACGCATGCCGCTTTTAAATATCTCTATGTTATTTGTAAAGTGAGAACTTATAAAGTTTTAGTAAAGTTTTTGCCTCATGAATTAAGTGATTTAGAATTTGCACTGGAATTATTAGAAAAGCAAAATCCAAATGAATTCAAACATTGGGAAACTCGCTACATATTATTATTATGGATGTCGATTTTGGTGCTAAATCCATTTCATTTGTCTCGTTTGGATGCATATACCACCACTGCCATAACTGGCAATAATGAATTCCTAAATTCAGTTGGCCAAACTAAAACTAAAATGGAGCGAATATTTGATTTATGCAAGTTGTATATATCCACAAATGACACTTGCAGCAACATTTCGGCATATTTATCTGCTAAATATTTTATAAGGGCCGATATAAAAGATTTATATATGGAGCGTTTTTTTGACTGGATTATATCACAACATCAAGTTGATACGGTACAAATCAAATTTGGACAATTGGCGGCAGTAGCAGCTATTTTAAAACATGGAAAACGTGATGACTTAATTCCTTATGCGGACAAGTTGCTACAATGGATTATCAGTTGCCAATATAAGGATTGTTCGGACTTTTTGAAATACAAATTTTATATCAAAATCATACAACGTATTGGGTTGATTTACTTAAAGCCTCGCATCGCCAGCTGGCGATATAACCGTGGTACAAGATCTTTAGCAAAAAACTTAGCCCAAGAAAACGAGAGTTCTCAGGAACAAGAAAATTTTATAGATAGACAGCAAACTTCTAAAGAAGTTACTTCAGACGAAGAAGTTGTAGTGCCGGATGCCATAGAAGAAGTTATAGAAGAACTATTGCAAGGTCTTAGAAGTGGAGGTAATGATGTACGTTGGTCTGCAGCTAAGGGCGTTGGTCGTGTTACAAATCGATTGTCTAAAGAATTGGCTGATGAAGTTATTGGATCAGTAATTGATATATTAAATCCCTTAGAACCACACGAAGCTTGGCATGGGGCATGTTTAGCTTTGGCTGAACTGGCTAAAAGAGGTTTATTGTTGCCATATCGTTTAAAAGAGTTGGTTCCACTTCTATTGCAAGCTCTTTTCTACGATGAAATGAAGGGATACATGTCAGTAGGTCAACACATACGCGATTCTGCTTGTTATATGTGTTGGGCTTTTGCCAGGGCCTATAATCCAGAAGATGTTTTACCTTTCGTTCATGATATTTCTTCTGGTCTGTTAACGGTAGCCACATTTGATCGTGAAATAAATTGTCGTCGAGCTGCTTCTGCTGCTTTCCAAGAAAGTGTAGGTCGTTTGGGAAATTTTCCATTTGGTATTGAAATTTCCACATATACTGACTTCTACTCAGTTGGCCTAAGGCAAAACTCTTACTTGAACATTAGTGATTTTATAGCCCAATTTGAAGAATATAGGAAACCATTAATCGATCACTTAGTTGAACGCAAAGTAAATCACTGGGATTCCACTATAAGAGAACTTACTGCTAAGGCTCTACACAAATTAACTCGCCGTTCTCCTGAATATGTGTCGACAGTTGTTCTTGATCAACTTTTTTCAAAGACCGATTCCATTGATATCAACACTCGCCATGGTAGTGTATTGGCAATTGGTGAGATTGTGTTGGCTCTAAGTAATATTGAACAAGAAAATAAAGGCAGCCAAAAATATATGTCAAATCAATCTATAAGTAATATTAATGAATTGATATTGAAATTCCTACAAAGAGATTTGTTTCGCGGTATGAGTGGCGAAATTATGAAGCAATGCTGCACCGACTTTATACGTAACTGTAGCTTAGCAACAGTGGAAGTCACATCTCAGTGTTTGGGTAAGTCATTTTTCAGATTATACTTAAATATATAATGATTTTATAAATTTTTTCCATGGGTTTTCCGTTTAGAATCATGGCAAGAAATCGTTGATAAATGTTTAATA
This sequence comes from Gymnocheta viridis, assembly GCA_956483585.1. Lineage (NCBI taxonomy): Eukaryota > Metazoa > Arthropoda > Insecta > Diptera > Tachinidae > Gymnocheta > Gymnocheta viridis. The sequence goes on along the minus strand of OY101440.1, from coordinate 48,016,862 downwards.
AATAAAACTGCACCAATTAGGGAATCCGCCACATTAGCATTTGCTGAATTGTGTGAAAGTTACTATAATATGTCAGAACGTAGTGCAACTAATGAAGAAATTATTCGATTATATCTCAAAGGAGCTGAAACTGATGCTGAAGAACATATTCGAATGGGCTATATAAGTGCCTTAGGAGTGCTTCCTCTTTTTATGGTTCTGCCACACTTGGACGCTATCTTGCAAAGTCTGGAAAAACATTCCTTGACGCCTTTGCAGGCTTTAGCGGTGGGTGGTGTAGTAAAGGAAAAAGAAAATCATAATACAGAAAATTGGAGTGAGGCTCGTAGAGATAGTATTAAAGCCTTAAGTAATTTGGTAAAAACAGTGGGATACGACAAAAATAGTAGTGGTATAATAAAATATTGTCGTTTTAACTAAAAAATAAATACTACATATGTATTTTACAGTTTCTTTTGCTAACCCAAAATATCTGACGAAAATAATCAACTGTTATTTGAAAGCAATGGACGAATATACATTAGATAATCGTGGTGATATAGGTGCTTGGGTTAGAGAAGCTGCAATGAACGGTATTTTAAATTTCAGAAAAATATGTGTGATTTTTTTAACTTATTAAATGACTACTTTAAAGCAATTTATGAGCTGTTTTCCTGTTGCCCCAAGGATATTATACAGATTTCGCATATCCATGAAGTAATGTTGGATTTTATGCAACAAGCAGTGGAGAAAATCGATCGAACCAGAGGCCTAGCAGGTCGGCTTTTGTGTCAGTTAATACATTTAGAACCTAAACTACCAAATATACATCACCATGATCGCCTAAGAGAAATTTTTCCTTCGGATGTGAATAGTGTATTATGGCTTTTTGCTGATCATACATTCCCTTTATTTTGTTCTCTCCTTGAGCTGCCCGAATATTCCAAACGCATTTTACTGGGTCTTAGTGCCAGTATTGGTCAATTAACTGAGTCTTTGATAAAATACTCTTCAGCAGCGTTGTTTCAGTTTTTACGCAGCCATCCTGCCGAAGTACCAAGATTGTGTAATGAAATTTCTATGAATTTCGAAGAAAATTTGTTAAACGAACGTGTAACATATCCCATGCTGAATTTCTTAGACATAATTATTGCTTCAGGTATGGCAAACATTTTTCTACCGTTATTATAATATCTTGTTTTTTTTTCTTTTAGGCATCATAAACTCCGTTCTACTTGATGAATCCTACACATTTGCTGATGATATTTATCGTTTATTAAATTTTGAAATTAAAGGTCACAAAAAGCTTTACAAATTGGTTTCGAGCGTCAATGTTTTCTGCCAATTGGTACAAGTTCCCCGTTTATCCAAGAAAATTCTTTCAAAATTATCTATATTCTTGGGTCTTACACATGTTCACATTCGAAAAACCACTGCCACTAAATTATATGAAGCCTTAGCCTTACACGGAGATGTCTTTGATATTTCTGAAGAAAATATGGATGAAATTTTAAATTTACTTTCTGAAACAGATTGGGGCTTGCCCTTAGTTGAAGTAAGACCTTTGCGTAACCATTTGTGCGATTTAATGGGTATTAAACTACCCATGTCGGCTGCATCAACATCTGGTACTTGTAGTAATAATAATATGTAAATGTAACTTCTCCAATACATATTAGTATCATAACATAATAATATTAATTGATGAGTTGCTAATCAGCTGTGTTGAACAATATATCATCGCGTCGTTGATGTTATCGCCTAATTTCAATCATTCCGATTGGTGTTTTTTGAGTTCGGGTCTTGCGAATCGTACTCACAAGTATTCACAACCCCGTGCGTCGGGCCTCTGACGTCTCGTGATAACCGCCACAAAAGTTTGTATAAGAATTTAAACTGGCAATATGAGCACTCTACACCCTGCATTTTAAACTAATAACCATACAAAATCTTAAGTATGTACTTTTAAAAACGGATTCTTCTGCTAACACGTTTTAAATAAATAATATTAATTTAACAAATTTTATAGATCGTTGAACATTTCTTATTCAATCACGTGTGCATGAGAGTAAGTACCAAAAAATCGACGGAATTGAGTATACATTTATGTTTCTTGAATAAAAATTGATTGAAATACATTCCAAAAATGTTTCGTGCTTTTAAAATAGAGAAAATTTAAAGATCTAAAGAAGTATTTATTTGCAGTTGGTTGTAGTTGAATTTCTTAGTATTCAACCAAGTATGGCAATGTAAACAGCAGCCAAAGACGATGGAAAAAGGATGAGCGTTATGATATTTATGTATATAGAATAATTATTTATCAAACATGGGAATTTCATATTAAAGGAATGAAATGAATTTAGCTTTCAAAAAATTCTTAAATTAAATAGGAATTCGTAGTCCGATTTGAACTTGAGCCAACCAATACCTAACCAAAGCACTTAGTCTCTGGAAATAAAAATAAGATATTTTTTTCATTTTAGGATGAAATTTTGTTTATTTTCATGGTTTTTGCAGATTATATTTATTGATTTGCCAAATTGGTTTTACACAAAATTTAATTATTTTTGATTTGAATTATGCTATTAATCATAAGACTATAAATAGGTGAATTTTTCTGCATCAATAAAATATACATATGTACATATGTATGTATGTATTATTTCTGGTCTCTATATAATTGAAATTCTTTTCTTTGTGTTAAAAAGAAAATGCTTCGGGAAAAATTTTAAAAATTTTGAATTTTTTAAAAAAATTTCGAAGACTTTTATAGTAAACATAACTTAACAAATCTGCTTCCTTAACAATTGTTTACTATTGCCTTTTTTAAACAAATTATTATTTTTGTTAAAGCGGAATTATTTGGAAAAGGTTTCGGTAGATACATAACTAATAAATTTACAAAAAATACATTTAAAATAATAAAATAATAAAAATTAAAAAAGTTTAGTTAGAAGATCGTTTGGTTAAGAGTTACTATTTGCGTTCTTTGTTGATTCGGTTTCTTTCTGCTCATTGTTGATTGTGGATCACGTTTTTGAGTTTTAACGGAATAAACGGGTAAATGTTTTCAAAGCCATTGTAACCGATTTCGTTGAAGTAGATCTGTTGAGACAGAAAATGATATGTCAATTATTAAAAGAAATCTTAAAGAAATTGATACTTACTTCAAAACTGTTTCTGTAAAGTCATGTAACTGCATTTCTGTGGCGGTAACGTAGCCTCCGCTGTTCTTCTTTGGCAAAGCTTGCAGGGCGGCTTTTAAAAAAACCTCCATCTGCGCTGGTGCTATAACGCCCTTCAATTCAGTCAATACCTCGGCTACATCTGGTAACATATAAGAATGTAAACAAAAAACTGAGGCATGAATGAGATTTATAACTAAAGCCTCTCCGTTTTGCGCTGCTATTTCCTTAACCAACGGTTTGCACTCAGCCAGTTTATAGTTTGTACTGCGTCCCCATTTTAAGAGATTGCAAAAGAATTTCATCACAGAGGAGTTTGCCTCACGATGATCTAGGGTGCAAGCCAATAAAGCACACTGAAATATGGGTGTTACTAGAGCACTTTGCAAAAATGGCAATGGGCAACAATCTATAAATCTTGAACAGAGACGAAAGAAATCGTCGACAGTGTCAGGATAATTTTTTAAACCATTTTCCACTTGTAACATTTTAAAGGTGGGTTCAATGAATGCTTTTAACATGGATAAAAGTCCATTAATGCATTCTTCAACTTTGGCAAATTCATCTACTAACACTGAACCCAAATACAAAAAACAACTATGATGGTGCAAAGCATACAATGTAATCATTTGATGTATTAAAGTCTCCACTAACATAGATGCCTGTTTGCGTACCATTCTAACTCCATAACGTATGAGACGACATGTACGTTCCATCACTCGTACATCTGTCTGATATTTATCCATCAGTCGAGATATTAGGGGCCAGGCATCCGTTAATATCTGCAAAGTTGGATGAAATTCACTGTCAGGAACATCGGGATTGGTGTGTCTTATAACAGCACATGCCCTGTCCACCCAATAAGCAGGATCGGATCGTTCCCCTTTGCATATTGTGGAATTTGGTGCATCACTTTCTACCATAATAGCTAAAGGTTGCAACTGGAAAGAAATTATTTCACGCATAGCTGATTCCAGTTGCTGTCTTGGTAGACGCGACAAAATAAGCGATATTCCTTTAAGCAGACCAATCGCTAAGTCATTATTTATTTCAAAACTATCTAAACTACGTGCTATTTCCACCAGGCCACTAATGTGGTAGACCATCTTTTGACGACAAGATGAACAAATCGATGTTAATGATATTGCAGCTGCCGCAGCTAGTCCATTTTTCTGTTGCAATGAGTATAACAGAAAATTAAGAACTGCTTCAAGACTTTCAGCATGATTTTCAATCCAGTCACATAATTCTCCCAATAACATTATAGATGTATATCGCACTGCTATGTGAGTATTTTCAGGCAAATTTAAAATTGCTTCTACTACATTTGGAATAACTTCATTTTCATCACTGGACAAAAATAAAATGTTAATATTTTTTATTTTTTTTTTTTAAATCAAAATCATTCATAAAAAATATTAATAAACACTATATACCAAAGAAATTATTCACAAATGGTAATCTGAACATAAACACATATTTATGTACGTAGCAAAGCGAATCATTTACACAAAAAATCGAATTTTAATGTACATATTAAAATTTTTAAGTAAGAAAATTTTCCTTTTTTTATTTTCTCTTTTTTAAACGACGGATACAACAAAGGGAGATAGAAATGGTTTCTTTGGTATATGCTATTAACATTTAAACTTTTCACTTACGGTATTATATTTTTTGCTACATTTTGCATTATGAAGAGCGCAGATTCTGTTGATTCCCAAGTGGTTCCAGGTTCTTGAAGTTTGAAAAACATTTGTTTAAAACAATTGCCAGAACCAACAATAAATGCTACGTCTTTAATTAAATCTGAAACCTTGCGACGAAAGTCCTGCAGTTAACAATAAGAGATAATTACTGATATAAAATACCTAATATACAAAATCTTACATTAAAGCTATCACTGTCGTCAATTAAACCCTCATGATCTGGTTCCATTTGTGCCAAACGATATAAAGCTCCTATGAGGCGTTCTATGTGGGGTTTAAAGTGACCCGTCAATGTATCATTATTTCGCTGAAATAATTCTTCGCTTAGACGGCACCATAAATTAAACGTGATTTCAGCAATTTCGTAATCATAATGTCCTACGCATATTAGGACCAAATCCAAACCTTTTAGTGAATAATGGGGTATTTCTTCATTATCAAGCATTTCGTAAAGAAATGCTTCGCAAAGCACGGTGAAAATGCGACAATAGTTCATAATTTTATCGATATCTTCTAAACCAACCGATGTGTGATATGCTGTCTCCAACATACGAACTCCATTGAAGATCTGCAATAAAACATGAGGATCCAAGTTATCCCTGCTGACGTTTGCTTCTATACAACTAAGAAGAGAACATAAACATTCCGTACAGGTATCATGCAGTTTTCTTGAACAATTTTCTATATTCAATAAATGAAAGACTTGTTGTGTGATAGGATTTTGGGTTGATTGTTGCAAAGAAATCGCCTGTATTGCGACCCAGGAAGAGTAACAACGCAGAGTTGAGTTTATAATCTTTTCGTTAGGAGATTCCCCATGCTGCATACACATACAGAGAAATTCCATCACTTTTGGAGCAGCAGTATCCAATTGTTTATGAATTTCCTCTCGTCGGTTAGCGCCCAGACGTAAATATCTAGAGTCAATTTCTTCTGGTATCAAAGTCAAAATTTCCAAGAGAGGCCAAACAGATTGAGGTTGTGGTGAAAGCATTTCGATTAAATCTATTACCGGCTGTTTCCATGAAGACATCAACAAGGCTAAATCGGCTACTGCCAAACAAAGTTGGGTGACAATTACCGTGTCAGTTTCATTGGTTATTTGACCAACATGGACGATAAGGGAATCTCTTAATGATTCATGCGAATTTATGGGTAATTCATTAAAAGAATTTTGAATTTTATTGCGCATAGTTTGTGCCGCAAAATAGCACGAATGTAAATCCCGTTTTTGTTGAAGCAATTCATCCGCAATAGTCCACGAGTATATCTAAAATGTTTAGTATAATTAAATTATTTCATACCAAGGGTGTAACTTACCGATTTCTGAAACTCCTCCAACCATTTGTTGGCCTTTTCTTTTTCCTTGGGATTTGCATTGTGAAATAAAGTGCATATACCCTGATATACCAAATCAGCGGTGGGTGCAGTGTCCATCATGTTTATAAATTAATATATATTTCTATTTGGTAAATTATCTACATAAATTTTGATATTTTTTGCACTAACATAAATTTTATTTTTGCTTCTCTGAAAGTTGTCGTTTTCTGCAGTCTTTCTCTTGCAGCTTGTCAAAATAATAAGTACTAAATCATGCAACCCTGAACATAAAATTGTATCGAATTGTTTATTGAACACAACAGCCGCTACATTTAAAAATATCGTATTTCTGTTAATTATGAAATTTATATTAATCGAGATTGCCTCGATATCTTTTTTCAAAGATTTAAAAACTTTTGTTTGTTGAGGGTTTTTAGCTAGTCTATATACATGCATTTCATTGGTGCTTAAGCCAAATCATCAGTAGACCTTAAACCTAATTTTTAAATGTTTCAAACCTCTTTACTTATACAAAAACTTTTAAAAACTCAATAAGAGTTATAAAAATTACAATAGTATAAGCATAGTATGCTTTGAAACTTATTCAAAAATCCCAACAAACAAATTATTATATTCGATATGAATCTATTTTATTTTCTTTACAACCTTTTTTTCGATTAATATAAATTTCATAATTACCTAGTTAACATTTTATTTTCCGTTTTGCCTTATTAAATACTTTTATTGTCACCCAAAGGGCGTCTAATTGTAAAAAAAAAAAAAAAAAAAAAAAAGGTTGTAAAGAAAATAAAATAGATTCATATCGAATATAATAATTTGTTTGTTGGGATTTTTGAATAAGTTTCAAAGCATACTATGCTTATACTATTGTAATTTTTATAACTCTTATTGAGTTTTTAAAAGTTTTTGTATAAGTAAAGAGGTTTGAAACATTTAAAAATTAGGTTTAAGGTCTACTGATGATTTGGCTTAAGCACCAATGAAATGCATGTATATAGACTAGCTAAAAACCCTCAACAAACAAAAGTTTTTTAAGTATTTCTGTTAATTGAAAATTGAATAAGTATAGTGAATAGTACACGAGCGTTATTAACTTCTTATAATTAATTTTTTTATATAATTTGATTATTTTTCGAACTAAATTAGCTGTCAGTAGTTTTTAATCCAAGGTGATTATAATTTTGGTTAAAGTTCGTAACATTTTTGTAGAAAAAGTTGGATGTGAGATAATATTGCTATCTATCTGAATTAATATCAATTCATTTTAACTTTCACAACAGAACAGAAACAACGTTGTTTTTCGGGTACCGCTACACCTCCATCATCAGTGTTCATGTGTGTTTCGATGTATCCCCCACTGTTTAGGTGGCTTGGTCGAATGTGATTTAAAATTATTTTTTTTTACAAATTATGAACCCAAAAAGAATACGATACCCCTTTGTATTGTGAAAGGTATTATTGTTGTTTTTAAAGCAAACACAGCTTCACCACCATCAATATTCAAATTTTACCATCACTAATTAATATTGAATTAACCCATTCTTACACCTTAGCTTGTCTCATGTACCATTTTCCTTCTAGTTTTTTTGTTTTACTTAAGACAAACTTTTTTGGTTTTATTTGTTTTAAACACAATGAAAATTTTTAAACATATTTTTTTACAAATGTCAAACAAAAACAAATACTTATCAGCTAAAAAGATAAAACAAATTCTTCTAGTCATCACAGACAAAAAAGAGTGTTCAAAATAATAAGTATATTCTATACATCAGTAAATAAAAGGTTATGTATCAAAATTTTTATTTGGTTAGTATCGAGTATGTCCCCCTTTATTTTGAAATGTTTTTTGCATTCTTGTTGGGATATTTTGAAATATATTCTTCAAGTCCTTATTTTAGATCTCCAAAAGATTTTCAGTCGGAGTTATATCCGATGACTGCCTTTTTCACTCCGGCAAGCTAATATTATTAGCTTGAAACCAATCCTTTACATAACATGATGATTGCTTCGGGTCATTATTCTGGTGAAAACCCCATCTAGGGGTCATAGTATCATTAATACGATAAAATGGGCCCACGTTATACCATAAAAACATTTAAGACGATATAAGTACAAAAAAACTGAAACCCCATGTTAGAAATAAATTTTTAATTAAAAAAGTTGAAATACAATACCAATTAATTAATTAATATTTTAACAAATTTTCAGAACATAATCGCTTTTATTTTATATACTTTTGTACTAAATTAACGTTTAATTTTTAACACGTACAAATATTCGCCGGGTATACGGCGTTCCATAAGAATTTCGCTTTTAAATCCCATTTGAGATAATATTTGTATTACTTCCATTGGTTTATTTTCGCGCAATAAAAGTAAATAAAATACACCTTGTTGTGATAGAACTTTAGGCAACTTTTTAATTAATATGTCAATTATTCGTCTACCGAATAAACCACCAGCCCATGAATATACCAGATTGTGTTCTGTAATATTCCCAAATTGCTTTTGCTTTAATTCCTCCTCCCTTGTAACTACATATGGCGGGTTGAATATTAATAGATCAACCTGGTTGAATTTAAGTGCATCTGTTAGATTTGTCTGTATACAATCGACTTTTGTATTATTTCGAATAGCAGTTCTCTTTGTAACTTGACAAGCAAAAGGGTTGATATCGCAAGCTAAGCATAACGTGTCACTGGCGAGACGTTTGGATAAAGCTGTAATAATTACACCACTCCCGGCTCCAATTTCTAAACACACCGTAGGTTTCAGCGTACATTCTATAAAATCTAAATCCGCTTCCAATGCATCCAGTAGCAGAAAAGAATCTTCTGCTGGCTCGTAAACGCGACCATAGTCCTGAGTTGATAAATGATCGATATGTGGAGTCTCCATGATAAAAAAACGGGCAAAATGTTTTTTTTTGGATTTTTATGAAATATTTGTACTTATTGCCGAATCTAATAACGCTTCTCTTCTTCTTTGTTCCTTTTCAATAAGACGATGCAATCCGTTTAGACGTTCTTGGCTATTGGTCAGAATGTTTGCTATTACCGTAACTTTGTGTTTTACGTTAATTAATTCTTTAACTTTGTCAGAAAACTCTGGTATGTTATGCTGTGCACCTTCAATGTCTCTCAACTGCATAAACAGTACGTCCAGTTGCGCCTTCAAATCTATCTGAGACTGACGTGTGGATTGTATACGCTCGTCTAACTTCTCTACAACAGGTTTAAATATATTTAAAATACCTTCGGCCAATACGTCTCTGGTCTGATTATTACAAAAGTTTTCGGTATTTTCATCCAACGAAGTCACGGTGCTATCGGAATCCTTGTCCATTATTCAGATAGAAGGTATTTCAAGTGTTTTTCTTCGGAACATATGTTTGGGTGTTATCTTAAACATCTGCGTTTATCTTGTTCGAAACAGGAAATGTGTTTAGTGAGCAGTTCAGCTTAAAGCCTGGTACTAACTCTTGCTTGAATTTCATGTTTGAAAATTTACATAAATTTTTACACAGAAAAATAATTATGTACTCTTCTGTAGAGAATTTTGTTTGTATAAACACTAATTTATTTGTTTTTTTAATTTACAACGCACAATACTAAAAATTAATTAAAAGATGTGGGAAATGAAAAACGTCAAAAAATCTGACACTAATAACTTTTCTGAACATAAATTTTTGCTTCAGTTTATGGAAAAAATCTCCGTTTATAGTTATAGCATGCTTATAGTAGTCAATAAATGTAAAACATTCCTGTACTTTTGTTTTGGAATTTCGAGCATATGGTTGCGCAACTATGTTGGACATCAATTGCCATTTTTAAAGTAGAGTGAAAGAGAGCGCAAAAAATTAAATTTGATATCTATTGCACAACCTGAAAATTATATGGTTAGTCAGAACATGAACATCTACACGTATTCGCCACATACAAAAACATGGACATACATATTAACACAGTTGCTCTGTCGTAGTCATGTTCAAGTCGATGGCTCGTGAAGACGTAGGGTATAGGAACCTAAATTTCCGTAGAAACTCCGTATCAGCCTCTAACTCCTGATTTTTATGATGTTTCCATAAATACTTTGTAATGTATCTTACTGAAAAACGCATCTCTGATATTTTTAATACCAAGTGAGAAATGAACAACAAAATATTTAATATTTTTAAAGCTCTAAAAAGGAGGAAGGAGCCAAAAATGGCGTTACGGAATATTTCGTTGTTCCCACACAAAATTAAAATTTCTGCAATAAAAGTTTCCTAATGTTTAATTCGTCTTACTAATATCGTTTGGATTCTAAAAATGCATTTCTCAATTTGCGCTAGTTTTGGTGCTTATAAAAGAGAAATTCCTTTGGTATCGATGGATTATCTCTTTTAAAATTGAAAAAAAAACACCGGCATATAAGGCAGCAGATCACTTCAGGTTACTGCGTTCTGTTAATATCATTGATCTAACAGAATCCCTGATTTCGACACGCTCAGAAATTCCTTATACATACATCAATAGCTAGAAACACTCAATCAAACAAACAAAAAAATATATTGAATTCGGTTCAGCTGTCTTGGAGCTGTTATAGAAAAGAGCTAGACATATGTATTCTCTTCAAAGCACTAGCGATCAGGTCAAGCTTAAAAAAATTAAACTAAGACCGCTTAGGATCTATGATAGCGCAGGCAGACACAAAAATCTTTGAATAAATGGAAAAGCGCCTGTCGTCATTTTTCATATTTTTTACAGCCTGTTTAAAAATAGATACTGAAACTAATACTTATGTATGTATTTCCAAAACAGCTGAACTTTCTGCTACATCAATAATATTAACATAACGCAGTAACTTTGAATGCTGTACCATCTCTTACTCGGGGACCTCAAATTTTTAATTTAAGTTTTATTGATAATTTATCTACCTATACAAATATGTACATACATACATATGTATATCTACTTACATATTTTTCTTTTTAATAAAATTTTATGATGTACCTACTATGTACGTTCCACGACAAAGATGTTGCAAATTTACTCCTTTCAGTTATTTTTGTAAGTTCTACTCTCGACAATCTACAAATGTATGTATGTAGATACAATAAAAACATTAGAATGAAATAGCTATTTACAGTAGGTATTTATCGCTTCTGTGTACCACAAACATTTCACGTTTTCAAACAATTTATGTTTGCTATACCTACATACATACATAAGTATAGTATGTTTATAAGCATCAAAAATCCTTGATGTACAAGTACGACAACCGGATGCAGGCAATTCTTGATTATACGAACGACATATGTACCTACATATGTGTGTACTTACATACTATGTACATGTACTATTTTGATTTTTTTGCTTGTACATATCTACATACATATATATGCAGTTACCTACATAAGGTAATTTTAGCTTTGTCTACTTTTTCAATGGATCATAATTTTTAATTAAATCTGTACATACATATACATACATACATCCATACATACATATATATGAATATATCACATACATATTTGCTCATACAAAGTACATCCATACTTAGGAACTTTTGTACATACACATGTACCTGCATACATATGTATGTATGTGTGTGTTTACGCACACAGTATCCGCCTAATGTACAGTTTGCCTTGGGTTGCATTTAATTTTTATTTATGTATGTATGGTAATAAAGATATTATGACCTTTACTATTCTAATCAAAAATGCCTTTTACCTGCCCTTAGAATGTTCAAATCCATGTAAAGTATGCCTATTAATATACATACTTACATACCCATACATATGTATATTTGTGTGGACATGTACGCATTTCAACTCTACAAAATGGCAGATGTTTTTAAAATAGAGAAACTTTCCACATTTCCTGCAGTCACAAAATATTATAATGAAACTGTACTTGCTTGTGTATTTACGAACTTAGTGAATCGTATAAAAAATCTCTTTATTTTAATTCCATATATGTATGTATGTATGTACATATATTTCTCTAGAGAGAGAGTAAAAAGTTGTGCCATTTACTAAACTGTATACCTAAACATGAATTCATAGATTATGTAAGTACGTAGAACATAAATGTAATACGGTGGTAAAATATAAATAGTAGAGTATTCAAAAAGAAAAGGAATTTTGTAAGAAACCGAGTTTCGAATTAATCAAAAATAGCTTCCTTCTTAAACACGATTTCAAATACAGTTTTGTGAAAGAATCAGTTTTTGTAAAATGTGCCTGTGGTTTGAGTGCTGTTCAAACATTATTACTATTTAAACTAATATTCAATGAAGAAAGAATAAAAAATCAATTATTTCCATGGTTAAAAATACAAGGTATGTTCACTTTAAATTGTTCGATAAGAATGGAGATTTATGATGTGTAAACATTTTGAAAAGCCGTGGAAGGCCTTATTCACAAACGATTAATAAAGTTATAGTAGGTTTGATGTTGGATTTTTATATGGCAAAACTGGTTTTAATACACACATTAACTTTCTTAATCGTTTGTGAATAAAGCCAATAATATTTATAGAAACTTTACGGAATTATGTATACTAGAGCCATCTCAAAGACAATAGGTAAAAAACAATTTGATTAATTAATACAGTAGTTTTGATTTAGCTGCCTTTTGGTTAAGAGCATTTTTGACTTAACCGCATAAAACTAATAATTTCCGTCACTATTCTCTAAAAACCCATAAAAATTCCCGTTTTAGGTGCCTCCGCATTTAAGATAAATGGCCAAAATTTTGGACATTTTACAATTTTCATACAAAAAATCAACGTTAGCTGCATTTTTACTTAACTGCCCAAAAATACATATTTTCCGTATTTATTCCTCCTTAGTTTAAGTACATTTTGTATACCTTCATATTTAGCTAGCTGCACACATTAAAAAATATGGTGGCCATTTTTGCACATAAGCATCCAACATCCATTTATAATAAAAAAAGCAAGCAAATCATTCACACACACGCAATAATATCAATAGAAACGTTTTTTGTTATGCTTTAGTACATTTTAGTTTTAGGCGGAAACCACAATTTCGTACCTGCACATTAAGGCAGCTAAGCACATTTAAGATAACAGAATTTTTGACTTAACTGCACAAAAAATCGCGCAAAGTTGATTGTGCACTTAAGTCAAAATTAATCTAGTATCTAACAAAATTACATTTCTTGCTACATTGCTGGCATTTTACGTCATCTGAAATTTACATGACACCAATTCTGATTCAAACATGAAATCGATAATATGGATTTCCATAACACCAACATAATTTTTTCTTGCAAATCCGATTCTCACATCAATTAGATTCCTCATAGTATTATGTATATTAAATCGTTTGAAGTACCCTGTTTAAACATAAGAAGTTACGAAAACTGTTTTTATAAAAAACTTAAAAAATATGATCAGTGAAAAAATTTGTGAACCGTAACAAATAAAAAGGCCTATCGAATTATTTCAAAATGTAAATTATTCGAAACCGGTTAATTTTTAAAAGAAATCTTGGTTTGGGTCCGGTTTTTGAATACTCTAATAAATATCGTAAACGACGCCCGCAACCACAGTTTCATTTACCGTCACCAAATCTGCGCTTCCGCTTCGGGTGGTTGCTTGATAAGAAAAGATACATAATTGTAAATTAAATTACATACATACATACATATGTAGTAAACTGTACTTGTTACATACAACACGTTTGTTTTTGAAGATAAATTACGAATGCAGAGCAAAATGTTGCCAGAAAATAGAAAACTAAAAATTGCAAAACCACATCAGTCTTATAATTTGATTCTGTTCTCATATTTATTATTTAACGCTACTTTTACGATTTTAACCCCGTAACAAGTTAGCTCGAAAAATTTTTTACTTTTCGTAAACCACATTAATTACATTTTTTAGTCAGCTTTAATTGATAATTTTAAGAACATTTTTTGCTGTGGGAAGTACGCTGGGTTGGAGAGGGTACTACTTCGTGCAAGGGCTATTTATTCCCTAGAATGAGAATATTGAAAACGAAAAACATTTGTTGTTTGCAAGGAGTTTATTTGCAGACTGTCATAAAAAACACTCGCTTTGTTGTGTTGACACATTCTAAGTAAACTCCCATCAAACAGTATATGTACATATGTATGTACACGTATCATCGTCAGATCCCAAGACGACCTAATTTATATTAATAAAAAAATAACCTTGATTATAAATGAAATGACATAAAATAAATAATATTTTAATAAGACTATAATTTTATGTCAAATTAGAACACACACATATGTATGTACATACATAGTTATACACTTTTGGCAAGCCGCAATATCCTTTTTCTCCCCCAGTGGATCCGTGCCTGTATATATGTACATATGTATGTACATACAAATGTGATAGCTTTTTAACTATATTCTTCGAGACGTACACCTCCAGAAGTCTAGTCGTGTGCAATTTTTAATGTGTCATGTCATGTTATGTGAAGTCATCTCATGTCGTCGTTGTTATATGTAACATGTACACTTTCCGTTTTATTCGTTTCACATTTTGGTAATAAAAAATTCTTTTAAACTCTATAAAGAATTCATAACGCGCCATAAATTCGTTTCAAAAATTTACGCAAATAAATTTCATATTTCTCGGCTTAAAATATTCTGAGCGTAAAGTTAATGTGCGCATTAAAACCGGTTTTCCCATATAAAAATCCAACATTAAACCTGCAATAACTTTATTAATCGTTTGTGAATAATGTCATATATCCGATATCTTACTTTCCACATTGTCTGTTTTGATTTTTAAAATCAATTGATATCCGGGCCTATTTATCACTTTATTTGCAATTTTTATGGTTTTAATATACATACATACATATGTACATATGATTTTGTAAAACTAAAAAATCATTAAAGGTATAAAATAAAAAGTGCATTAAATTATGTATGTATTTAAATTTCCATACATAAATTTTAATTTTGCAATATGAATTGAATTACAATTTTATTTAACTCATTATGAACTAGAAATTCTTGAATCATTCATTTCAGAAAGATGAATTGCATCATAATTTTGATGAATTCATCACGAATTAATAATTTTTTTAATGCATTCATTCCTTTACATTACACATGGCCAAACTTTTTTTAGTTTCAAATTTTACAGTTTTAGCAATTCTTAGTAAATTTTCATCATTTTCGCAATACAGGAGAGTTTTGACGAGCTCTTAGCAGTTTTATTACAAATGTAATCGACACCCCAAAATAATTCTTATTTTTGATTTTAAAAATAAAAATCTTTAATCAAAAGTTTATTGGTCAAACGGTTAGGCAGTGTCATTACTAATATAGGGCCTGTTCGTAAGTTCATCTCTGCGCAGCATGTTATGCTCAATACATTCATAAATGCAAGCAGTGTACGAATCTAATCTATTATGCGCAAATAAACACAAAATACAAATCATAAAAATTATTGTTATATATTTTTTCGACCTTTTATTAAAAAATGAATCTAATTTATCTCGAGCTATAGGTCAATTTTTTATAAAAAACGTTTACAAAATTTTATTAGTTAACCCATATATTTATGTCAGAGGCTACAAATTATTAATGTAAATGTATTCTTCTTACATTTGCAAATGATCAAAAAAATATCATCTGGATATTTTTGAATATTAAAATAATCCAACACTCTAGGAACTCGCCTTTTCTTGGTCAGTAATTTTTTTATTTCTCATCCACCTCACACATTAAATTTATTGTTAAATCTTCCATTTTGGTTCTACTTTTTCATTCATAAATGCAAACACTAAAATGAGCAAACAGCATAAGCAACAGCTGATTAGCAGTGACATAGCAAAATAATCATATTATGAAGCGCAGTGATGAATTTACGAACAGGCCCATATTCAAAGCACTTCTAAAATATTGTCTTCGTAAATTTTTTTTGTTTTAAAAATAGATTAACAGTTATTTTCAGTATATGGAATAATATTATTATACACATTTGCTTCCAAATATTTATTTGACAGCGAAAATTTTCAAATATCTAGTTACATATGTATATGTATGTATGCATGTAGTGTGTACATAATCTAATGAATTCTTTACGGTTTGTAAAACACGCACCCAAATATAGGTTTTGTGCTTCATTTTCTATTTCATAATCGGTTTTTAGTTTAAAATAAAAAAATAAAGAAACGTGCATGTTGTTTTCATGTTTTATTTAAATACTTTTTGCTTGTATTTTGTTTTTTATAAATATATACGGGGTATCGCCGGGAAGATATACTACTTTGTTTATAATTTTATATTAAATGAAAGAGAATGGATCTTATATTGATAAATGTTTTGTTTAATGTCGGCAAAAATGTCCGCCTTTGTTAGCCTCACAAATGCGAGCCCTTTTGAGCACATTTTTCATTACATCCACCGAAATCTTTCACTACACGATAAATAGTGTATTTCTTTCTCATGGTCACAGTAATCGACTATTGATTTTGATAAAATGTTTTAAAAATTAAAACACGTTGGTTTATCGAATATTTTTCCATAATAAATTTACCACGTGCCTACTTCACGACTGCCAAATATGAACTGTCAGCAGTAATGTTTACCAAAATGGCGGCAAAGCAAATTAGTATACCTTCCCGGCGGACACCCTGTATATATATATACATATGTATAACGTCTAATGCTTAATTAATGGTTTTGTGTTTACTTTTTGTATTTTTTCTTTAATTTTTGTGTTTTAATTATATGTATGTATATACTTTTTAAATAACATATATAAAAAGACGACTTAAGATATAAGAGCGAAAAAAGAAAATATATCTTGTCAAATAAAAACTTTCCTTTCTTAAAAAAGTAAAATATAGAATTACACATTCATACAAGTAAAATAAAGGAAATATTTCTTAAAATACAAATTTTAAAATAAAATTTTTTACTTTTTCATATTTTTTTAAATTTGTTTGTTAATTAATTATTAATTTAAGAGGTTTGTTTTGACTACTACATTATCATTACGCCTGGTCGTCGGAACCTGAGCCATCATCATCATCATCATCTAAAGTATCAATAGATATAATTAATGATTTAAATATTTTTAATAATGAACAAACTGATCCAAATTTTACCTTCACATTCTATATCATCTTCTTCGCCATCATAAGGGATATCATACTCGTCGCTTTCAATATCACTGTCGCCATCATCATCGATGATTTCTTCCTCATCGATGACTTCTTCACCGGCATCCAGGGCTTTTTCTTTCTTGGCTTTCTTTGATTCTGAATTTTTAGCCTTAAATAAAGTTTAACAACAAGTTAATTACATTCTGTGTATATAAATACAAATTTTAAACTGGTTAAAATCAAAAACATATTTAAAGTTATCACTGATGCATATTTCTAGTGTTAAATGAACAAAAAAAAGTTTTGTTTAGGTATAATATAAAGAGCGAATTAATTTTTGTAGAATTCAAGACGATTAAAAAGTTGGAAGCGCTGGCTTTAGGTTTACTTTAAGGCAGATAAGCCTATTTCTACAACAAAAACATTTGCATTTCGCCTGATAGTTACTACATACATACGAAATATTGCTTATTTTGTTTTATAATATAAAATTTATATGGAGTTTGCCTGCTTGGACAATAAATGATCAGCTGTAATGAACTTCCTTTGCATATGCCTTATCAGTCGGCCCTGTCAGCTGATGTTTTTCTATTCTTTATTTAATAAAAAAAATGCTGATTGTCCAATATTTGTTTTGAGGCATATGCATTGTTACCAAAACTAAAAAAAAAATTATTTGTTTAATGTGTGAACGATTAGCGTTGCGTTTTACAAATGCTACAATAATTTTGACTTAGCTGCACAATGAACTTTGCACGAATTTTTGTGCAGATAAGTCAAAAATGCTGTTATCTTAAATGTATGTACACACATGTAAACAAAATATATACATTTTAATGACGACAACTTGCGATTTGTGTGACCTGTTTGCAATTTTTTTTTATAAATGGCTTAAGTTCGTTTTTTAACTTTGATTTTTTTATAGGTATGAAAAAATTTTAAAACTGCCAAAAAGAACGATAAATATGCAGGTATGCAAAATGCACTCAAGGTTTAGGAAGAATAATTACAGAAAATATATTTTTTGGGCAGTTAAGTAAAAACGCAGCTAACGTTGATTTATTTCATGAAAATAATTTTAAGTGACAATAATTTTGGACATTTATTTTAAATGTGCAGTTACAAAAAGCGCACATAAAAAAGGAATTTGTATGGGTTTTTAGAGAATAGTGACGGAAATTATTAGTTTTATGCAGTTGAGTCAAAAGTACTCTTAACCAAAAGGCAGCTAAATCAAAACTACTTTATAAATATAGAATTTAGGTTATTTTTTTAGTAAAAAATCTGAGGATCCATAAAAACCCAAGTATTACGCTCATAAAATAAGCTTCTAAAAGAAATAATTTTGAAAATCACAATCAAGGCGAATTCATAGCAGATAATGGCAATTTTACAATAAACACTGCCTGATTGATTCTAAATGCCAAAAGCAGAAAACAAAAACTTATTTAATAAATAAGAGTGCAAAATTTTTAAAATTCACAAACAAATTCCTTTTAAAATTTCTCATCGCGTTGCGTTTAAAAAAAAGTTAATACCTACATATGTACTACGTATGTAGGTAGTTATAAAGTTTTGCAAGAGAAACTGTACTTGTACTTGGTTGTTAAAACAAATCAAGTACTAGGTATGTTGTTTTGAACTCTTCTGTGCGAGAGCTCCGGTACATTAAAAAATATTGCTGCTTACCTATACGCTTTATAAATGAGATCGTTTATGTATGTACATATATCAAATCATTAATAAGCAACTACCTACCTAAGTATAAAAAAATCATTTTAGTAAAAAATAATGTACTATAAAGTGAGAAAACTGTACCACGCGTACTTTTTTGAATAATGATGATAGCGGTGCAATGAATAAAAAGAAGTACGCGTACCACCGAAAACAGCAAGTCTGGCAATGCTAACCACATTGTTGTCAAATTTTTATGTTTTTAATTTGATTCTATATTGTGCTTATTATGTAGATATAGTGTAGTATGCACGTGCAAATTAGAGAGGTTGTACAAAAAATTGATGCCTTAACAAGGTTAAATGAGAAGATATACTATGTACATAGGTATATATATTTATGTAGTATGTAACAGTATTTAACAAAAACACGAACAAGATTAGTAGGTAGATATGTAGATACATCGAACAAAAACCATTTGGGATTATTTTTCGTGTATAAGAAGCCTTCGTTGCTACAAACACCGGTTAAATACATACATACATACTATGTACATACATATGTATGCATGTACATACAAATTAGAGAAGCTTGCATACGACATTTGTATTGTTACACATTCGTTTCTGCTGACTTATTTATTAGTCATTATGTGTATCTACATATAATGTATATATCAGGGATGGAAAAACTGGTACAATTGCACGCAATAATTTTGCTATAATGAAATTTGGTACAAACCAACCAACACCCATTATAATGCTTACATATATTTTAATATGTAGAATTGGTTTCAGTAAAATATAGGTAGGTATATAATTAAAAAAAATATAACTATGTACGGCAGACTTCCAAAACGTCAGTTGCTTTGCCTTCGTACAAAGTGTAGTGTTTCATAATTCCGTAGTACAAAACATTGACAATGTAATACTCTTTCAAAACGCCGTCGTCAAGTATTAGTAACGCATTTAAAAAGCAATCAGGGTATCGGTTTTAAAGTTTATGCTTTGATATTTGATTGCTTACGCTGTAAAACTTAAAACAAAATGAAAAGAAAATGAACGACTCACAAGCGTAAGTTAATTTATTTATATGGTGAAGTGTTGAAATAAAAAATCTTAAACATGTTTAATATAATTTTCAGCGAAAAAAATTTCCATTTTTAATCTTTAATTCATTGCATCACCTATATTTCATAACGTCAAAACAAACTAAGCACATGGTTGCATTGTTTAGGAACCTTGTATATGTACATGATTCAAATAAGGTAGAACAAATGTATATAAACTTTGTATTGATAAGTTTTGGAAGTCAGCCTACCTAAAGCGTTTGGTCATTGGCCTCCTCAATCAATATTTGCTTGAGCTCGGTCTTCAAAAAGAAGCCTACAACTCTTTCTGCCTTAATGCAGACAGAAATATTGAAGAGTTAATTGTTGAAATAGTAATATGTACTTATTTAATATAATTTTCAGTAAAACTTATGTTATACCTATGTATTTATTAGCTATTCTACAATTGTTACATTATTCATAAATTTTTTATAATTAAAAAAGTAAAAGTTTACAGTAAAGCAAAAACCCTATGTAATGGAGAGCGAAACAAGTATAATTCGCAAAGTATTTCTCATATGTTAAAATAAACATATGTAATAATCGAAACGTACATACATACATATGAATGTAAGTATGTTAGAAAATTTGCAATATGTCAAATAAAAGTTGTATGATTTAAACAAAATGTGTCATTTGAAAAGTTTCGTATGTTCTATCGGATATACAACAATGGATAATATTAAAAAATTTGTTAAGTTCAAGTTTGAACTTTTTAGAAAAGTTACACACATATGTACCTATTGATTGTCGATTAGCACAAATCATAACTTAAATGAAATACTATGAACATGTACCTACTTAAATAAATAAAAATATCAAGTAGGTACCTAGTTAAAAAATTTGTTTTGATAAAATAAGTTAAAAACTAGGTACCTATAATTTTGGGAGTGGATTGATACAATTTAAAAATTCCAATTGACGTCTCTGGTGGGTATCTAGGTTAGTTATTTGTTTTTATTTCTTACAAATACAATTTGCTACATTTATTTTTTATATATTTACTTTGTTTACTATGTTGTTCTTTGAACTGATGTGCTTTCTTCAAACTTTCATTAGTAGTAGTTTAACGAACAGTAAATGAAGCAAGGTGATTGAGAGTAAAATAGAACGTCAAACACATAGCTTAATATTTGTGTAAAAGAGATAACTATATTACGTGAGTTAATTTGTTTGTTTTTGTTTTTGTTTCCTTTTATCTCCCATTTTTTATTTTTCTCTACCTAAGCACAAGTGTTTTGCGATTGTACACAGATACATTATTATCGCATGTGTATGCATGAATCTGTTTTTGGAATGTTATATATTTACATTTTTCTTGAGTTTTGTTTTGAACCCAACTATGTATGGATGTGTGTGTATGAAAATAAACAAACAAGTGAATAAAAAAACACTCGGAAAAAGAGGCGAGCGTCATCTGTTACTAGTGTATGGTAGATACCTATTTATTAATAAAAAGAATAGGCATTTCTTTCTGAGACTGTACATGTGCTCTTGTTTTGCTAGACATTTACTAACAATGGAATTAATTTAGAAATTTCTTCCATAAATAAAAATTCTGTTTGTACAAAATAGTATGAAAATATGTACATACATATGTATGTATGTATGCAAATGATTGCTGTCATTGCTAAACACACGATTCGCATTTTTCATCATAATTGCAGAAACAAGGTTGAATTAAAAATGATTAAGAACAATTCTGAAACTTTATGCATACATACATATGTATGTATGTACCTACTAGGTAGGTACATATTTAAACGTGAAATTGCCCTTTTGAAAACAAAATCTGAACAATTTCCCTGTTAATAAAACCGGCCGGCAACGTAGTTTTTAATTTTACATTATTGTAAGTTTTCCGTTTATTCGTACATATCGCTTTATTTTTATAGCACATTTGTGGCTGTAAAATGTAAATATATATGTATGAACATACACATACATATAGTAGAAGCTTCTAATTAATTTTAACATGCTTCTTCGTTTTATTTAGAAGGAATGAAAAGTTGAGGCAAACGACTTAAAATGCTGAAATCAGTCTTTTGCATGTGTACATACCTACCTATTTACATTGTGTTAACCCTCTTAACTGTTCGGACTAATGCCTCTGGTTAATACTAATCGTAGAAAAAACTGTATTTAATTTGTTAACAAGCAACCATATGCATGTACTTATGTATGTATACCGAAAAAATATAGTTATTAAAAATAACAATTAATGTAAAGATATTAATATAAAGCTACATATGTATGTATGTATGCATACATGTAAAAGTATGTAAGTAGAAGTGTGTGAAGAAA
The DNA here is from genome assembly GCA_956483585.1 of Gymnocheta viridis. NCBI lineage: Eukaryota > Metazoa > Arthropoda > Insecta > Diptera > Tachinidae > Gymnocheta > Gymnocheta viridis. The sequence goes on along the minus strand of OY101440.1, from coordinate 47,994,454 downwards.
ACTAAATACATACACACATATGTACATGTACTTATGTATGTATGTAGGTCCATGCTTACAAAATCTTACCCAAAGAATAAATTTTCATTCATCAATTCTTTTGGAGGTCTAATTAGTAGATGCCTAAAAATTTATTTAAACAAATTAAATCATGAGCTTTACAAATAAAGGAAATATGTGTGTAACTATGAAGGAATTCTTTAAATTTATTAATCGAGATTGCCCCGATGTCTTTTTTCAAAGAATTTCAAAAATTTTTGTTATTAATGCACATTTTTATCAACAATTACATACATACTTATATATTTCATAAAAAATTTGATTTTGTATGTAGGTATGTATTTATGTTTATATTTATGTATGTTTTTGTAGTAAGCAACCTATTCTACGATAAATGTAATGGGATTTGGCTTTTGTTTGGATACAGGAAAAAGTCATAACATAAGAGAATTTTTTATGTGTGTAAAATATTTAGTTTCAAAATGCGCGCGCTTAAAACATACATACATACATACGTTACTTTCGGCTCCCTAACTTTGACAGCGATATTATGCCCACTACTTTTCTTCTTTATGTATAAATAACTACCTACATCACCCTAAATTCTAGAACATTCATTATCAGGAATGTAATTAAAATATTTATTGATTGATTTTTTCATTTCGTTTTTACTAGAAGTTGGTGATTTCAAATGGGGTCCTGCTTTATTTTTACATCCCAGGTACAGTACCTTAGTAGGTATGTTTTATTAAATTTAAGACATTTGAATATTATAAAGGGACTTACTTCAGCCGGCCGTTTTGTTCCTTTGACATGTTCTTTTGCGGGCACAGTATCATCTTCATTTACCTCATCCTTCGACGCTGTTCCATTATCGGTCGCCGCTGGTTTGCTATCCTCTACGACAGCTTTCTGTGATTTTAAATCATCCTTAATAGAGTCGGCGGCAATTTTCTCAACAGCGACATCACCGTTACTTTGTTGTTCTGTGGCGGCAGACATTTTTATGTAGGTATATTTGTTAAGGTGTTAATATTTTAAAATAGTTCCAAGTAGGTATTTCTTTTCCTTTATTTTTACAATATTATATAACTTTAGATTTTATAGTGAGGTGTATGCACTTTTTTTAAATTTCACTTAATAAATTTATTTTATATAAAATTTTTCAACTTTGCAATCTTTTCTCAATATTTTAATTTTCTTTTTTGAAACAATTTCTTTTTTCCCACCGAGAACCGTACTCAACGAGCAACACAGACACACTGTTTAAATTTTACGATAGCGGTGTGTATTTAAGTTTTAAAATACTTTTTTCATTTTATTATCGTTTTGTATGTGTATTAGCTAGTATCTGTATCTGTGTAGCAAATGTCGCTATCTTGTCTCTCTGTCCCTCTCTCTAATGAAATAAGTAGCGCTTGTCTAGCAGTTAGTTAGTTGGACAATAAAATGTAAGACTACAGTACACAACACAATCTGCTAGTAGTAGGTATTGGAAGTAGCAGGCGGCCGTTCTTACGTACAATATGAGCGTCTAAATGTGTACGTACTTAATGTTTTACTCTTGATATTTTGCAATCCGTCGGATGTATAAATCGACGAACGAGTATTTGTTTGTAATGTGATTGTATTGTGCTCATGCAAAAACAATATGTTTAGATGAATGAACGGAACTCTCGCTCGCCGCTTGTCTTTAGGTAGTAAAGTAGTGTACTAAGAATTAACTAAATTGTGTGTTTTCAACCACCACCGAGATGTGTACCCGTTGGATGTCCGTACTCGACTGAAGGCGTCTTTTTCATTGCAAACTTAATGATGTTGATAGAACTTATTCCAAATGTTCAAAGTCTTTGAGGTTGCTAAGCTTTTTGGGCCATTATTGGGTCTTACTTTGATCTAATTGTTCTGGAACAGGTCGCAGATATTGCACAAAAATGTCAGCTATCCAGGCAATATAATATAAAAGAAATTATAATAAATATTGCATAGAAATTTACAAAACAAGTGGGTTTCTTGAATAATTCCATACAAAAAATGCTTGGGTTTCATGAGTACAGTTGACTCAGAGAGTTGCTGTCTAATGTTTGGCGGCAAATTTGAAAATTTTATATTGAAATAACTTAGTATTAAGCAAAATAGGTGGTTGGTTAGTTAGCATGTTAAGTCGGTTGGTGGGTCGATCAGGCAGACGAATTGACAGACTAAAAAACGCTCGTTTGCTGTTGGTTGTGCGTTTGTCATTCATTCGTATGCATGTGTTCAATAATGTGTCCATTTTGATAAGTAAATGTTTGAAATTGTATGTAAGCTGTTGTACTTATATGCACGCAGTGTGTTGTTTGCATAGAAAAATGAATACCACTTTATAGGCAATTTGGATTGGTAAGAGTGTATACAGTCTAGCACGTCAGATGCATGTACAGAAAGATTACTGTGCCGTCCCATAGGTTGGTCAATAGGGTTTGTATTTATTTATTTTAAATAATTATGTTTGCCGAATTAATTTGCATAGGTATATACATATGTATGTATGTATGTGTTTCATTTAATACCCATGAAATACATATTTGAAATTAATTCAAATTTATGTGTTTAAATACAGTAGTATACCAATTTAACGAATACTTACTTACCTATGTAGTGCAGATTTAAAGCACAGTAAATTTGTTTCCTTATAGGTATTATGAACAAGTTCAAAGAAAATATAGGTAGGTACTCGATATACCTATGTACATACATACTTACATATGTATGTATGTAACGAATTCCGAATTCCTTTAAAAATGCTTGAAAAATAAACTTATTTCACGATTTACTCGATATTTTATCAGTTGATTGCACTATAACTACATTTTAAAACTTCGTGTGTAATTCTGTTTAAATTGAAGAAATCATGGCTGAGTGATTGTCTATATTATTATCTATATCTATCTATGTACATATGTATGTATGTATATTATTAATAGGCAAACACGCTTTTTAGATCCCTCTTACGTCCGTAATACTGAACAGATTTTGGAAAGATTTATATGTTATTAATGGGGATTTTACATAGATGTGCACAATATTATTTTTATTTAAATCGGTTCGATATTTAGGGTGCTATAAGCGTTTAAAGTTGCTACTCACCAATGCACACTTATTACACATGCATGATGTATCAGCTTCAATTTGTAAAATAAACAAATTGTTGTATGTGTGTTTGTCCAATTTGCTTTTGCATAGACATGAAACAGAGTTTTAAGTTGTTTATTCAGAATGTTTTTTAGTTTTTGTATATATTTATGTATGTATGTAAATGTTTAATATTAATTTCTAGAATGCGGTCGATTGAGTAGACACTAGTAGACATACATACATAGTAAGTTTATGGTATTAATAATAAATGATGTAGAAAGTTTCAGAATGATTATGTCAGTGTGCAAGACAAGTCTTACTCTGGTCAGGAATGAGTTATGCTAATAATGAGACAATAAGTTAATTTATAGTAAACCATTGATATGGTCTTTCATATCAACGTATATAGGGTATTTTGTAGGATTAAAACGTCGTTGATTATTATAAGTTGTTATGAAATGTCGATTTCGATAATGACGATGAGAAAAAAATAGTTGTAAGTTGTACCAAGGCTTTTGGAGACTATTAAGGCCATGTCAGATAAAACTTTGTCGATTTGCGTGATGTTTCTAACTTTGTGAGAAAAACGTAACGCAAAAGGTGTATAACACAATAAAAACTTGGACAACACTCATGTGTTTTTCGTTTACCTTTAAAAGCGGTTGATAATTTTTACATTTAATTATTTGGTATGAAAATAAAATGTTTAAAATATTATTGGGTTCTAATTGTGCTCTTGATGCATGAAGCATTGGTTCTATTAGGAAAAATGTCAACGCGATAAAGCGCGCAAAAAAATTAGTTGCCTAACTTTTCGCTTCGCGCTGAACTAAAAGTGCTATATGTGACATGTTTCGTATAAGTATTTATGTATGTAAATTCCATCTTATAGGGCCAAAATTTGGTTATACCCCTAATCAACATGTTATATATAGTATGTACATTTATAGGTATTTTATGTACTCCTACTTTAAATTTTAAAAATAACAAATAAAATCATATGATATAATCGATCCCTTATTTTTACTTTTATATCCAAATAAAATACATTATTATTAATTGATAAAATTAAATAAAAAACATACTGAGTTTAACGATCTTTTCAATTTGAAGAATTGGACTGACACAATATCATATGTTAAACCGGAATACCACTGTACATCCAATTAATACATATGCATGTAAGTCAGTGATGTCAAGAGTGGGCAATTTTCCCTTTTTGTAAGGAATTCATTGGAAAATTTCTAGTGAAGGGAAAAAAGGATAGATTTCTCATTTTAAGGAAAATATAGGGAATTTTTAAACTTTGTTTTTCTATCTTTTATATTGCGTACAATACAACAACAAAATAAATGTGCAAAATTTTAAAACCTAAATAAAATGTTCTTTTTTTTTCTTAAAATCAGTGAATTTTTAGAGTATAAAAAAAATATTGGGAATTTTTTTAGCGTGTAGGGGAAAAGGGGGAATTTTTCGAGGCATGTAGGGATTTTGTTAAATTTCTGCTGGCATCACTGATGTAAGTATGTATTAGAAACCTGTATGAATGAATTCATTGCTTTTACCACAGTGAATTCAGCTTAATACTGTGATAGTTTTCAACACACAACAACACATGCGAAATAAGCAAATTAAATGAGAGAAAGAAAATGGCCATTCAATAATATGTCACATTCAGTCAAACATGAATTCCATGCATAATTGTGTATTATACATCAGAGCAATGAAAAGAAAAAGATGTACATATACGGCTTTTCCACAGTCAAAGTTTTAATTCAGCTGGGAGAAAGACAGTCTTTCTCCCAGCTGAATTAAAACTTTGCAAAGTAAACTTTGACTGTGAAAAGCCGTCTTACATACATATGTATGTACACCAAATCAACGTCATGCGTTCTTTAAAAAGTAGAACAAAGACGGCTTTTCCACAGTCAAAGTTTACTTCGTAAAGTTTAATTCAGATGGAAGAAAGACAGAATAAGAAAATATACATCTCCCTGTCTTTCTCCCAGCTGAATTGAAACTTTGCAAAGTAAACTTTGATTGTGGAAAAGCCGTGGTACTTTTGTAATTTTTGAAATTCTCATTGGTTTTTTAAAAGTTTTTGTATAAGATAAGAGGTTTCAAACATTTCAAAAATATGGGTTAAGGTCTACTACACAAACAAAAATGCCTGTTGTTCTTGTATTGTTTTGTAATTGTTTTCCTAGTGCTGTCACCTAGTTAAATACACTTTGCTACAGATGATTTGTTGAACATTTTTAAGGAATAATTTTTTCTGTGTAGGAAAGAATTACTTTGACATTAAAATACCATTCCTGTTTTAATAACGAAAAGAAATGTGTTTAGTGAGCATTCTTTTTCGAAGATTTCATTTGGTATTTGTTGGCAGCTGTGTTACATCCGTTATTGGCCTTCTCTTTCTCTTCGTTTCTTTCTTTGACAACTGAAATTCGTCAAGATGGTATGTGCTTAAAGAGTTTTTAATTAAATTTATGAAAAAATCACAAAACATCGCTAAGAATTTAACAAAAATCCGAAGTTGATGCATATTCAAAGTGCGAAAAAAATTAAGGTTTCTAAATCAACGCAATTATTTTGGAAAATAATTTAAATGTAAACAAAAAATCGTAAAATCGAGTGAATGCCTAAAAATGTTTGTCTTGTGACCTTTTTCTTAAATATCGAAAAAGTTGAATATAGAAGCGTTACTAATTTTTTTTATTTAAAGGTAAACGTACCAAAACAACGTCGCACCTTCTGTAAGAAGTGCAAATGCCACAAGTTGCACAAAGTTACTCAATACAAGAAATCCAAGGAGCGTAAAGGTGCCCAAGGTAGACGTCGTTATGACAGAAAACAACAAGGTTTTGGTGGTCAAACTAAGCCCATCTTCAGAAAGAAGGTAATAATGTAAAACAATATATTTTAAGCCGCAAGCATATTCGTAGAACCAAGATGCTGTTGTTTATTATGGAAAGTAAGCTCTTTGGTGGGATAAATATATGCAAAAGAAATAAACAATTTGTTTGTTGAATTTGTATGGTTTCTAAAAGACAAGTTTCTGATTCACTCAAAAGCTCTGTCGCTAACCTGAAGATTTGAACAATAATAATCAAGCATGTGATGGAAAAATATCGTTTTTAAAGGTGCGAAGAATTCGGTAAAATTTTGATATAATTTTTTAATTTTAAAAAGCTCAATAGAACATAAGTATGTAGAAATCCAAGCAACTTAATAGAACTTTGAAAAGAAATTGGTCAAAAATTATTAAAAGAACTGCAAAAAACATATTTTGGAATAATGAAAACTATAATGAGAACACTCAACCTTCTGTCGGTTATAAATAATTTCCATCACACTTGAATAGTAACAAATTAATTCATATTTACTCAATGATACTGTTTTCCATTTTAGGCTAAAACTACCAAAAAGATTGTATTGCGTATGGAATGTACTGAATGCAAATACCGCAAACAATCTCCCTTGAAGCGTTGTAAGCATTTCGAATTGGGTGGTGATAAGAAGCGCAAGGGTCAAATGATTCAGTTCTAAATGGACTTTATAGTTTTTAACATATAATTGAATCAACACACTGTGCGTAAATTCAAGTTGTATGATAATTACATTTCTTATAGTTACAAAGTTTTTGGGGAAAAATATACTGGAACCGCTTTGCAAAAAGTCCAGGTTGAAACACAACTCTTCATTGTTTTTATTTAAATAGAATTTTTGGAACAAATCTAGTTTACCAACGCACCTCCAAATAAAATAAAAGTTACATGGGGTGATAGAAAATTAAAAAATAAAATATTGAATATAAACCTCTGATTGTCTGAAGTTTTCATATATAAATGCGTTTTTCCACTAAATTTGAGGGTATGTGGCCAATATTGGTATTTAAAAGCTTTTGGATAGATCTTTCTGGATATTTAAAATATTTATCTAGTTGCAATATAACCCAGTTGGCCATGGCCTTAACACACCCTCAATGTTAATTCAACGACGACATATGAGGGACACCCGGAACAATGATATTTTCGAACAAGTCGTGCGGAACTTAAAAAAGAGACAATGTCGCTCAGCTTATCGTCAATGATTACATATTAAAAAAAGACAGAGTCATACCTGAATTGTATAATTCATTACATGGGTATAAGTCAACGCGCATACTACCTCACCTGCAGCACCCACTAAAATATCAAGGTTACAAAAAATTAACATTTGTTTGATTGAAGACAATCTTTAAGAATTGTAAACAAAGTTTGAAATAGGACAACATACAAGATATAGTCCGTCATAATGTAGTTTGGCGATTTTTTTAAAGATATTTTCGCTAAAAATGTTGAACGGAAGAAAATGTGAAATAGTACGTCGCTCATCTTGTAAATAACGTTTCAAAGAAAACAAAATTTTAGACATAGTCGTGCATAATCGTTATCGGCGACGATAATATAGTCAGCAAAAACTTAAGACAAATATGTATATTTGCGAAACATTTAAACGTTCTTACTTTTCCCTGTATTGGGCATTTTTGCTCCTATTGAGATAAGCCCATACAGCGAAGAGTTAGAATGTTCCTTATGGTGGTTTACTTAAAAGTGTTGAACACATTATACCTTAAACGTAAAAGTTTCGAGATTTTCTATACCGATTCACTATAACGATATGCAAAAGAATAAATATCAGATGTAAACTTTTAAAACTTTTATTTTTTTGGTTTCCTCTCATCCAGAATCTTGTGTTTTTGTGTTGTACATGTTACTTTTAACTATGCATGTATGGACATTATTTACATATTAGATAAAAGTAATCCAACAGCTGCCTATTTGTTACGAACTTTTTGCATTCTCAACGTCAAACTCCATATAAAACAAGTAGATTTTCGATGTCAATAGCTGCTATTGCACTCACCTTATAAAGTAAATCCGTCTTTGTTTCTAGTAAGCTTGTTTCATCTTTCAAATCGAATGGCTAATTGAAAATGTAAAGCGTTTTCTTAACGACTATTTTCGTTCAAAAGCACTCTAGCCTTTTTGGATACGAACAATGCAGATTTTTAGTTTATTTGCTGTTCCATCTTGTACTTGGAGTAAGGCTGTCTTCCTAAACGTCTGTATGCAATGTCAAAGCAGTGTTAAAATCAAACAATTATACTTTATAACACTGCAAATCGAATGCATTGTCTATAAAAAGCATTGCCAATTTAAACAATGTGATAGTTGCGTTTATTTGGTTATCAGTTGCGAAACAGTTAACTTTAGGAATGCTATACTTTGTCAAAGTTTGCGCGGTTGCGTTTGGGAATACGTGACATTGTCGCGCTGCAAAGCAACATGCGTTTAGGAAGGCAGCCTTACCCATAGACCATATTCAAGATTTATGTCTCTATATATAAGGAAATCGATTAATAAATCTATATGGTGTACCCATTTAAAAAATAAAAAAATTTTTATATATTGAAACGATTAATTTTGGCTCAAGTTCAAACCCGAATTTACCAATTTATTTATTCTAATTTTTTTTTTTAATATTTAATTTTTATTAGAAAATTTTTTGGATAAATTCATTATTATTTTTTTATTAAGAGAGTACTATATATAGAACAATTTTTATTATTCATCATACTAGCAGAACGGATCAGTACTGATTTCGAGGTCGCTACACCATCTCATCAGCGTTCTTTGTTCAATTTTACCACTTTTGACGGTGGATACTAGTGATCAGGAATATCAACTATTTAACCGTATTATTTAACAAATTAGGATACGAAAAGTACAAACTTATTCATTTTCACATGTCAAATCAATTTCGGTTAGTACGAAATCCCATCTATGATGAATAACTACTCTATATATTTCAGTCTCTCTTTGCTTATTCAGCGCCATTGGCTGCTGAGAAATAAGCGGTACTTAATCATGTTGTTAGGTTTCTGTCATTTGTAGTTGAATTTCTTTTTTAGTATTCAACCAACTATGACCAAGTAAACATGTAGATTTTTGACGCGTGCCATCGTTATTTATAATTAATGTTTATAAGTAATTAGTCGAACTTTTATTAATATTTTTATATATTGAAACGATTAATTTTGGCTCAAGTTCAAACCCGAATTTACCAATTTATTTATTCTAATTTTTTTTTAATATTTAATTTTTATTAGAAAATTTTTTGGATAAATTCATTATTATTTTTTTATTAAGAGAGTACTATATATAGAACAATTTTTATTATTCATCATACTAGCAGAACGGATCAGTACTGATTTCGAGGTCGCTACACCATCTCATCAGCGTTCTTTGTTCAATTTTACCACTTTTGACGGTGGATACTAGTGATCAGGAATATCAACTATTTAACCGTATTATTTAACAAATTAGGATACGAAAAGTACAAACTTATTCATTTTCACATGTCAAATCAATTTCGGTTAGTACGAAATCCCATCTATGATGAATAACTACTCTATATATTTCAGTCTCTCTTTGCTTATTCAGCGCCATTGGCTGCTGAGAAATAAGCGGTACTTAATCATGTTGTTAGGTTTCTGTCATTTGTAGTTGAATTTCTTTTTTAGTATTCAACCAACTATGACCAAGTAAACATGTAGATTTTTGACGCGTGCCATCGTTATTTATAATTAATGTTTATAAGTAATTAGTCGAACTTTTATTAATATTTTTATATATTGAAACGATTAATTTTGGCTCAAGTTCAAACCCGAATTTACCAATTTATTTATTCTAATTTTTTTTTATTATTTAATTTTTATTAGAAAATTTTTTGGATAAATTCATTATTATTTTTTTATTAAGAGAGTACTATATATAGAACAATTTTTATTATTCATCATACTAGCAGAACGGATCAGTACTGATTTCGAGGTCGCTACACCATCTCATCAGCGTTCTTTGTTCAATTTTACCATATATAAAAAAATATATATACATACTTGCAAAGCGTGGACTTTTACTTTTTAAAGATTCTCCCAAGCGAATGAATATCTATCTACTGACTTGTATCAACTAATTAAAAAAACAATTTTCATTATTTTATGAAATTAGGTTATTTCTATTTTAAAATTAATTGCACTACATATTGACATACAAAAAGGATTCCTTATAACATATTGTATGAAAAAATAACAATCACAGATAAACGGCTGCTATTCATTATATGTAGGTATATCAACTTTCTTTATGCGAATTTTGAATATCATCGGAGGGAATCATTGTATTGGGGTTACTAAAACATTTCCATTAAGTAATTATTATATTTATTATTCGAGATGGGTCGATATCTTTTCCAATTAATTTAAAAATTATTTGTACTTACTCTAACATATTAGGATCTAAGCCTTCCACCTGCATTTTCATTTTAATTGCTTGACTTGGCACACCAACTAGAAGCATTTTAAAGAATTTCTTATAATAATCGTGTTCTGAAACCTTAGTCCCCTTGGAGATGTTATTTATTTTTTGTAAGGCTGAATCGGCATCACCGTCTTTTTCAACAAGTGATACATCTAAAGTTTCTTGTTTTTTGCGTTCCACTTGTAAAGCCTCGTTTGCCACATCCGGTATAGAAGCCAACTTTTAAGAATTTTTAAATATTTTTGTTGAAATAATCTTTTACTTTTTTTTAGCATTACCTTAGCTTCTATAATTGTTAAAGACGCTTCAACTTTTTGCAGTTTACGTTCTAATTCGATAAATTTTGTTTCGCATTGCAACGTAAAATCATTGAGAAATCCGCAGGAGCTTATAAGAAAATGGTTTACAAATGCCAGTACTCGCTTCTGATGAAGTGGTGGTAGCTAATTGGAAAGTTTTTTTTTAAGTTTTCGATACCATTGAAATATTTAATATACCTGTGTTTTATCCACATTTTGCGTAAGAATTCCTGCTGCGTCCATTGTATAAAATATGAAGATCAAGGCAGATAAAGCAGGGTTAGTCCCTTTCTACAATAAAAACATACTACACAGCCTACTAACAAAACAATCAGCTGAGCTGTCAAGACCACCTGTTATGAATTCGCCTTGGTATTTAAAATTTTTACTGCACAAATTTCTGTCAATAAAATTTAGTAAAACTAAGGCAAATTATATTATTTTTACAGGTGGTGTTGAAAGCACAGCTGGCTATTTCGCCTTGTTGGCTGTATATTTCTGAAGAATTTTTGTTTGAGCTCTTAAAATATTTTTTACCTATATACAATGATGTGTTGACCTAAAAAAATTAATATTTTTGGGACATATGGATTGTCATAAAACTTGATAAAAATACATATCAAATAAATTTTAGTTTCCTTTTTTTATATTTTGTGCCAACCAGATAGTGTTTATTATTAAACTTGTAAAATTAAATTGCCTTGAATAAAAAACTACTTAAATCAAAAGGTAAACAAGCGTAAGCATAGGGCGCTGGGCGTGTTTGTAAGTTCGATTCCTATCAAGTCCCTGGGTTTTTCTGCAGAGAAAAGGATTCAACACATTGTGTTTGTTTAAATACGATTTTCATTACCTTTATTTATATGTGTATAAAATAATAAAAAAATTACGGTTTCGGTAAACAAAGTTTTAAGACATTCTCCAGTGCATGTAAGGCTAGAGGTGGCTTGAAACCCCCTATCATATGATATATCATTTTATATATACGTTTTCAAGAGAAAATACAAAAGTGTACTATTTTTGGAAGCAGGCCAGCGCCACCACGAACGGTCATCCCTAGACCGGTAAATTGTTTTGAGAACCCTTATAAAACTAATCGATATTTTTTTTACGTTTTATGTATGTTTATTAAGCCAGAATCGCTTAATCCCCTGTGTGGACTGTTTTAACCTCTCCCACTATTTCAAAACGCATTAAAAAATTATTGTCGTATAAATTATAAATTCCGAAACAAACTTTCAATAACATGCCCGCTGGATCCTTTAGTCCGCTTTCACAATGGAAAAAAATAAAAGGCAGACACAAAATATGTGGTGAGAGCTCGAAAAGGTAGAGAGTGTACTACACGACTATCTGTACAGAAGATTTTTTTCTACTTACATATGTACGTAATTTTTCTGTTATAAAAATTTAGATCCTTATTCCAGTCGCTTGTTGTGTAGGTTGCACAGGCAGAAGATTTTTTTCTACTTACATATGTACGTAATTTTGCTGTTATAAAAATTTAGGTCCTTATTCCAGTCGCTTGTTGTGTAACTTTGTTCAATTTCATTTTATTAATCTGACATTTCTTGTATTCTTTTTGGTCTGTCTTACACCTTGATTTTTAACAGCTGCTAAACAATAATAGAAGAGTAATTGTTGTAAAGTAAAGTAATCATATTTGTTATTAATTAAATAATTTAGAAAGCTTTGTTTACTAAGGTTTCATTCATTCAAATACATACCATATACACTCACGTCCAGTAAGTTATACTCTAATAGGTGTGACCTACAAATTGTAAAAAAAAATTTATTTATTCTTACTTTCAAACATATCTATACATAAATATGTGGGTATGCATACATACATATGTACATATATAACTATAGTAATTTTAACGCATTAGTCATAATTATAACAAAATTTAATTACAGTTAATTGTTAAGTGAGTGGACTGACTATATTTGAAATTAGTTCACTTATTTTTTGACTCAAATCTAAAAAATATTTTTTCTTTGAATCATTATTGATTCTTAATTAAACAAAAAATAATTCCTTAATAATCCCCTTATGTAAATACATTCATTCATTCTATGTACATTACATATGTACATATGTATGTACACACGTATAGAACAATTAAATTTATATTAAAAATTTTTGTTATTATTTATGCATGAATTAAAACTATTTAAAATTTAAGTTTAGAAGAATTTTCAAGTGCATTAAAAACATATGAAGGATGAAGAAGTAGTACCAACCCATAATTTAATTTTACTTTTTTAACTGTTATTATTTTTGATCGAAAAATACCGGCGAATTTTAAATTGTTATATTTATGAAGAAACAATTTAATTAGTTTTAAAGAAATACCTACATACATATATATTTATTTTGTGTAAAAAATTAGGTCGTGTATTTCATTTAATAGTGATGTCCAACCAAAAAAGTTTACCAAAGCAATTCCTATAAGATCTACATATATCTCTTTTGGTCGGCGATTAAAAATAGGTTTTAATAAAAGTTAATTCATATCTCTGTAAAAATTAAAAATTTAAGTAAGTTTGTGTTAGAAAATAAATTTTTGTATATTTTTAAATTGAAATAGAAGAATTTGAGTTACTTGATTGGTAAAACAATCTTTAACATACGTAAATATTTTTAAAGTGCGTGCTGCAATGGCAAGAAGAACCCAAGTGTCTTCGGTTGATGTTCCTGATAATCCAGATGATTTAGATAGTGCCGATGAAATAGAAGCAGGTTCACTAACTATAAATGCTTCTGATGCAAAGTTATCTCAAAAAGGTATTTAAAAATATAAAAAAAAAATCATTTGATTGAAGTTATTTTTTTCAGAACTTTGGGAACGTCCGGCCTATTATAAAAGTTTTAATCTACCCCAAGATGGGTCTCCATTACTACACTTTGAAATTTTATCAGCATATATTATGCCTCCAGAAGGAGAAGATCTTAAAATAAAACGCTACGTTATCTATGAGCTAACTTTGCGCCAGGACACAATTGTTTCAATGGATCCCTTGCCAGCTCGTATACAAAGACGTTATACGCACTTTCGACAATTGTATAGTAGCTTAAAACAAATTCACCCCAAAGAAATGGCCACTGTAGAATTTCCCAACAAAGTTATAATTGGCAATTTCTCTGCGAACCTTATAGCAGAAAGGGGAGATGCATTTGAAAAACTTTTAACGCACATATCGGAAAATTCCGTCTTAAGAGATACATCAAATTTTTTGGACTTTTTACAAAAGGAAGAACTAACAAAAGCCTGTCAATTATTAGATGAACGTAATGATGCATCTATACCGATACTTGAAAACAGCTTTATTTTGTTAAACAAAGTTTTTACGGATCGGGCTAAGCCGGTGCTCTTAATATTATGTCGATTAGTCGCTGCCTGTACAATTACACCTGTACCACATCCATCGGCAGAAAAATGGGCTTCACTTGCCTTAAATCGCTACGAAACACTATGTGATATAGATCTGCTGCCTTTATATATACCCTTGTTACATACATGTGCCCATTTGTGGTATGTTATTTATAACAAATTAAAGAAAAATAAAATTCAATATAGAAAATCTATTCCCTCCAGGTGGCAAAGGGGTCGGGATCAAAGGCCCATTGCAGATCGTCTTACCGAAATGTCCAAGAAAGGCATTAACATCAATAATTCTATCACATTAATGCAAGCTATACATAAATTAGATCCTCGTTCGGAAACTATATAAAAATATTCCCTTTTTTTACAGATGTGCATTTTTTTGTTTAGAATTTTACTAGGTTTAATTAAATATACTATTATACACCATACAAACATATAAACTTTTATCTAAAATGCGAATATGTATTTCAATTATATAAATTTCTAGTTTAAGTTCAAACCCCGATTTTATATTGTGCAGTTTTATTTTTAATTTTGTTTGTATGTGACTAATTTTTTGTGCTAATTTACTACATTGTATGTATATACTAAGTTCAATACTGTTTAGTCGTTTATGATCGAAATTGCTTACTTAAGCGAACCAATTAACAAGTTACTTTGTTAGTTGCAGTTTTTAACAAATTTAAACTAAATATTGTTTATAAACAATCAATTTCTAAGATATACTACATGCAATATATGTTTGTAAAATTTACACACACATATATAGGTATTTATATAAGCATAAAATTAAAATTATATATTTGCAAAATATTGAAAACGTCTGATTTTTGTTTTTGTCCAATTATAATGGCTAAAAGTTTGACTTCTTTGAGAAAAGTATGTAAAATGATTAATCTCTATAATAAATAATCCGATTCAAACAATTCGTTGATCAAGGGAAATATTGATTAGATTCAAATTCAAAAACGCCATATATTTTACCGCACTTGTTACTTTTAAATTACCGGTTTTATTACCAAAAAGTACACAAAAACAATGACGTTTAGATAGGAATATTGAGCCTTATTATATTCTCACTCTAACCATTCTAAATTGTAAACCATAAATTTCGAAGTGGAGTTTTCGTATTCATACATAAACATACACACACCATCAATACGAGTCGATTATGCGGATTATTGAAATCACACTCAAAAGTATTAATAACAACTGAAAAAGAGAAATGGAATGTATCGCAAACAAAAATCCTCATGATACGTGGAAGTTCATAATAACAATGATTTTTAATATTTATTTTATTTATGAAATACGTGTTCGCAAAAACAGGTCATAAACATAAGCTCCCCACTTAAAGATGCTGTTTAAATTTACTTTTTTTACACGCGCATTGATATTATGTAAGCATAAAACTTTAAAATAGCAATAAAAATATTTAAGGATTACTTAACAACCTAAAATACGCAGTATAGACAAATACATACATACATAAACAAGTCCATACATACTATATACATCTATAAGATAGATGGGAGCGTGAGCGAAAATAAAAATTAATAATGCACGATCATGGACAACCCGGTTATTGGCACGGGGTGATTGTTAAAATAATTTAGTAGCAGTCACTACAATCCTTGCTCGCAAAAAAGTTAACGAAGTAATTTGTTTTAATTTTATGTTTAAATTTTTAAAATGACTTGTAGAAAATAATTTAGCTAGTAGGTATTTCAGATATTTACAATAACATTTTGAAAGTTTGAAGTTGAATAATATCGAAATGTGTCTAAAGATTGCAGCGTATAACTGCGCGTTTGAGTAAACAAGTGAGTAGAACAAACGGTGTTAAAAACTCAAAATCGACGAAAATGCCCTGTTACTCAATAAAATCAGAGATGGGTATTTCTTTTTGGTCGCAAAATATTTACGCATTAGTTATACTCAAGCACACACGTGAGTAGTGCCCATCTCCAGTACATACGCATTTACATGAGTTTTGTTTTGGTATTGACTCACAGTTTTTTTTATCCTGGCGTAAAAATACTTGACCTTGAATTCGAAATATAAAACCCATCAGTACTAGTATTTTTTAAACACACAAAGTAAATCTGATTAACTTGGTACGAATTTAAGTACCATTTCTTAATCATGTATGTACATACATGCATACATACATACATATGTATGTATGTACATATGGACATTATATTTAAAAACACACTTAGATTTACGAGTATTAATTTGTATTCACAACGGACCTAAAAACTTTAGTATAATCAATTTGACTTCATTTGAAAAATTTTCGTCAAGGCAAACTATCAGATAAAGGGATGGACAGAAAACTTTAAATACATACATATGTACATACATAAGCATTTTTGTATTTTTTTTATATCCACATCCAGTATGTACATATGTACTATATGAACCTTATGCGGATGATTGTACGCTCTGTTAGTTGTCACACTTGTTGCTTCCACCTGAGTTGAGTAAATAGAGTCATTCCAAAATTGTATCTAAGTCTTTTTCTTTATAATATACAAATGGCTTAACTTATAAATGCAACAATGTCTCTACGACCGAAAATTAACAATATCTTTTTTCCATGAGTCGATCTAATATGCAGATACATATCGCTCCTTTATTTCAACGTAGTCATATCTCAAAAACGTGATTTTTAAGTTAAGAACGCAGAATTATTCATGGTATCATTCTTCGTCTTGTGAAAAATTCATACAAATATCGTTTTTACTCGCCTCTTGAGGAGAGAATACATACATACATACATATGTATGTTTTTATTTTTCCATTAAAATTAAAAAGTTTAAACTAGTTTTCTTTACTTTAAACGAGTTTTTTGAGATATGACTACGTTGCAATAAAGGAGCACATGTACATATGTATGTATATCGTCATTTGATTTAAAAAAAACCTTATGGTACAAAAAATTCAAAAACGACTTCTTAATTGATTACGATCCACCATATCAAAATACATGTCTCTGGAAAATTTTATATATTAAAATTGTACTAATTGCTTAATAAGAAATAAGCTTAAACTGTAAAAATTTTGAAAAATGTTGCTTAAATTTTCATATTAGAGAGTTTTTTGCTTGTCCTCTAAAATTTTTTCAATGTAACTTAGGGCTTTTATGAATTCATATGACGATATGTATGTTTACTTATGTATGTGTATATACATGGGATCGCAGTTATATTGAAGAAAATTTCTCTTACGATAATTTGGTGGTAAATGTCGATATACCCTTTTGTCCTCTGGTGAAGAGTATATACGCTTAGCTTGTGTTTAAAATTTTATAACAACGGGAAGCTATGAGGGGGCTAAAAGCAGGGTAAATGGTTTCGTGTAATATACACACCGTGTGCTTTGGCCTGGAGTACTACCGTGCGCCTGGATTTTTCATTATTTTTATTTTTGATAAAAGTACCTTTAAATTAATTACCGCTTGCATTATGTAATATGGCTAGTAATAATTAATTCTTATTCCATATTTTAATGTACCTGCTTGAAATTGCAAACTATATGATTAAATGAATATGTAGTTGAAAAAAATGAAATTAGTAAAATAAAAAGCAACACCTTTGTTTTTATGAAAAACCAATTTGAAATTAAAAGAAATTAGCGAACGCTATTTGCAATGATCTCGTTCGAAATGAAATTAAAAAACACACTGTTCGGTTCTTACTTCAATGTGCAATGAGTATATAAGCTTCCCCAACATCTCTAGAGAGCCATCACTTTTAATTGTTACTTCATTCAACGCAGACAAGATTAAACTGCAAATTTATTTAATCAACATGAAATTCATTGTGGTTTTACTCGCCGTCCTTGCATTGATTTTTGCATCTGTACAAGCTGTTGACAAATCAGGTAAAATTCGTTTGTTTTTTTTTTATTAATTTATATAAACCAGGCGGGGGTTCAGCTTTATTTCCCTCCCGCTGGATCCGCGCCTAATACGAATAAACATTATAGTGCAATTTTAATCTAAATACTGTATGTCATTCTATTTCATGAACAGCTTGTTTGCAATCTAAAGAAGTCGGACCCTGTCGTAAATCAGAATTGCATCACTACTACGATTCAGAAAAAAAATCCTGCGAAAAATTCTACTATGGCGGATGTCACGGTAACGACAACCGTTTCGATACTAAAGAAGAGTGTGAGAAATTGTGTCTTTAAAGACTAATTGCATTGTTGAAATTTACAATTTTTGTTGTTTAATTAAATTTTTATTTTAATTATCGTTTGTTAAAAATACATACTATGTACATATGTATGTATAAGTACATACATATGTGCATACATACATTTAAACTGTTGCGTAATTGATAAGTTTGTTTTTACTTGAATTTCTTTAATTGCACCCGCAAGAATAAACAAATCTATTCACGAACATGGAGTAAAGTAAATATGAATATGGGGGGCTTAATTAAAAAATTAAAGACAATGGTTTAGTATAATTAAAAAATATTTGCAATGACACAGACACAAATTAAAAAAAATCTTTCTATGATTTTTACCTTAATATCCTTGAAGATTTTAAAAGCAAATTTCTAAGAAAGATATGACAATGATATCCCAAACGATGTCATCCAAGCAGCTCTTGGGTTGGGTGGGTTACATTTAAAAATAGCTACTGTTGAGCGATTAATCGCTAACTCGTGATTATTTTTAGATGAATCCAAATTGTTACTAAATGTGGTATAACAGGATTGCAACTATAGTACGTATTGGATTTAAAATTTAAAATTGAGCTATTCAACGCGACGTTCACTAAGATGCAATCAAAGCGTTGGGTATACATACACACGTAGTTCACAACGCTAATCACACGCTACATCTGGATTATATGTATGTAGTAGGTACATACATACAATATATGTAGATACTACAAAGTTTATTAAAAATTAAGATTAAAATTAATTTTCACATTGAATTTTTTTGTAAAACATATTTTCGTTGACCTTTATTATTAATATTGCAGAAATTGTTTCCTTATCAACAATTCTTGCGCAATTTGATTTGTTTTTGGGAATTGCAAACTGTACTTCAGAACTTTCCAGTTACGAAATGATCGCCCTAAAGTTGCACTCGTGCGTGCCCACTCGAAATGGTTTTTTAAGTTATTGAAACAATCACCCTCATTCCAGTTGGCGACACCGACGTCACGTTAACACAATACCAAAAAAAGGTTCTGGACTTTAGAGAACAGAAACAGACTGCCAGTAGCACAAAATTGTTTTCGAGAGCGAGTAGACAAGCTCCAATTTTTTGGTATTGTGTTAACGTGACATCGGTGTCGCCAACTAGAATAAGGTTGAATAAAGTAAATATAGTTGTCAACTTGGGTTTCAAATTATTCGAAAACCGTTTTTTTCAATTATCCGTTTTTCAAACTCGCTTTAATAAAAGGACGGGTTTTGAGCTGTTTTTATTTCTTTATTTATTTAGACTAGAATACGCCTAGTGGTCGAATTCGAAACAAAATAAAATTGCATACAACACGCACATTTATAACTCATATACATATGTACATATGAATGTACCCTGCAGATAACGCGACTAGTCCATACACGCATGTAAAGTATACTCCATAAAGGACCAGGACTAGTCCAAAAGTAACCCAAATGTATGAAGAAAACATGGTCTATTTAACATTACGATGTCCTAGGGCTGGACCATGTGGTCCAGGTTTGCACTACATCGGACTAACCCAAAAACTACTCCATGTCATTAAAAATGGACCATGCACAAATAGTTTCTTCGGCACGAGTAATATCGTGAGAGCACGAACATTTGTCGTATAGCAATAAGCTCTTGTTTGAAAATGACATACTCCATGACTGCATTACATCGGACCATGTTGTAACTAATCCATTTCAGCTATAATGGACCACGTAGTCCAATATTATCTGCAGGGTAGGTATTCTTAAACACTCATTGCTTTGCTTATTTTTTTACTTGAACCAATACTTGCATAAGCAAATGCGTGTCCGTGTGTATTTTTAGCATTTGAACCGATTTAAATAATATATAGTCGGGTCACTACAGCTCAACAGTGTTTACCATTTGGTAAAATAATAACCAAAATCGGCTGGCAAACAAAGAAGAAAAAGGGATCTAAAAATTTGTCTTTGCTTATTTATACATATCGTCGTATGTATGTATGTATGTATGTACATGCATATATAGAATTTCTTTTAATAAAATTAAGTTCAATGTCATTGATGGGCAATTTAATAAGTATGTACATGCCACAAAGGAGATCAGACATGACACGAGGCTGTAGGCTGTGGTAGGAGTAGTTGTTGTTTTTCTATCTCTGTAGCACGATAATCTGATATTAAGTGATATTCCGATATCTTTTGATTTATATTCTGATGAGAAAAATGTTGATTTAAGCAAAAACATAACCTCATTGTTTCATCGCCGGTATACTCAGTGGCACATGCATCGTCGAATTCAAACCAATTCGCTGTCTCTCTGATAATTAAATACCATAGGTATATAAAATATTATTGTGTATTTTTTATACTAGTGTATCAGCGGTCCACTCAATCAAACGCATTCTAATAAATACATACGATATAATAGAAAAACATTCTAAATAAACAACTTAAAACTCTGTTTCATTTCTATGCAAAAGCAAATTGGGCAAACACACATCCACACTTTGTTTAGTGTGCATGGGTGAGTAGCAACTTTAAACGATTATAGCTCCCTAAATATCGAACCGATTTAAATAAAAAGAAGATTATGCACATATATGAAAAACAACAAATCTTTTCAAAATCGGTTTATTATTACGGCCGTAAAAGGGATCTAAAAAAATTTGTGTTGCATATTTTAATAATATAGAATAGATGTTGTTTGGCAATCAAAGAGCACAGCGAATTTTATCTACTGACCTCTTGTATGTAGCTACTCTAACAGCTTTTTAACAGAAAAGCCCGAATATCGGTTTTTGAAAATTATGCCTTTTCGAATTGTTTAAAAACCGGATTTTTTTAATATGTCGAAAGGCTTAAGATCCGGGAAATATACTAAATTGATCGCCTAGAAGTTTTTTAAAATTAGTTTTTTCTTTATAAATACAGATTTTGTGAATAACATTTCTCTAGTAGACGTTGAAGAAATATGTATAAAAAATGACTTGATAATCGTTTCCCCCTTATCTACCATGGTCTTTGCTTCTTGCATTATCGAATAAGAATTTTATTTAAAATTCTATTATTGTTGTTAGCTATATAAAGCGGCCTAAGATTATAAAATAATCGTGTTTTTCACATTGATCAAAAAACGAACTGAAACAAATTGTTTTAAATTTAATTGACTGCATTCATGACTTCATACTTTAAACCATTTTTGTCTTTAGGGAAATTTTTAACATTTGAGCTATACAATAGTATTATCTATAAATACAGGGGATTCACTGTGCTTTGAATACAGTGGCACGTAATACACACATACATTCAATCAATCACAGAAATACTCAAAACGTATTGCATCACATTATTAAGATTTTGAGGTTCATCTTCTTTAATGATCTTTGTTTGCTGTCAACTGGTGTTGGTGAAATGGCAACCTTTTCTTAGAGATGACATTTAGTATTTTGTTTTTGGTCTTTATGTCATTGTATTGATTTATTATATGTACTATGTACACTGTGTAATTGTAAATGTATGCTATGTAACAAAAAAGAAGCGGTTCTTGACAAGTGTATTGGTGACAAAGAAAAGTACGTGTAGATAAAATCAAGAAACCATTTTTTAAATCACTTTGCGCCAAGACACTTAGCAAGATACCACGTAAGTAAAATTTATATTGTATTATTCAGTTTTTAATAATTGTAATTTTAGAGAATAAACCAATCAAACCATCAAATAAATACAAATCAACATAGAAAATAGCCGTGTTTTTGTTAAACCAGAAGTTTATTCTCGCTAAGGCGCAAAGGGACAACAGTTGTGATCATTGGATCACAATTATTTATTCTGTGTTTGCATGTGCAAGTAAGTTTGGAAGACAGATGTTAGTGGATTCATGTCAGATTCTGAGAAAACGCCAATAAGAATAAGCCATAGAAGTACGAAAGGCATTCCTCCTGCAAGGTTTTTGAGTTTTGTAAGTGAAATGTCAAATAGCCAGCCACAAAAACCTGTCTTGCCGCAGGGGAATGTAGACACGCCGCAACCCACAAGAACACATCAAAATGCCAGTTCGTCCAACACTTCACGTTCGACAAATGCACAGTCGCAACCGCACGTCCAGTCGCAAGCGCAGCCGCCGCTTCATGGTCAAACTCAGCTGCACAGCCAACAGTTGACAAGCCGAACAAACGAACAGCAGCAATTCTCGCCAGAATTTGTGTCTACAATGGCACGTGAGTTTGACAAAAAATTAGCTGATATGAGAAACGAGTTTCAACGGCAAATGCACGCCATGCAAGAACTGATGATGTCAAATGCTCGACAGGTAAATAGTAGTGTTTTAGAACTACGAAATGCACGCAGGGTGGAAAATGTAAATGTAGCCCAGCATCAAGATATGCCTGAGAGGGAATCGCCAGTTGAAAGTGAAAACAGTATTAGATCAGTGGACCTACGACAAAAGAAAATTTATCCACTGCCAGCGTTTACAGGTAAGCCTGAAGAATGGCAAAGTTTTATTGAGTCTTTTAGAAGCACCACCAGTGAGTTTAGCTACTCTAACCTTCACAACATTATGCGTCTTCGTGAAGCCATATCGGGAAGTGCCAGAGAGACGGTAGAGGCACTCTTGTGCAATTCAGCCAATGTGCCCGCCATTTTAGAAATTTTAGAGGAAACGTATGGCAGACCCGAGCAATTAATAAGAAGCCAAATAGAGAAAATGAGACGCATACCGCCAATAGCCGAAGATAGGCTTGATCAACTTATTGATTTAGCTAACAAAGTCACTAATATGACTACGTTTTTGAAGAATGCAAATGGTGAGCATCATTTATGTAACCCTACGCTCTTAAGTGAAATGGTAGGGAAGCTGCCTATTACCCGCCAATTGCAATGGGCCGAAAAATGTCTTTCGCTTAATAAGCCTGCCACAGTGCTAGAATTTAGTGAGTGGCTAAATGGTATACGTCGTGTTGCCAATATGGTTTCAGACTCGCTACCAATAGTTAACATTCAAAAGAGTGATTCAAAATAATTTATCAAAAACTGGTGGTCGCAAATTCGTTCACGTTGCTGTTGAAGAAAGGAAATGCATTTTATGCGGTGGTAAGTGTACAGACCTTGAACATTGTAATCCATTTATTGTACTCTCAGTCGAGGCACGTTGGCAAAAAGTGAAAGAGTTAAAAGTGTGTTTTGTCTGTATGAAAAAAGGACATCGAAGTACAGAATGCTATAAGAAGAAGAAATGCGGTGTAAATGGTTGCACTAGATCTCATCACCATTTATTGCACAGCACGAAAACAGATAACACATCATTAAATGAAAGTATACAAAATGTAAATGCCCATTCCACAAGTTTTAATGCAAGTTCTGCAAATGATCGTATTAGCTGCCACTATAATAGAATTTTCGCCTCTAATGATGTTTTATTTCAAGTAATACCAATAAAGTTGTATGGCAAAGGAACAGAGGTCAGTATTTATGCCTTTATTGATGATGGATCAAATGCAACCATATTAGACAGCGAAATAGCACATCAGCTGGGTATCGTGGGTAAGAAAAGCACACTAGAATTATATTGGTTGAATCGGGAAAAGGCATCAGAGCCAACAGAAATAATAGAACTAGAGATAAGTGGCATTGAGAAAAATGCAAAGAAATATAAAATGGCAAATGTTTACACATCGTCGAAACTAGTGTTGCCCACTCAGTCTTTTTATGCCGACGAGTGCGCCGATAGGCATTTGTATTTATCTGAGCTACCTTTACGTAGTTATGAGAGTGTACAGCCAAAAATCATAATAAGTCTTAACCACGCTTATCTGACGGTACCAATAGAGGTTCCAAAAACAGGACCTGGGCCAATTGCAGTTAAAACCAGGCTAGGATGGCTAGCATATGGTCGAGTTAATAACAATGTATCGAAACGCCCTCATACGATGTGCCTAGCGTATTCGAAAAATAATGATAGTATGAACGATATAGATAAACTTGTTTCTAATTATTTTTTAATAGAATCCTTTGGAATAAAACCAGATGTAAAACAACCTGTTTCAAAAGATGATGCTCTAGCGCTGGATATTTTGAAAAAGACAACAAGAAAAATAAATGGTAGATACGAGGTTGGTTTGTTGTGGAAAGAAATTAGCCCTGTACTTCCCGATAGTTTTGGAATGGCCTTGAAACGACTAGAAGGTATTGAAAGAAAAATGGCACGAGACGCTGCGTTTGCATCTGAATATTCTGGCAAGATTGAAGAATATATTGCAAAAGGTTATGCTGAGCGTTTAAATGAAAAGGAAGCCGAAATGCGTACCGCCAAGACTTTTTATATCCCTCACTTTGGGGTAAAGAATCCTAATAAAAAAGGAATTAGGTTGGTTTTCGATGCGGCTGCAGAAGTAAAAAATATTTCATTGAATAAAATGTTGTTGTCGGGTCCTGATATTAACCAGCCGCTATTAGCTATTCTTTTTAAGTTCCGCCAAGCACCAGTAGCTGTCACCGGTGACATACAAGAGATGTTTCACCAAATTGCTGTAAAGCAAGAAGACTGTGATAGCCAAAGATTTATATGGAGAAAGGGTAAGCCAGAAAACCCGCTAGAAACGTATGTTATGAAAAGACTTATTTTTGGAGCGACGTGCTCACCCGCCGTGGCACAACATATCAAAAACTTTAACGCGAAGACTTTCGAAGATAAATATCCGAGGGCTGTACATGGAATTTGTGAACGTCATTATGTGGACGATTACGCTGACTGCTTTCAAACAGAAGAAGAAGCTATTAAAGTGGTAAACGAGATAATTGAAATACATAGAGCAGCCGGGTTTAACTTACGCCATATTAATTCTAATTCTGAAAAAGTAAGAAACAAATGCGGTGGATATAATCAAGAAGCTGTGTCAATAGAAAAAGACATTGAGCGCATACTGGGCATGCATTGGCTTACCAATGCAGACGTTTTTGTATTCAAATTGAAGTGGACTCATATCCCAAAAGATATTCTCGATTTCAAGAGAAAGCCAACAAAAAGAGAGCTTTTAAAAATGCATATGTCCATTTTCGACCCGTATGGCTTTCTGGTAGACTTTATGATAACAGCCAAGGTTATAATGCAAGCTGTCTGGAAAGCAGGTATTCAATGGGATGAACCAATTCCTGAAGAATTATATAAATATTGGAAATCGTGGATAGAAGAATTGCCCAAAGTGCAACAATTTGAAATACCAAGGCTTTATGCCCCAAACTTTGAAAAGTCAGGTATTGATTTACACATTTTTGTCGACGCAAGCGAACAAGCAATGGCGGTCGTTGCATACTGGCGTGTTGTTGTGGCTGGACGGGTAACCGTGACATTTGTGACGGCAAAGAGCCGTTGTGCTCCAATTAGGTATCATACAATTCCTAAAATGGAACTACAAGCAGCAACGATAGGTGTACGCCTTATGCAGGCGATAGTGGCCAACCACAATGTTGATATTCATCGTTGTATTTTCTGGACTGATTCCTATACAGTCCTGAGATGGATCCGGTCCGACCACAAGAAGTATAAGCAGTATGTGGTTAATCGTGTAGCTGAAATTCTTGAAGCTAGCTCATCCGAGCAGTGGAGATGGTGCCCTGGATCTTTGAATCCCGCCGATGATGGCACACGCGCGAAATTTGCGCACCAATACAATAACGATGGTAGGTGGAAGCGGGGTCCTGAATTTTTGAAGAAAGACGAAACTCTTTGGCCACAAGAAGCTTTTGGTCCTCATGAAGATGACTTCAGTAATGATGAGATGCGAGCCAAATTTGTTTTCGTTGCTGTACAGAGGGTATGTTATGTAGTACCTAGTATTAACCGATTTTCTAATTATTCGAGGTATAAAAGAGCAACAGCATGGATGTTACGATACGTTGAAAATTTAAGAAGGCGTGCCAAAGGCCAAGATGTTACAAAAGGCCCCTTGACAGCTGATGAAGAAACCGCAGCTGAAAATTATTTATGTCGTAGTGCGCAAATACAATCCTACCCGGATGAACTAGCCAGTATTTCGAGCAATAATGTAATTTCACGGGACAGTCCATTAAAGATGTTGAATCCCGTTATAATGGAAGACGGACTGATTCGCTGCAACAGTCGCCTAGAAAGGGCTGAGTGTCTACCCATATCAGCAAGAATGCCAATAATACTACCACATAGTCATGCACTTAGCCGATTAATAGTTCAAAAATATCACGAAAAATTCCAACACATAAACGTTTCTACAATCATGTGTGAGATAAGGCAAACATATTGGATACCATCATTGCGTCGTCTTGTCAATTCAGTTCAGTCCAATTGCATGATATGTAAAATACGGAAAGCTAAGCCAATTCAGCCTCAAATGAGTGCCCTGCCTGTTGATCGAGTGCAGCCTTTCGTACGTCCGTTTACATATACAGGGGTGGATTTTTTTGGTCCATTTTATGTCAGTATAAGGCGCGCAAGAGAAAAGAGGTGGGTTTGTCTTTTCACGTGCTTAACTGTACGCGCTGTTCATTTAGAAGTTGCCATGGACTTGTCAAGTGATGCCTTCGTATTATGCCTTAGAAACTTTATGAACAGAAGAGGTGTGCCACAGCAAATAAGAAGTGATAATGGCACAAATTTTGTTGGCGTGACTAACGAATTAAAAGGTATTAAAAATTTTCTCGATCACGATGAAATCACCTCACGACTTGCTCCTTTGGGTATCAAATGGATTTATAATACCCCAGCAAACCCAGCCCAAGGAGGAATATGGGAGCGTTTGGTACAATCGATCAAAAAGGTATTACATAACATGTTGAAAGAAGATGCACCAAAATTAGATACCTTCAACAGTTTACTAATTGAGGCCGAATGTATAGTTAATGCCCGGCCCCTTACTCACCTTCCGGTCACTCCCACCGAACCCGAACCCCTGACGCCGAACCACTTTTTACTTAGTTGTACAAACTCCACGCAAACTCCTTCAAACGTGGAGCCGCATTTAATGTGTTTACGTAAACAATGGAGAGTTTTAATGAATTTGAAGAATTGTTTTTGGAAGAGATGGATAAGGGAGTATCTGCCCGAGCTCACCAGACGAACAAAATGGTGTCTGCCAGCACAAAATCTCAACAAAGGAAGCTTGGTTTTAATCATCGACTTTGATGCACCCAGGTCACAATGGAGACGAGGAAGAGTAGTTGAATTGTATCACGGTAAAGACGGTATAGCCAGATCAGCTGAAGTTGACACATCTACGGGTACTCTCAGACGACCTATTTCGAAGTTAGCTGTATTAGACGTGGAAATATCAATGGAATGCAAATAGGTGATTCTCCTCACGCGGAGTCAAATCACGGGGGTGGAGTTGTTGGTGAAATGGCAACCTTTTCTTAGAGATGACATTTAGTATTTTGTTTTTGGTCTTTATGTCATTGTATTGATTTATTATATGTACTATGTACACTGTGTAATTGTAAATGTATGCTATGTAACAAAAAAGAAGCGGTTCTTGACAAGTGTATTGGTGACAAAGAAAAGTACGTGTAGATAAAATCAAGAAACCATTTTTTAAATCACTTTGCGCCAAGACACTTAGCAAGATACCACGTAAGTAAAATTTATATTGTATTATTCAGTTTTTAATAATTGTAATTTTAGAGAATAAACCAATCAAACCATCAAATAAATACAAATCAACATAGAAAATAGCCGTGTTTTTGTTAAACCAGAAGTTTATTCTCGCTAAGGCGCAAAGGGACAACAGTTGTGATCATTGGATCACAACTGGAAATCTATAAATTCTAAGAAAAATCGATGTGCATTATATAGATATTTTAAGGAATATATGCAGTGGTTCACACACTTCAACTTTTGATGCTCAAATCGTAATTCAGCTGTAAGAAAAAAGAGAAATTTGTATTTCCTTCTCCGTCTTTCTTACAGCTGAATTACGAGTTGAACATCAAAAGTTGAAGTGTGTGAACTGGGGCTATGTGGTATGCTGAACATTATTAACTTTTCCTTCGCTCGTGGGATTATTATCTCATATTCATTTCTTCCTGAATAAAAATTTTAGACAGATTTTCCACAGTCAAAGCTTACTTTGCAAAGTTTTAATTCAGCTGGGAGAAAGACAAAGAGACGAATAGTTTCTTTTTCTGTCTTTCTCCCAGCTGAATTAAACATTGACTGTGGGAAAGCCGTTAAACATCACCCTAATATAAATAAAATACTGACATACATATGTACATATGTACATAACATGTATGAAGGGTGTTTGAAATTCAATTATTTTTTTTTAATCCTATTAGTCAACGGCCATGATTACAGACGTTTTATGGTCAAGAATGGAAGATATGATCCTGAATAATTTGTGGACTCAGCAGGATGGACCCTTTTAGAGGTTTTTTGTGACCGATAAGACCGTTAAAGCTCCAGAAAGAATCCACTTTCTATGGCCATTCGTGAGATTGAACTAGAAACTGTCAACAGTCTTGAAAAATTGGACTGACCGGATAAGCTACAGCGAATCCAGCAGCAACAGTGATATCGTGTTTTATAAATAATGGAATTATTTATTTCTAATAAACCAAATCAATTAATTTTGATTCATTTTAATTTTTAAGCAAATACTTGTATAAATAAAATTCAACAAAAGTTCACTGCGGAAGTTATTTACGAAATCTACAGAAATTTGAATTATATGTATGTAATTCTAAAAAATGTAGCCCAAAAATACATGGTCGATGTGTTTGAACAAGATATTAACACGGAACAAACATCGAAGCGGGCAAAAGATTGGTTCGACAACAGTAATGTTAAGCTGGTGTGTGCAGTCATCAGACCATTGGGAATTTATACAGGTAGTTATAGTAGCTGTTCGAGGAAAGAACGCATCTAGTAAGGATGAGCTATGGATATTCGTAAAAAATGCGTGAATTAATATTTTAATCGAAACTTGCCAAAAACTTTTGAATTCAATGGTTATTCCACTATGTACTTACATTTGAATAAAGACTAATTAAAAAAATAATTAATTTAACTCATTTAATTATGTTACATTAGATAACTAACGTCGGCTAACACAGCCAAAAAGGAGTCTTGAATTGTTTTTACGTAAATGTATGTATATATTTTTAAGTTTTTAATTATCACATTATCATTACAATATGTATGTATATCTTGTTTTTGACCTTAAACAAAAATAAAATAAAAAATTTTAGCCATGGTCTTAAGATTTTTCTATAAAGAAATGTATAATTTAAGTGTTTTTCAATCTGACATAGTAATTTTATTGTGTATAAAATGAACTAGAATTCATTGAACTAGAGTTCATGCCGAGAACGGAAGAAGAATCACGTTGTGTGGCCACAGCTGCACGTTGATAACGGGCAATATGGTCCAATGCATGTGGCAAAATTGGACGAACACTATGCATTTCCAATAAAGTTAAATTATCCAACTTCGCATAAGTACCTTCGCCTTTAATGAATGCATCAATTGAAGTGCGTAGTTTGGATTCACGTATATCAAATATATCCTTAATTATTGTACGAATTTCCTCACATCTAGGCACATCATCGGGAGCGGTACTCATAATTAATTGAGCTTCGATCATATAATGTTCGCTAGGCATTTTGGTGAAGAATCTACATACAACAAAAGTAAAAATTGAAGTAAAAAATGGCTATTTCTAAACATAACATACTTAGATCTCTTTTCTTCCTCCTTAATTTCTTCCAAAAGATCCAAGTCCATCCATTCTGGCGGCACAATACGACATTTTTGTTGTTTTCGAAGATGTATGCCCAACCAAAGGGGTACGTGCACAGGAATACCAGCGCGAAATGGTCCCACACTACCCGAAATCAAATGTAGAGGCTCGAATGAAAAATTTGGTATGACACCAATTGTGGACTTTTCACCAATAAATTCTATAACACAAGGTTCCATTATATGTTTGCAAAGTAATAAATAATCCAAATGAGTTTATATTTTGAAACCGGCAAAAATAAGCACAGATAATTTTTCAAACAGCTGTGTTGAAAAGTCTCCAACTTATTTGCAGTGCTGCCAGAATTACTTATTCTGATGAAAACCAATCCTTGCTGTAACTTCGCAGCCACACAATCACACACACTGCTTCTCAAAATTCTTATGAATTGATGTCATCGTCAAGAAAACACCAACGTGGTTGCTCTATGAATCGCAAAACCTTACACTTATTACATACTTACAAGGAGAATTAAATCTAATAAAGAAAAAAATCAATAGATATATATATAAATAACTCGATCTGGCAGCTACTTCGCTAAAAAATTTTTGACAGTAAATTGCAATTAAATTTTTTTGCATATAAATCCTAATATAATAAACAAGGTAAACCTGTTAGTACAAGCTGATACCTTATTAGATATTCTTGAATGCCAAACTCAAAATGAAAAAGTGATAAACAATATTTTTACCTATGGAATTTGTTTGGCAGACCGAAAATATAAATGTTGTTGTTGTACTTACGGCTTACCTTGTTTATTATGTCATGAGTTCAACTTTTTTGTGGTGACGCTTGACTAGTGCAGTTTCAGAAAAATATAAAATTTAGGAAAAAGTGTTCAAAATCAAATTTAGTTTAAATAAAATGAGTGCTAGTGAGTGTGATGTGGAACAGGACTCTAGGGCATTTGAGGACAATGGAAATTTTAAGGAAAACAAGATTAATTTTAGCAAGGAGGTAAAACAAGTTATTGATAAGGTAAGAACACCAATTGAAGACAGCTGTACTACATTCTATACATTTTTTATTAAAATTAAATATTTAAAAGGTCTTAAAATCCGATGATCCTATGGATGCGCCAGACTTCAACTCCGTTGATTATATAAATCAGCTCTTTCCTAACGAACAATCTCTTGTATCTATCGACGAGACTATACAACGTATGCAATGTGAAGTGTCACTCATAGATGACAATATACGTTCTGTTGTTCGGGGACAAACAAATACCGGACAGGATGGTAAGATGGCCTTGTGTGAAGCACAAAAGGTTATTACTACTTTATACGATCATATAATTGACGTCAAAACTCGTGCTGAAAAAACAGAAGAAATGGTGAAAGAAATCACACGAGACATAAAGCAGCTAGATTGTGCTAAACGCAATTTGACTTCAGCCATTACGACTCTCAATCATTTGCATATGTTAGTTGGTGGAATTGAAAGTTTGGAAAAACTAATAGAAAAACGCTTGTATGGAGAGATTTTAAATCCTCTTCAAGCTATAACGGAAGTAAATCAACATTTTCAACAGTATTCAGATATTGAAGAAATTAAGAATCTTTCACAAAATGTAGATCGCATACAGATGTCTTTGGCTCAGCAAATAACGGAGGATTTTAAGGAAGCATTTTCGTTTAAGTCTTCTGCCCATCCGCGATTGGGCTTGAATCAGTTATCAGATGCATGTAAAGTTGTATCGGTATTGGATCCAAAAGTAAAAAAGGACCTTTTAAAATGGTTTATCGCACAACAATTAGAGGAATATCTCCATTTGTTTCACGAAAATCAAGATATTGCGTGGCTGGATAAAATAGATAAACGATATGCTTGGCTTAAACGTCATCTTCTCGATTTCGAGGATAAATTCGGTAATGTTTTCCCCTTAGATTGGGAAGTATCAGAGAGAATAACTGTGGAGTTTTGTCGCCTAACAAGAGAACAACTGTCGCAAATAATGGCGAAACGAGCTCATGAAATTGATGTGCGCTTATTGCTGTTTGCCATCAATAAGACACAGGCCTTCGAACAGTTACTATCAAAAAGATTCACTGGGAGTACCTTAGGAATTAACAATGCTAACTCCGATAAGGCAACTGCAGTTGAAAAGATCTCAAACTATTCTTCTGATACTCTTACAACGCAATCAGTTATTGTGTTTCACGATCAAATCGGTAGTTGTTTTAAAAATCACTTGGACATCTACATAAAAAGTATTGATCGCAATTTATCGGAACTTATTGATAAATTTATTGATCAAACCAAGGAGCCCTTTAAAGTGGCCGAAGCAAAGACTACCGTGTATCCTAGGTATTTAACTAGTGTGATTTAAGTGTTTTTAATGCAATAATATGTGTATTTGTTTTTTAACCAAATCTACCTATTTTATAATCAGTTCTGCTGATCTTTTTGTTTTCTATAAAAAGTGTATGGTTCAATGTAACCAACTGAGTAATGAACAGCCCATGTACGAATTGGCAATGGTGTTTAAAAAATATTTACGCGAATACGCTAGCAAGGTGCTGGAGTTTAGTATCCCGAAATTATTGCAATCAACAACATCAATTGGTAAGTGATCGTTTTATATATTTGAAATAACTTATAATTTGCTTACATCATATGCTTTTCATATTTTTCACATTTAAAACATTATCCGAATAAGCCAAATGATATTACACTAAAATGAAATGAATTACAATTAGTGAGGCTTGTTTTTATAGTTTTAATTGTAAAATTACAGTGAACTTTTAATTGGAATATTACTTGGGGTTTATTATGTACTTCGATTCGAAAAGAAAATTATTCGAACTTTTATTCCATTTACATTGTGTTTCATTGCATAGGGGTTTTATGACACGTTCCCATTGAAGTGGTACAAAGAATGCATAATAATAAATGAATCTCAAGTGCTATTGTTATTTTTTTTATTCCAATTTTTCTATGGGATTCTCTTTTTATATTTTAATTGTTCTTCGCCACTATTGGGAATAAATAAATAGGTAAAACAATTATGCTAAAATGTTCTACAGAAAAATCTAAATGATACATTAAATTTCATTGTTATTTAATACGTAAGAGGCCTGCAAGAACTATTACTTTCATGAACGTATTATTTAAAGCGTTCATTTATTAAAGACCAACTTCGAAGAGGAATGGGAATACTGACCAAACTGATGTTGCTTTCATACCATCACTGAAAACTTTTTGTTTTATATCGTTAACCCAACGATGTTCATTGAAACGAGTTTAGTTTCATATCGTTTGCTCTCATCTCAGTTCTTGTTATAAATACGCAATAGCAGTGTCACCAGTTTAGTAATCGTTTGGTTTTATTTGAGTAATATTCATATGTACATATTTGTTGTGAGTCTTATCCTTTCAGTATTAATTTTTGTTTATTAC
The DNA here is from genome assembly GCA_956483585.1 of Gymnocheta viridis. NCBI lineage: Eukaryota > Metazoa > Arthropoda > Insecta > Diptera > Tachinidae > Gymnocheta > Gymnocheta viridis. The sequence continues at coordinate 47,960,931 of OY101440.1, read as the reverse complement.
TTGCATTTTTTCAAATGAGAAATGAAGTTTTCGAAAAAGCTTAAATTTGTGGATCATTATTGTTAATAACAACGTCAATTTACATATTTATGCAATTTAGAATTATAATTTGTTAGAATTTTTAAACTTATTGTCAGATCTAATAATATTGTCAGATTTGGAAATATACCCATAATGAGGAATTGGCATCATTCGGTTGCAATATATTTGTCGGATATCTTTGTCATGCAATTGTCATGGATTGTCTGGCAATAACTTTTTCTGACAACGTTGTCAGACTAAAAATTGTCAGTTGACACGGTTGTCAAATAACTAAATAACATAAATTGTCAGATCTATTGTCAGACATTTTCAGAGTACATAGTCTACCATATGCTCGGAGTATAGCCAACTTTAATGGGTTGGAGAGGTAAAGTGTGTATACATACTAAAGCCCTGCATAAGGAAACATGTCACTTAAAAGTTCAGCTTTTATTTAATCGTTGCCAAGTGTTGGAACTCTTTACGATGTTCTCTAAGAGTATTTAACTTTAATCGAAATTTATTCAAGATCAAGCTTGTTGAATATTTTTCCTTGCAGTTGAACTAATGCAAGATCAAAATAAAAAAATGTTTGTATTTTTATATGTTTTATTTTTTAATTTTTTCTTTTTTAATTTTATTAATAACTTCTTTATTATTTTATTTGCTTTGAATTATGGTTAGTCGTTTATTAGTTGTTGCGTATACATATATGAATTTAAACTTGCAGACCACCAATTATACATACATACATATATTGTTGCAAGGTCACGACTCTTTACTTTAATAAATAAATAATAATATAAATAAATAAAATATGCTGTAATGGCATGATTTTTAAACAAAATATAATTTTGTACTCAATATTACTACATCCAACTTCAATTGACCGTCACTACTACTTTCCGCATTACCCGTTTTCGACATGACACAGATTTATACGACAACATCTTGTACATTAAACTTTAGTTTAGATCATAATTATGTTTTTATTTCTTCGGTGCTTTGGTATTCCACACTCTGTTTCAAGCTAAATACATACATTTTTTCAGAATTCACTATGCATACACCTCATTAATCCGCTTAGTGTTCAAGTACATATAGTATATAACATGTCTATCTTCTATTTTTTGGAGCAAAAAAATTTACATATTCAACTTTTGATTTCTTAGAGGCAAAGTAACATTTCTGCTTCTTTATTTTCTGTGAATTTTTTATTTTTTATTTTGTTAGCAATTATTTCTTTATTTAAACGACTTGAACAAAAAAGAGGAAGTTATCAATTAGATTAGAACGCATTTGCACATACATACATATGTACATGCACATACATTCATACATATATACTCATCATAGAATACATCTTTGTTTATTTTATTAAATAAATAAAAATAACATTGTTTTGTAAAATTTAAACTTAAAAACCCAATTAATTTTTATTTCAAGTAACTTAGAATGCAAAAAACATAAATACTAAATAAATAATATTTGAGTTTTAAATTGCATCACTATGCATGTAGTTATGCTGCTCATAATAATAGATACATTTAAGGAAAAACTCTAATCATACTAGAGATAAACTTTTGACAAGCTTCTAAGGGAATCTTGTGCCATATAAGACACCTCTATTTTAGAAAACTTCCTTGAACCTCTATTTTAGAAAACTTCCTTGAACAGCCTCTTCTTTAAATAAATCCACAAGCTCTCTATTGGTTTTCCGAGTAAGTCCTGAGATTGGCATGGGCAGCCTAATACACGAGACTCAATTTTTAACTAATTATTAATTATGTCCTGCTGGAATGTTTACTCTATTAGTATATTCTCTGTTGCATTGGAGGTATTACATGTTCTAAAACTTCCCAAATCATTCTAAATGCTCTAGCAAATTCGAATCTCTTTTCTTTCCGAACTATTGAAAGTTTTCCGGCAATTCTTTAAGCAATTTGGCTTGCATAAGACGAAGACAATCTGTTGGTGATCTGAATTCATGGACGACTTCCGTTGAAAAACACTATTTTAAAGATTTAGAGTATTTTTTGCCAATGCGAACATCTGTCTATTTGTTTTTAGATTTGTTTTTTTGGTCTATTTCTAGTTTTCACATTTTTGCATAAGACAATTTGAAGAAATTGTAAAGCCTTTTGATGTCTTGGTTTGGAAACTTTTTCTCCCCAGCTTCTTCACATTTTCTTCAAAATAGTTATAGTTTCATGTAATATCTGGCACTAAAATACAAATATTCTTACCATCTTATATAAAGACAAGCAACAAAATAAAAAATAAATATAATAATTAAAATTATTTTAACAAAATGAGAAATTAGTCAAGTGTTGTTTCAATTGATCCATTTTATTTAAATCCACTTTCCTTGGACAAGGAAATATTTACTGACAACATTTCTGAGGGAAATTTTAAAGTTAACGTTATTTTAATATCACCTTATAAGCTGTATCTATTATTTTGGGCAGGGGTGTACATATATAAGCTTTAATTTTTTGCGATTATTATTTATAATAATTTTTAATACTTCATTGATTTAATGCTGGATATTGTAAATATTATTTAAATAACTTCATGTCTTGTAGCTTTGTATGTAATTAATTGTTGCAAATTGTTTAAATGATAAAAGTGATTTGAAAAATAATAAATTTATTAGGAAAAAGTATGTCGTTATTGACACGTGACATGCAGAATCTATCTACAGCTGCGGGCCAAGTTATACACAATTTCTTAAAGGAAGGTGATGTGCAACGTTTCTCTAAAGATGATCTCATACGCATTTGTTGTGTACTAACCACTGCAGAGTATTGCCTAGAGACCGTACAACAACTGGAAGACAAACTTAAAGAGAAAGTTGCGACGGCTTACATAAATAAAGTTGATATGTCAGAGGAAAAAGATGTTTTTCATCGGTAAGTCGATTTCGAGTTCTTTCGGATCCAGTGCAATAACATTTTTTCAATCTTAATATATTTTTTGTATTTAAGCATTATCTCAAATTGTATACAGCTGTTGGTGCAGGATCTGGAAGCCGGTTGCGAGCCTTCTCTGCAAGCCATGTCTAAAGTACAATGGCAAACTATTAACAATGTTGGCGATCAAAGCGCTTTCATTTCAAGTATATGTTCCAACTTTAAACAAACTGTTCCCATATTACGCGATAATTTATCAAGTTCTCGCAAATATTTCACTCAATTCTGTCATAAATTTGTTAACGTTTTTATACCGAAATATATCAACGTCTTGTATAAATGCAAATTGACTTTGTCGGATGGCTCTAACAATGTTTTGGGGTGCGAACAATTATTACTGGATACTCATAGTTTGAAAACGGCTTTAGTCGATTTGCCTTCAATTGGCTCAAGTGTAAATCGTAAAGCTCCCACTTCATACACCAAAGTGGTTGTTAAAGACATGAGTCGCGCTGAAATGATTATCAAAGTAGTAATGACACCCGTTCAACCACCAGCTCATTTTACACAGCAAGTTTTAAAACTACTGCCAGATGTTACTATTGCAGAGTACCAGAAGATTTTGGACATGAAAGCGATTAAACGTGTGGATCAGTTACAACTCATTGATCTTTTTAAACGAACTGCCTCAACAGCTGCTTTTGCGGGTCTAACAGAGTCTTCTGACAATGGCTCAAACGCCGAATTGAATACCACAAATCCTGTTGAAACGGCTACCAATAATTTAATGGTTGATGCCACAAATGTTGAAAGTTCGACTGCAACACAAATTCCTTCCACCAACACAACTTCGACTCCCAAGAGAGCTTTTATATTTAGTGTTGGCAGTTTTTCGGGCGGAAGTAACAGTGCCGATAAAAATGGTGATGGTTCTTCACAAACGGGCAGTGATCGCGGTCGCATTCGTAAACTGGAGAGTCTTTTGAAAAAAAGATTGCCATAATCAGATTGTAGAATCGTAATTTTTTTCATAACATTCCATTATTTTAAGTTAATTTTAGTTGCAAGCAACTTCTGTATACATTTTTATTCTGTGCAATCCTAATAAAATCTATTAATAAAATTTATTTTTTGTTCTGTTCAATGCACATTCTTTATTTTAATCTTTCAGGAACAAAAACAAAATATTACTAGTTATATGTACATATATCCAAACTATCTGCTATTTGTACATATGTATGTACATATGTAGATTATAAGCTTTGGCAGTCGAGTACATTTAAGATTACCACTGACATACTCACCAATCAACAGAACAACAAATTGAACTTCTAGCGGAATCATTTCTGTTTTGAAACTTTAAATTATTTTCTTATTGTTGGCAACAGATCGTAGTCTAATTGAAAATAGGGATGCTTGTACAGGAAACTATCGTATCATACATTTTGGGACTTACATATTTTATAATGATATAACTCTAAATTTTGGAGACTTTATTTTTTTTTTGAGTAATTTTCTTTTCTTTTAGGACTATATCTTTTTGTTAAAAAACTGTAAATGAAATAAGTAAAAAAATATGGTTTCGTTCTTACTTCGTCGGGGAAAACATTTATACTTATATATTTAACTTGTTTGAGACTAACTTTAATTTTATAAGCAGGAAAAAAGTATTCGGTAGTTGACTTCTCGTCCGTCGGGCAATATTGAGTTTGGCTGGTTTTTGCTGTTCATGTTAAGTTTTGGGCTGTGGTGTGCTCTGATGTACATACATACAGTCCAGTACACAGATAATAGTACGTACCCCTTAAAAATTCTATAATTTTCCAAAAATTTGTGGTATTTCAATAAATTAAATATACCAAAAACTTTTAAATGGAAACAATTCATTATTTAAAATTAAAAACTTCAATTTAATAAAAAAGATATAAAAGCCTATTTCACAGCACAGATAATTATACGTACTCTAAAAAAAAGATTAATGTACAAAAATAATTTCAGGCATATATTATTGTATTAGTATTTTTTGGACCTCATTTTGCCTCAATTACTGCCCTCAATCGATTACTAATTGAAAATACTAGTTTTTTTGTAGTAAAAATGTGTGGCCAGCATTTTTGTAGAACATTTCATCCTCAGCCTAACCCCTTTTTAGGGTTTTTTTATGATTTGTTAGAAAAGTGACAAAAATTACCATTAACTTGGGGAGTTAGAGTGTTTATATGTTCCACAAAAATATTTATCATAATGTTTTCTACAAAGTTGCAGATGTAAAGAACGCAAATATTTTCATTTCAAAATTGAAAGCAAAACCAGGAGTATTAAACGAGAATGAACAAAAATTAACATATTATTTTCTTCCACTAAATTGCAAATTGTGTAAACAAATAATAAGTCAATAATTGAATTTATAAGCATATTTTATTTATTTGATAAAATTAAATTAAGGGCCATTATTACAACTTGCCGTTAGTTAAAAGTAGGATTTTGTCTGCCCGATAAATAGCTTTCAATAATTTCAATAAAATTTTATATTCTATAGATGCTTTATTAAACGTTTAAAAGCCTATTAATCATTTATGAATTTAACTTTAGTGAATTTTGCTTAAAAGCGGTTTATAAACCTACTGTAAGTTTTTATGCATATGGCTGTTATTCTATAGTATCTCTCGCTATCACTAAATGTTTTTATAACAGTTAATTTACATATAATTATTGCAATGTTATCAATGTTTAAAATTTTGTATTTGTGCATGAGAGGGGCATAACGAAGTTCTTAACAACATATCACCAATAGCTGGACAATAGTGTTGATTTAACTGCATCTTGTTTAAGCGCTCTTTTGATTCAACTTTCCGAAACTATTGATTTCTGTCAGTATTTCTTAAAATCCTATACAAATTCGTTTTTTCAGTTCAGTTCTGCACCAGCACTTTTAAGATAAATATCTTAAATTTGATTTCACCAAATTGGCAACACTGAAACAAAATGTTCTCACTCATGGTATGCATAAAGCAACAATTTGTTTGGTGTTCTGATTTTTATTCGAAATAAAGTTTTAGTCATTGAACGAACATATGCACTTGTTCATTGATGACCATGTTCATGCAACTCTTTCATATGCATGATGATGTCCTCCTACCCCTCCTGAATCTTTTCAGAAATAATAAAAACAATTTGATCCTTTAATACAAATATTAGTTGTTATTTATATAGTATGTACATATTACTTTAACAGAAATATGATTTCAAAATGTTCTCTCGTCTTAAAGTAACATAAACATTACTTAGCTATGACTATTTTGTATTTTGCATAAAAAAAATGTTAAATGTTTACTGATTTTTTAGAAATATATTTTCAAAACTTAAAACTACCAGAGTTTCATCTAGTTAAATTCTAAATTTTATTTAAATATACGACAAAGAAATATAAACAAATTGTAGCCAGCCGAAAGATCTTTTGAAAGTATTTTTTTTTCATCTAAATAAAAAACGAAAGACTTAAGACACAAACTCCGCTAAAATAAATTGTTCACTAGAAATATTAAATTAGATTTAAAAAAAATATGTGTTTGTTTGATGTTGACTTTGGTTTAATTCCAGCACGATTGTTTTTAACACCTTTACAGCTCTGCTTAAATTAACAAAACAAGCTTAAAGAGTTGGTTAATAAAACGTGGATAATGTATTCTTAAACTTATTTAAAACAAAAAAAATTATTTGACTAATTGTATGAGTAATTGTTTGAATTGTATAAAAGCATTCAATAAACTAAAGTAGCAAACTGAGGCTACTTAAGTGAAGCTGATTTGTAATTTTATTTTCTTTTTTGGTATCAAACTTATGATTTGTTTCATTACGTTAATAATATTTCAAATATATTTATATGTACAAGGGTTGTATATGCTTAAAACTGAACTTGTGTCTTAATATAGTAATTTTAACTTTAACTTAAATACACAGTATTCATAAAAATAATAAGAGTTAAAATTACGATTAAGTGGTATGTATTTTATTTGTAGTGTGAAAATATTTAAACTGCTATAATTTTGCTGGGATCCACTTTGACTCGAAGAAACACAGTATCGTCTTTGATAAAGGGGCGTTTGTAGAGCAAATCGTGAGAAATAAAACGTGGGAAACCGAAACCTAATTGATCGGGTTCATTAGAAGGGCGTTGAAAGTTTTCCCAAGTGGGATCGGGCACAAAGGATTCTGCTACACCACCTTGACCAGCCTGAGCTCCTTGTTCAAAGAGTGTGAATGTTATAGAGTGAGCGAAAGGCCATTTTAGTAAAGCATCATATTCGCCAGGCAATACTTTGATGTAAACGGAAACATGAGTATTTTCTCCCGGACCATTGCCATTTAAAAACATAGATGCTTGTAATTTGTAACCATATTGTGATGTGTAAAATGGCGGTGATACCAATTCTAAACCATCTTTGCCTTTGGCCTCCGACATTTTAGCAGACCAGTCAGTTATTTTCCACAACAATGTGCCGGTGAAATTGATGGACAATTTAGAGACAGCTGATTTAAGCATCTGTATTTGTTGGCCTTGTCTGGCTGACAAAGCCACCATCAAAGACAAATGTGATGCAGCATTGGCCTCCAAATGGGCTTCCAACATGTGTCTAGGTCCTTTAAATCTGCAGCCTGCTTCCTTAAATGTGCAAGATATAGCCAAGACTTTGCATTCCTCTCTCAAGTGAGCTTCCATATCGGCACGGGCTATGGGACCCACATCGCAACGTTGTGGACACACAGCCGGAGCTCTGGAACATTGGTTGACATGTATGGCCAAAGTATCGGCCGAAAATTCTCTGTTGCAGTGTAGACAACGTCTTAAGCGTTTGGTACAATCCTTAGACTTGTGTAACGTCATGCGTCCCCTCAATACCCTTTGGCCACATTTTGCTTCACAATAAATCGGCTCTTGTCCGCAAGTGCCAGCATGCTCCTCCAGACCAGCACCCGAAAATTCACTTTGACAAAATTCACACTTTGTACGTCTCATAGTGCAAGTGTACTGTAAATGATCTGTCATCATTATACGAGCGATCTGTGCACCACATTTATTTGGACACTGCGTAGCATCATGTTTGCATACATTCAAATGAGCCTAAGAATAAAAAAGTTAAAATAAACAAATTTATTAAACAAAATGTTGTGTTTGTTTTGTGGCTTGTTAGTAGAATTATTATCTTCAACTTCCTTAAAATTAGAATTACTGTTTAAATTGTTAAAATGTTCCCACCTTAATCGTAAATTCGTGAAGTTACTAAGAATTTATTTTGTTAAACTTGACTGCTTAATGGCCTTAAAAATCCCATAAGTAATAAATTACCAGTAAAAGATAATAAAAAGAAAAAAATAATAAAACAATTTAAATTTAGCAGTAGTAGTTACCTATGAACACTTTTTAACTTTTAGCTACACTGAACTGTTTTAAACTACAAAAAGAATAAATGAATTTGTTCATAAAATAATTAATATAAAGACCAGACCCAGTTTCTTGGAACAACAACAAAAGACATTTTTATTACTCCATGAACTATTTCAGTTTTGAAAATGCTTTTCAAGTGGATTTGAATTCTTAAGTTTTCTTTTTTTATTACATAACTTACCTTCAGTTTTCTTAATTCGTCAGACCATGCGCAGCCCTGTTTATGGTGAATACAAAATACCAAAGAACCCATAATGGCTTGTTTAGGGTCGGGGCCAGGATAAATCTAAAATTATAAATGAAAAACGAATTGATAAATAAGTAATAATTCATTTAATATTTAAACTTAATTTTGTACCTTAAATTTACGTCTATTTGAAATTAAGTCTAAAAAATTATTCATTTGATTTCTTCTTAGCTCTTCAGAGGTAAAATAGAAAGTGGTCCTTCCGTTCTTTTAACTGAAACTTCTTTATGTAAAAATCTAATTTTGTTTTCCATTTTTTTTGGCAAAACTTTATCTATTTTGGTATGCATCAACAAATCAACATACAAATTTTTCTCCAGATAAGATAGAAAACACATTAAAAGACGGGTTTCGTTTTTAGTTCCTATTATCGACTTATCAAGCAGTTTGTTTGTTTTATTTATTGTGTTGTGAACTGTTGGATTTTCTTTAATTGTTTTATTATTCTACAAATAATTTTTGGTTTAAAACGTTTTGTTTTTGTACACAAGTGATTCTTTTATTTTATTATACTAGTGTTTTAAAAGTTTTATTAGTACATGCTTTTAATTTTCACTATACTTCCGCCCGTCAATTCTATTTTATGCATATTTTTATTGTCCAATTGACCCTTTAATTCCTTCATTTTTACGGATATAAGTTTGAAATAAATAAATTAATATTTTTAATGCACATATTTCAGTGTTCCTAAATAGTATATATGTATGTACATATAAACATGCGTATATACATACATAGGTGTGGATGTATGTATGTACAAAATATTGATATTTGTAAAAAATATGTAATATACCATATTTTTCCCTCAACACATTTTTTAATTTTTATCTTACAAGACCGAGATCCTTCTTGTAACTAAACTTTAGCATGTGCGTTTTTATGGGGGCTCTTAAGTCAGTCTTATATTTTATCGTATTTTCTTTCTTTGTGTTCAATTTTCATAAAAGATAACATTTGCTGTTTTTTCCTATGCCATCTGCATTTATAACCCCAACTCAATATATATTTTTTTTATAAAGGGAAAAATTGGATTGATGAATGCTGCGGCATTTCTGGATAATTATGCTTGCAGTTGCATGCATGTTGCTGTCTCTTAGTTTGTGCTGGTTTTACTTTTCTGTGTTAGTTTTTTTTGTTATACTTGCTTTCACATACAAGCATGTATGCAAAGTTAAAGTTAACATTGTTTGCTGTTTCCAACACATCCGGTTTGATTAAGTAAATGTTTTGAATTGTTCATTAAAGCCTTTTGAGGCGGAATTTATGAAAACCGATCAGTTATCAAAGAGAGCGGGGAGGGGAAATGCTTAGAAATTTATTAAGCAGAATGGGGAAGTAATGAATTATTAACTTTATTTGCTTTAAGGCAGACTTCAATTAAAATTTTTCGAAATTAAATACATCTGAATTTGGGGGTTCAATTACATTTTGTAATTAATTACAGATTAGGAGTTTATACAGTAATAGTTGCTGGTTGATCTTCTATTTCTAATTATGCTTTATTAGGAGGTCTTCGAGAACTGTTTTCTATTTAATTCAAAACTTGCGTTAATTTTCAGACACCCTTTATTAGTTTTTCTTAAAATAATAATAATTTTGCTTGAAGGGATCGATAATGGATGGCAACCAAACCTTAGTTAGGTTGCTAGTTGTTGAAAACGATATTACGGATGGCAACTGATGTATTCAATTTCAGCTGCTATTTCATGTTTTTCTGACAACTACAGATTTTAGTTGCCGACTGACAACGCAACTTAAGTTTGGTTGATATCCATAATCGATTTATACATACATATTTGTACATACATATCTTTCTGTTAAGTAAAATTTTAAATAAAAATTAAAATGATTTTTTTCTTTTGGGAAATATGAAAGGAATTCACAAGGTGTGTTAAGTGTTGTAACGGCTGTATGTATGTACTGTTTTTTTTTTCAAAATTTAAAAAGTGCTTTACATTCTGCACGATAAAAATTAAAAGATAAAATAATAAAACAAAAACTAAAAACTTAGCAAATACAACGGTTAGAACAACCTTGTGAATTCAAATATTGTACTTTTACACTGGCAAAACAATGAAATATTTTAATTTAAAAAACTGTACCAGTTAAAACGGTGACATAGGTATATAATGTCCAGTGTCATATTGTCCATTATGATACATTTAAAAGGGTCGTAAGGTCCATCGACATTGTGACTTTTCTGAAAGTGACGTAATGCTGCCAGAAACGTTTCGTACGTTTTCACAAAATGAACAGAGTACAATTTCAGCAGTATTATTTTGCAATCACTTCGCATGAATTTTTTTATATGGACTTTTGGCAGCAGTTCGCACAAAATGCTGAAGCTACGAGCTTACTTTGCTTGGATTTGAACACAAGTAATCCATCCACTCTGCTATTGTCGACTTATATGTTTAAAGTCAAACAAAAACTTGTTTAATGTACATAGAAAAACAAAATAAAAATGTATTTTTGTACTTAAAATGTTATACCTACTTAACGAAAGATTTTCATTACTTTATTCATTCATTATAAAGTTCGAGCCTAATTTGGATCCGTAATATGTACCTACGAAAGTTTCGTTTATTATACAAAGAAAGTAATTACAAATTTGATTTTTCGAAAGACAAAAAGAAGACATCATACATTTTCTGCTCTGTTTTGCTTTTAAGGTCATTAATCATAAAAGCTGTGAAACAATACAGTTTTCTTTCGTCTTGAGAGTTTAATTGTGTAAAACAATTAAATTATTTACTCATTGGCGTGAGTTAATGGTCCTCCCCGGGTTGGCAAATTTAAATTGAACGCATGTACATACATATATACATACATATATTCGAATATTTGTTTATGTATGTATGTATTCGCATGTTGTTCGCTCGTAACTTTAAACTTCACCAAAAAAATTTAATAACTACAGTACAACCTCCATAATCCGGACAGATATAGTTTCAGCTACTGTCCAGATTAGTGGATCGTCCGGACTACAGTTAAAAAAATTTAAACGCAATACATAAATATAAATGTGTAATTTATTTTTATTACCGAAAAGAAAAATAAAAATTCATTTGTATATAATTTATTTACAGAAAACACAAAGAAACGTACTAAAAGAGACCAAAAATATTCATTTTGAAAAATAAGAATTTTTATGTAATTCTTTTAAAAATAAAATATCCCAAATGTCGCTTTGGTTTGTTTATCCCATAAAATAGCTTTTGAATACAGTTCACCACTCAAATTTTACAAAGAAAAAAGAACACTTGTCGAGACCATGGAGGATTACTGGATAGTCCGAATTAGCGAGTTTCCGGATAAGGGAGGTTGTACTGTTATTTATTTGAATTCTAACTGGTAATTATCACAAATATATAAAAACACATTGAATATTTAAAAACATTTATTTGCAATTCAATAGAATTTGTTTTAGAGTTCAAAAAAAAAACATTTCTAAAAATTTAATTTAAAGTTAAAGTGTACTCAATTCACTTTAAAGAAACATGTGTCCACAATAAACTGGAAGAATATAAACATAAAAATTTATGTAATCAATAAAAAACAAAAACAAACACACATGCATTTACCCGTAAAACAGGAAACTAAAGTTTTGTGGGTTATGAACAACACAACTCCCAAGTGGCCAATAAATAACTTAAAAGTCGTCAAACTTTGTTGGAAAAAATTTTGTATAATATAAATGTTTAGGTCTATTTTAAAATACACATTCTTTTGCTTCTTTTTTTTAATATTTTTTTTTTATAAAACATAGCATGGGTCTCTTAGAAGCTACCAACTAATTAGTTAACAATGTGTTTACAATAAATGATAGAGCTTCAGACATATAGACAGACTACGACGCTCTTTGCCTGCCAGCCATATTAAAAGTCGTCAAAAATAAAATGTAAAAACACAATAAAACATATTTATTTATGCATTTATTTCCGTTTCTATACGAATGACTTTTGAGAATGTAAATAAAGTTTTTCCAATTTCAATATTTTATTCTTTTATACAAGAATGTGTGCTTATGTAGTGCTTTCCAGCGATGTATGTATGTATGTACGAGTATGTATGTATGTATGTATGTATGTATGTGTGTTCTTAATGTTAATTTATTTATTACTTTGCTGTAAATCTAAAAAATAAATATAATTTATGTATAACAAAAAGCTTAGCATGGGTCTGGCCGGCTTACTGGCTCTGGCTCTCTGATTGTGCATTTTCTTTCTTCAGGGTTTAATAACTCGTGTCTGATTTCCGTATGTTACTGGCTGTTATTCTGTTTTTTTAGTTCTATTTAATAAAATGAGCTTCAAAGTGATGATATCAAAGAAATGCACGTGTTATTTGTTGTTCTTGTGCTAATCACTTTAACATTGTTATTTTTTGAATAAGAAACTGAGATATTTATTTAACATTTTATCACCAACCAAATTTGAGGTGTTTTTTATCTGATAATTCTTAGAAAAATATTTCTTTTTTTTAATAATATACCTACCTATACGTACTTGTACATACACTCATACATATGTACATATGTAGTTACTATTTTTATATGAATATTTAGCCGTTTTTACCTTAAACTTTAAGTTCCCACGTTATATTTCTTTCTGCCCCAATTTACTTACGTACAATCAAAAAAGTGCTTATTAAGCAATTTCGTTTTCTTTTTTAGTACTGTACAAATTAAACTTACATATGTAGTTATAAAATAACATTTATAGAAACTTTGATTTTTGTTTTTTGTATAACCTTTATCTCTTCAAATCGAAATGTATATCAGACTTATTTTCAACTTAATTTGTCGAGCATAGTAACACAAATCTTTGGAAGAAGTAGGTACTTTTTAGAAAGTGTACTTTCGAAAAGAAGATTAGAAAATATGCATTTTCTAAAAATACATTTTTAAAAAAGTATTTTATTTAAACGGCATATTTTTTTTTAGTTTAATATGATTAAAAAAGCATATTTAAAAATATTTTCTGGATAATGCGCCAGGCTATTATTAGGAGGCTCAGTTTTTAATTAATTTTGTTACATATTTGTCTTCTTTATACGCATTTAATGGCGTTTTCTTTTCTAAAAACAGTGCAACATTTTTTGCCCTTTTTATTGAAAATTTGCAGTATAATGATTTTTTGAAATAGTGAGTTAATTAGAAATCACTTAAGATGTACAATTTTTGTCTTAAGAAACTTTGAATATCAATTTCTTATATAAAAATTAAAAAAATTTTAAATTTTTTTCAGAAAAGAAAACGGCATAAGTATATAAGTAATAAACAATCATAAACTCATTCATGTTATAAAAATTACGGAATTATGATATCCGGTGTAAGTTCTTGAAAAAAACAGCTGATCGTTAAATATACCACATACATACATACGTAACATATATTGCATTCATACATTCATATAAAAATGTTATTTCAGCAGAAAGAAAAACAAGTTTTAAACTCGAGTTTTGAGAGGAATAAAAATATTTACAAACTTTTAAAATGTAGAAAAAGAAATAAAACAAAAACAAAAAAAACAAACAAAAAAACAAAAAAAAAACAAAAAAAACGAGTTTTTGACAAAGGGAACAAACAGTTGATCTGAGGCAAAATATATTTTGTTTTGTTGTATTAAATTAAATATTCAATAATGAAAAAATACACTGCTAAAAATAAAAGACCTGCATACAAACACTAAAACAAAACTGCATAAAAGAAATTAATAAAAAAAATCGTACATACTGATGAAAAGCCGATTTAACAGCGAGCGGTATTATCACAAACCATCTGCGGATTTAAGAATAGTTTGAGATGATTTTTTTTTTATTTTGTTCTATTAATTTGTCAATTCTGTTTAAAAATTTCTATTGGTAATTGTTAAACGGTGAAGATAAGCCAGCCACATTCACAGAGGCACACAAAATAATGATGGATTGCAACCACGATTTACAGCATACACAAATACAATCATCTGCATGTACATATGTACATACAAACATTTGAATGTACATAAATACATATTAATATTCTCACGGTGTTTACCTTTGTTGAGCATGCCTTAACAAGCCTCTGCAAGTAGACAATTAATAAGAATTCGTCCGTCCTTACGTCTGTTTTTCTTCGTTTTCAATTACTTGCAGTCGCACTTTGTTTTTCAATTGTTTTGTGCCTCCAGCTTTTGTCTTTCATATGGTTTTCATGAATAACAGCGTATGTCTTAAAATCACGTTATTTAAAATACATTGAAATACATACATACATTCTAATTGAAATGTGGACTTGGTGTATGGAATTTTTTAAACTTTTTATTAATAGTAACGTGACTAATTGACCTAATAATTTCGCATAAAAAATTCACCCTAAAATCCTGTAAGAATGCGATCCCGATGAAGAAATGTTATTTTTGTCGTCTTCGATGCTGCTTGGTAGAATTGAAATATTAAAAATTAGGGAAGCATCCGATAACGATGTCGATATATGTACATATCGGCGATATTTTGGATTTTCCGGTATATCAGTATCGTCTATAAATTTATTAGTTTTATATTTTACAAGTTCTGACAATCCTACGAGTAGTCGATTTTGGCTTTTTTGAAATCATATGGCGATGTATCATATGTACGCATGTATGTGTATGTAAGTATGTAGGTAATTTCCAAGCGAAATATTAGCTAAAATGTTAAAACTTCAAAGATAACGCAACTGCATGCGTGCGGGAAATTATACACAAGTGAGAACTATTTGAATAAATACATACAATAAATCGAAATCGATCCATGATATTCTGAAAAATTTTACTCCGATATAAAAAGCGTTCGATAAAGCAATTTTAAAAAATGGACTTAAGCGGTTATTCATAAAAATCACAGAATTCAGCATTTTTTGGTTCTCTGAAAAGCAGGTGAATGTTTATTGGAATTGTTGCTACTCAGTATGTACAAGACGCAGCAGATGCTGCTGCGGCTGCTACTCTGCTATTGTTGTATTTAACAGAATATGCATTCACAGTTACACATTTAAAATTGTTAATTTGTATGCTATTTTTTGTTTAAGCTGAAATAACAAAAACTGCTGGTTGTTTTAATAATAAAGAGCAGTAAAATAACGTAAAGAAAACGAATAAACAAAAACATTTTGCTAAAGCGGCAGATGCAGGTCGTTCTCTCTTGCTGCCGCAACTTGTTCTGTTCAATGTGTAATTAAAACCAAAAGACTAGTTTAAGGTTTTATTTTTAAATTGTAATTGGTTAAGCAGCTCCTTGCTTGGAGAATTTCACAATATTTTGCAGTCAAGGGGATTATTTATGTATGTCGGCATGTACATTAGGGTGGTTCTGCATTGTATGAAGATGGTTTCCTGTGCCAATTTATATTTTATGCATTGATTATCAATGAACAATGACATTTAGCATTTTTCCGGTAGATCATTTAGCATACTTTTTTTTAACTATTTAGCGTTCCGCCAGCTTAGTTTACTGGCAAACAGTAAAAACGAACCAACTAAAATTAAAATGAACATCCTTAAATACGATTTCACCAAATTTACAATAAATACGAATAAAAACAACATGCACTGCTTTAAAGGAGTAAAGTGTCGGTTTTTTATTGTTTTGCACAGTATTTTGCTATCCGCTCATTCAAAACGAACCATAAAGAACATATCTCTCATTTACTGCAAAAGAGTCTTAACTCAAAAAAGTGCAGAATTATTTTCCGTATCGTTCTTCATCTTGTGTAAAAAATTCATACAAAAAATATCTAGTTTACTCACCTCTTGAGGGGATAATACTTTTTAATTTTTCCATTGATGTGTATGTAAATTAAAAACTTTAGGCTCTTTTTCGGAAGAACGAGTTTTTTTGAGTTTTTTGACTCAATCAGATCTAAACAAATTGTGGATTCTAAAGAAATGGAGGAAAAGAAATAATTATTTTTCTAGACTTTCTTTAGATTTGAGTTACTTCCATTTTTTTGTATTTAAAAAAAGTGTAGATTGCTGGGTAAGAGACCGAGAATTTCAAGACTTTTTTACAGGGCTGCCTTAATGTAAATGTGGTTAGCTTAAACGAACAACGTATCGCAACAACGGATTTTGTGTGGACTAATGTTATAAATTTTTAAGTTTAAACTATTCGAAGCTAATGCTATTGTTTTTAAATTTGCTTAAAATCAAAACAGTTTCCCCAAACAATTTTATTATAAAAAAATATTTATATTTATATGCATATACAGATAGACCTCGTTTAACACGAGGGTTATGATCCATGAAAATGTCGTGTTAACCAAAACCGTGTTAAGCGACACAAGTAACCAGCGCAAACCATATTCTTGAAAAGTTTCAAACCTCTTAGCTTATACGGTCTGGCTTAAAGTCTACTTATGGTAGATTAGTCCAACAACCCACAACAAATAGAATACATTTTGAAATGATATATCGAGGCATGTCTCGACTAATAAATTGGCTAAATAATGAAAAGAAATTTCATCATAAAATTTATTCTTCATCACTACTTATTGTTATTTTATTTTTCTTTAAAACATCTATTTTTTTTTTGGTAATTCGAAAGATTTTTATATGAGAAAATAAAGTTTTTAAGCTCGCTTTTAAAATATGTTCGCCGTTCAAGAGATGGGTCAATGTAAAAAAAGACACATACATACATGAATGCAAATTTGTTAATAGAAATCGCGTAAAACCGAGGTTTTTTCCCAAGAAGATGTTATAAAATATGAACCGTTTTATACCGAGGACGTGTTCTACGAAGCACGTGTTAAGCGAGGTCTACCTGTATTTATTTTTAATTTTCTCTATTTCATACTCCATCCACTAGATCTTAAGTTTTTAAAAGCTTTTTGTAAGTTCAAGTTTAGTGGAAAATATTTATTTCTTATTACTAAGAACAAATACACAATTTTCGAAAAATATCTCAAGCATGACAAAAATTTTAAAACTATAAACAGACATATTAAATACAAATACATATTTAGATTGGAAAAGTAAAAATATATGACCGCAAAGAAGAATAAATAATCTATTAACTTTTAAATAGACAAGAAGTCGTGAAGCAAGCAGGGCAGCAGCAGTTGCTATCTAATGAATTGAAACGAATTTTCCTCGAAATATTTACTACTTATGTAGTTTATTTTTACTTAAGGTACGAATATAATGCATAAAATCATTGAATAAATATCATACATACATAAACAATATCAGAAACATGTGTTTTCTGGCTTGGAAAAAGAAAGAAAACGGACATGAAATATTAGAAAACAAAGTATAAAAAGAGTACAATATCTATGAACAAGAGTTTATAGAAAAATTCCATAAAGGCATGAGGCATGCATTTAAATGCACTTGCAGCTAACATGATATCAACAATACACTCCACTCACACATACACGAATTTCTGAAAAACAAAATGCGAACACAACTTCTGAAAACAAAATGCGTACGTATGTATGTACGTACGTAGTATCTAGGTATTATATAAGTATAATATATTTTCAACAACTGGCCGAGTAAACACGATCGTGATGATTGCAACGGTACGATGACAATGATGATGTTGATCATGTATGATGGCAGTGTAGGGTTGCCATATTTAAAAGCAAATAAAAGTACATTGAGGAAAAAGAACAGTACTTTTCAAAACAAAACAGTACATTTTTTTCTTTATTGATAACGCAACTTTTACTTCAATACGTCAAATTCTTATTTCAAATAAGTCAATAAGAAACATAAAAACATTTTAAGACTAGCAGAACTATGACATAACTTTTAATTCAACATATCACATATTTTTTTAAATTAAGTTAATAAAAAAAAACGGAAAACTTATTTAAAACTCTGAGAACGTAGAGAAAAATTTTGAATTTCTTTCAAAAGGCAATACATATACATACATACATATATAGATCTTGTAGGACTATTAATAGTATCTTAAGTTACTAACGTGATCAAAAGCACAAATTAAACGTCGTTTTTCGAATGATATTAATATTGATTTGAATAAACGAATTACCAATGCTGCACCATTTCTAAATGTATTTCATAACTACTCACTATATTTTCAAATTATATTTTGAAAATGATCTAATATGTACATTTCAAAATTTATTAATTAAATTTAAAAAATTGTGACTATAATTTCGACACTGCCAATTGAATTTTAAAATTATCTCTAATTAGCATTTACTTTAAAAATTCAATTGATTTGTTATTTTTTTCTCCAAATTACAATAATATTCAATCAATACTTTTGAAGACTTAAGAAAAACATCAATAGAATTTTAAAAATTATAAATTTTAAAGCAGACTTTTAATTTATTATCGATAGAAAT
The DNA here is from genome assembly GCA_956483585.1 of Gymnocheta viridis. Lineage (NCBI taxonomy): Eukaryota > Metazoa > Arthropoda > Insecta > Diptera > Tachinidae > Gymnocheta > Gymnocheta viridis. Next base: position 47,941,969 of record OY101440.1, on the reverse strand, counting down.
TATTATTCTACTTAAAATCAAAATTTAACAAAAATTAAATTATAGTTTAAGAAAAAACATTTAGGCTCAAAAATAAGAAAACATTTTTATGTTTTAATCGACAATAATTTTATTTTTAGTAAATTTTTTAAAAGACTGTCAATTTCTATGGACTATTTTTTATTTTTTTAGGCGATAGGCAGTTAGTTTCTTCGACATCGGTAGAAGTGTTTAAGGCTACATACTCACTAGAATCTCTTTCACTTTTTAACTAATCAAGAAAAAAAAAAATACATAAAAATATATTTTTTATAATAGAGATCTTACCGTTTAGTTAAGGAATATGCCTGGGTATTTAATATTTTTTAATGAATATTAATTTAAAAACAGAGCGTTTAAAAAAATGTTTACACAAAAAATAACGTGTACATAAAAAACGCAAAAAATTTTTTATAAAAAATATGTCATATATAAAAAAAATAGTACAAAAACAGTACAAATCTAAAAAAGCAGTACGTGTACTTTTTAAAACAGTACGAATGGCAACCCTATAGCAGTGCGGAATGTTGAAGTACGTATTTTTTTGTACATAGTTATTTACAAAATTGTTTAGAAAAACAAATTTGAATGCATGTAGTGTGGTGTTTAAAACAGAATGTTAAAGTACGAAAAAAAGATAAACTAAACATTACTACAACGTGCCTTTTTTACTGCTCACTCACACTCACTTGATGGTGTCAAATAGTACAAGTCTCTCCACACACATGCAGCAACTATACAACAGACATTAAAAGTGCAACTTCTACTTCGTTTTTACTACTAATTCTAGATTCCCGATAAAAAATTTTCAATATTTTATTTAATTTTTTTCTAACAGTATCTTTGAGTGAATTCTGTCTATGAGAACTAATGTCATTTCCGTCTTTCATTAAAAAAAGAAAAGAAAGAATAATGTAAAATCCAAACGATTCTTTTTAAGATTTCCATAGAGAATTCTTGCTTATTGTTTTTGTAGTGTGGCGAATAAAGTTCTTGTTGTTGTTGTTGTCATTATTATTGATTTATTTTGAAATATTCGATGATGAAATGTGTATGCAGCAGCTTGTCAACTGTAGTTTTCCCACTGTTGCCCAACTAGATAAAATAATAACCCTGGGAAAATGTGAAGTGTTCTTAAATACTTTTTCAAAATCTGAAGTTAACAGAAATTAGAGAGGAGTTCCTGAGTATCTATTCGGCCACGACCATGTTTACATATGAGCAACAAAATTTCTGGATAGAAGCATAGACGCTCACATGCGTTGAGTTTTTCATACTCACGCTCAAACACGCTCACTTGCATGAAGAAAAAATTTTATTAGGAACATGCATAGTCCACGTGCAATTCTCGGCAATCATTTGAGAACGTCCATGGGACAAGTGTCTATTCTAGAGACAATTTCTGACATACCGGCGACGAGTTTACTGCAATGGAGTTTACTATTCATTTATTCGTTCTTAGAGGCCAAAATTTCAAAAGAACTCTTCAGGATTATGCAAAATATTTAGCATTTCATAATCCGTAGTTCAATTTACATACATATACTCACTCGTATTAATAAAATATTACAACATAATTAACATAATTCCGAAAGTAGAAAAAAATAAATTAAAAATATAGCATTTTGCAGTATTGCCAAAACAATGGACACTTGAGTTTCGCTTTGACGAACGCTTTCTGTGGGATATTCTACGGTGCATTGACCTAATTAAATTCCTTTGATATTTTTTCACATTCGCTTGTAATGACATCTGACAAATATCGTATCAGGTTCGTATTTTGCGGTCTATGAATTTGCCATAGTTTTTCCATGGTCTTGAAATCTGACAACTGGGCAGGTCATTTCAAAATGTGGATTGTAACCAGTCGAGTACACAAATAAGGGTGTGCTTTGGGCCGTTATCGTGCTGAAATCTAAAAACTAGGTGCATATTTCCTCTTGCGTATGTGCACATAATATTATTTCAATCCGAGCCATTTTATACTCTCACTCTTTGGAAATCGTGGATTGAAACACTTTTTTGCACTGGTTTCTTGTATCGCTTAACACGCGTTTGGTTAACAAGGTATTTTCTTGGAACGTAACCCCGTGTTAAACGAGGTCTACATACAGAGGGATTCAAACGGTGTCCTATTAAGTCATATTGTCTAATGGCTTAATATTTTACAATATTAAAAAAAATGTTTGTTGTGCTTCAAACAAAAAAGCAAGGCGAATTTATAACAGTGGACTTGATAGCGCAGCTGATAACTTTTTTTTAGTTTTATTCAAGGCGAACTATAGTTGGATGTCAAAATTTATTTATTTCTTTTGTTTACATTCAAGTTGAAAATTTACAAAAAATAAAAAATTTAATTGTGAAATCAAGGAAAAATTAAACGAAAATTTAAATAAAAAGATAAAAAGATTAAAACAGCAGTAGTAGTAGCAGTAGCAGCTGCAGTTGATGAACCAAATTCTGAAGAAGCAACGTGCTTTGGCCATGTGTAGTGATAAGATTTATTAAAAATAGGTTCCAATCATATGATATTTCTTAAATCAAATCACAGCGCAAAATAAAACTATTTTCCAATTCAGCACCCAAAGCACAGGTCATCAAGGCATTAACACTTTGTTCCTCAATGGAATTTCAATACAATAATAATTTTCAAAATTTTTTTTCGCCTCGCTAAAATATTTTTGACAATGTACTATGATTTTACACAAACAAAATGCTTATGGTTTTTGTAGTGTTGTACTTGTTGTAGTATTAAGTTCACCTGTTATAAGTTCGCCTTGCGAAAAAGTCAAAATGATAAGACTTTTTGAAGTGTTTTTTTTGTCATATCCATACAGTAAAAATTTGAGAGTGTTCTTCCTCGTCATATTTTTTCGTTTTATTATTTTAAAACATATGATATTATGACTACCATTTGAATCCCCCAATTGTATTGATTTATATTGTAAAAAAGTCATATTATTTAAAAGCGAAATAACTAAAGTTGTAGAGTTTTCAAAAAAAGTTTTGATTGTATTGTCACCCACTGTATAAAGATACTTAATCAAATTGGAGATAGTTAAACTGGCCTTTAAGAAAACTTTAATTAAATTTGGCAGACATGCGGATTAACAGGTCGTTTTAAAAAATAATATCTCATGAAACATTTTTTTTTTGTAATTTAGAAAAAGGACCTTTATGAAAAATACAAATTATTAAAAAAAATTTGATTTTTAAAGGAAGAAAAATAAAAAAGTCTAATCGCAACTTATTCCAAATAGCACCATTAAACTAACTAATAGTTTTTTATGTGCATTAATTTTTCTTTTTCTTAAAGAAATATTTTTAGCACGACATGTAGTGCCATTAAAGAATGTTTTAAGTCCCAGTAATTGTTGTTTGAGCAACAGCAAAAAAAAAACTCATTTATTAAACCTGATTTACTATGCGAAAACCAACCACCACATGTTAACTTTGAAATATTTGTGTTCATTTTTTTTGTTTGCTGCTGCTGTTGCAACTAAAAGTCTGTTTATTTTTAAAACGCTCTCTTAAACTACTATTTTGTACACTTTGCAAGCGAAATTTCATAATCTAATATGTACTTGAATACAAAACGCCTTTTAACTTTGGCATTTCATTAAAGTTAAATTTTTTTAGTTAGTAGACTTAAAAGCAAATAGGTGGGGGTTTTTTGTTATTAAGATTTAGATTTAAATTTAAATTTGAAGTTGATATTAAGGTGAATTGATTTGGTAAGAGAATAGGTAGAAAATAGATTTTAGATGAAACTCATCAGGTTGGCAATAATTTAATGGTGGACATGCTCATCAAGTAGTTTTTTTCAATTTTGTAAATGTTGTGTCGCTAACATTTCCTTATTCTCATAGTTTGAGGCTTAAAGAGAATTTTATTCATTAGTGCTTTTTTTGTTTTTTATGGGATAATGAAAGTTTGTGTTAAGCACACATGTACGTATCTTTAGTTATTTAAAGGGCACGTTTAAGATTAATTAATATGTTTTCTTGAAGCTGTTATATTTTATGTTGTGTTCTTTGTTTTTGTTTTTAACATCCTGTTTATTTTGTGCTTGTTGGCATTCTTATGGCAAACGGAAACAAATGTTAAATATCATCTTTTATTTTATATAACTTTTATTTTCCCACACGTTGCATATGCAACATGTGTCCTCAAGATGTGATTTTATTTTTAAAATTATTGTGTGTTTTTTTTTTACTTCAGAATTTGTCTAAACAAGTTTTTGTTATTTTTTAAAAGTTGGTTTCCAAAGTTCAAACTCGAAGTAATTTTCGCGTTCAATTAAACAGAGAGAACAAAAAATCTTTATCAATTAAATTGTTATAATTGTTTTGTTTAGAACAAGGTTATAAATAATTTTATTAATTTACGTCTTGAGACAATTTTATGCAAATAAAATGTTAGTTTTAGTATATTTTTTTCCAGAGAAAAATCAATTTCCTGTATAAATTATTTTTTTTTAAAGCTATAAATCTGTGTGGAATAAACGTTTGTTTAATAAACTTATTGATAAAAGGTTAGAGAACTTCGGTCAATATTTAAAAAATATTAAAATACAAAGTATATGATGAATTTTCTCATGAAATTTGTTGCATGAAACTTTTTTTATTTGTTCATGGGGGGTTGTGGAAAAGATATTGAGCTTCAAAAAATCGCCTTGCCTAATATTCTCAAGAGTTTTATGTCATGTCATTCTCTAGCCCACATCTTTTCTCGTATCATCTAATAAAAAAAGTTTCATGCAACAAATTTCATGAAAAAAGTATTCGCATAAGTCTAGAGAAACCTTCAGTCCAAAAATTTATTTTTATTATTTTGTTCTGAAATTATACTCTTCCTTTTATTCTCTAAAATATCTTCAGCTTAAATGCAAAGCCCAGACACTATATTTATTTACGTTTTACAGGAGAAGGGAAATTTCTGAAGAAACTGAGTCTTTACTTACAATGTCTTTTTTCGAGAAATTTGTGGCGAGCAATTTTTTACTATCGGAGTAGTAAAATAAGCAGGCTAGAAAAAATGTCATGATATGGTATTGTAAAGGACTTTTGACAACTTTTTTACACCGCTTGCCTCTCCAGGCATCTTATTGGTAAATACAAGTAATAAAAGTCACCAGAAAATTTCATGAAAAAATTCATAGTATAAATATAATTCTAAATTAAAAATAAACTACAATAAACGCAAACTGCGAAACTTTTGCTTGATCTGCAGAATCATCTGGAGTCTTTGGTTTAAATCGAACCTGTAACTCACTGTATTATAGTCCAGTACACTACTAAACTAAACTACACTTCATGATTAGTATATTCTTCTAATCTCATTGAAGTAACATAAAATACGTTGGCAGTTTGGTAATTAATTCCGTGACTTTTTATATTTCCAAATCAACAACTTCAAATCCAACTTTACTAGACTACTGTAGAATTTTGAGAAAGCTGCGTATATTAGTTTGATTTTGACAGGCAATTGAAACTACACAAGCTCATTACTTTTAACGAAAATGGAAAAAAGTGAATTTCATGGGCAGATTAAACATTATTTTTTAAGTTAAAAAAACGGTCAGCGAAACCAAAGAAAGACTTGATAAATACTATGGGAAGTCTGCACAATCATAATACAAATTTTGAAATATGCCTGGCTGGTAAGAGATTTGGGTCAAACGAAAATTTTATCATTGAACCGAACACCTATTTCGAGGATCTTGAGAAAACTTATTATTATGTGGAGGGAATGAAAAAACTTGAAACCCCTTTACTAAATGTATCAAGCTTAAATAAGACGATGTCGAGAAATCAAACGATTTTTAGCGAAAATCAAATTTATTTTAATCACAGCTAAGAACACTCACGATCAAGTCACATTTCAAACAAAACAAAAATTAAATCAGAAATCTTAAAAATGTTTTGGACCATATGGGAGGGTACATATATGACTGTGAGTGTAAAAATCTTCAGCGTGAGTGACCTTACATGAGTAGTTTTTATACGTGACTGTTTCCGGATTATGAAATTTATTTGATATTTCTGAAGTACAAATAGAAATTGTGCATTATGGGATGCAAATCTTTAAAAAACGGTTCTGATAACTCTTGTTGGTAAAAATAAAAAAACATTTTGTTTTCCCGAGTATCTTTTGATTCATTTTTCTTTACTTTTACACGTGACCGTGCATGAGCACACAAAAAAAATTAATTGAGTTATTGAATCAATTACTCAAAAATTAAAATAAAATTATCTCAAAATCTACATATTTTTAGTAATTGAAACTTTGAAATTTTCTAAAAAATAAAAGCAAAAATCTGCGTGAATGACTTCATTTCGCTCGCGAGCGTGCATGGCCGAGAGTGAAAATTTTGTTACGTTCCCATCGCTAGTTCTGATATACATAATACGCATTAATTAATGAAACAAACGGTATATATTTGCTTTTCAGCAACTTATTTATTCTACTTTTGAAATGTCACTTATTTCACCAAACCTGGCAAAAGTTCTGGATTATTTATTTATTTATAGATATTAAAATATTTTAATCTATTCCTAGATAACGTAGAAATGTAACTATACATTAAATAATGTCTCATATTTATAAACAAATTTTGATTATACAATAACTCCTCTTATAGCGATCGACTGACAGTTTTTTTCATCGAACAAAAAAAAAAAAAGGTTAGTAACAAATTGGCCCATATTTTGTAAACATTCTCGTATTTGCTCAGCCGTCAGCAAATTCTTCGTTACTTTGTTATTGCGTTTCGTGTGTATGTATCACTAATTGAATTTTCTTTTTACACATTCGTATGATACTCAGTCACATCACAAATTTGTTTTATCAAGTTTTGATACGCTTCAAAAATTTTGTTTTATTTGAAGTAAAAGTTTAACAAAAAAAAGGCATTATTTCATCTCTTAATATGTTTTCGTGTCTAATTATAAAATTAAAACTGCAACCACTGGAAATACTTAAAATTTATTATTTTTGTGATCATTTATTTTTTGTTTTCTTTTTTAAGTAAATAAATTAATGAACTACTACAGCTACTTAGAAAGAAAGCAGATTTGATTTATTCATTAGCTTGAATTTCTTAATTTAGTAACTAAAACAAAAATGACATGAGATCATTTCGTTTTATGTTGCAGTAAAATGTTTATTAGATTAAAGGTGAAGGCATTAATAGCAAACAGAAAATAATAATTAAAATGTAGGTATTTAAAATGTTTTCAAAGAGTTTTGTTCTGTACTACTTACGAGAGTAGTTTAATGAGTTTTCTTTGAAAGTTTAATTAAATTAAAACTACCATCTGCGGAACTGTAAGGAATCAGTCATTCATTGCATGCACTTAATATTGTTATTTCTTTTACAAAGTATGCGCATATTAACTTTGAAATATTGCAATATTAAAGTAATAATATTTTTCTTTGAATTTGAAAGATAAGAAAAATTTAATTGTAAAATAGTGCAAAATGGCATAAAACGTTGTGCTGCAAACGCTGCTCGACCACTTTGTTTTAATGCTAAATAAAATAAAGTAGCTAAAAAATAATTGTTAATTTCTTAATGTGAAAAGGCTGGAGGAATTTTACTCTAAAATTACAAAATTTAATAAAAACTTTGTATAGTTGGTGAAACCTCTTGAAGGCTTTTTCTTTGGCACATTTTTACTATTTTTTTTAATTTTATTTATTTTTTCAAAATTACGTTTTATTTTTGGTTTTCTGATGGGGAATTTCGAGATCTTGTCGATGGGGAATTTCGAATTCTCGTTGATTTTTTTCTTAACTGCCTGGCCCACTATGTCGAACGATATCGTCCTTTTGTGAAATGACACTTAAAACAAAAACAATTTCTAAAATTTTGTTTTTGTTTAAATGTAATATAAGCAGTAAGTTTGTGTCAAAGTTATAAGTTTTTTTGTAAAATTTATATTTGTTACGAAATCTATTTAGGTATTTTTTTTTCAAATTTTTCATTATTTTTCAAATTAAAATTTTTCACGATTTGTTTTCAAATAATTTTCATAATTCACCCTACCCTGCTAACTGCTAAATTCCAAAAATTGTATCTTCTTTATTTTCTTAATATTGTGTAATTGCTTTCTTTTGCCTGAACATGTCAAAATTCTTTAAATTTTCAAGTCGCAACAATTTTTGTTTTCATTTGGTTTCCTAATCTTGTGTAATTCTAACCAGAAAGTAAAAAAAAAAAATACTCTGCATTTCTAAATATAAAGAAACTTACAATTTGTTCCAATTCTGTTATGGGCATGTTGCTGTTGTTGTTGTTGTTGTTGTTGTTATTATTATTGTTATTTGATGAATGTGTTGAAGTGCATGAATTCGAAGACACTGTTGACGATGAGGACCTAGAGGTAGCACAGTGTGAATTTTTATTCCGGGGTGGTGTAGGAGGTGGTACTGGACTAGTTGGATTTAAATTTGAACAATCCTTAGAGTTACGATTTGGTGATAAACGTGACGGAAAACTCAAGGTTTTCGTCCACTGAGCCAAACTGCGCACCATTTCAAAGGGTTTGATTTATTATTTTTATTGCAGCTTGTGAACCAAAGTTTTCACAATTATTTTTTATTTTATTTTCAGTATTTTTTTTCTCAATAAATTTTATTCTGTTTTAATTTACTCGTAATATTCAATCAAACTCAAATAAAATTTTTTTTGTTATTAACTTATTTTCATTTATAGTTTTATTTCTATGGTTTATTTTCCAACCGTTAGACGCTTCAATTTCGTTCCGATCATGCCGCTTGTTAAAGAGCAACTGAATTTTAAAAATTGTGAAACTTCTTCTGGTTCAGCAGTCAACGTTTTTTTTTTGTTTTTTTGAGGGGGTTTCGGAGCATGTGTGTGCGCAAATGGCTTTTGGAATTATTTGTTAATAAACCCAGTCAGTGTGTGTTGCTTGAGTTATTGAGTCGTAGAGCAGTGTTGTCTTTCCACTGTTGCGAAAGATACAATTCAAAAAGTAATAATTTATACATCCACCACCGTCGACTGAACTAACAACTAAAACCAGAACTCCAGCGCCACCACCACACACTATAAGAGACACAGCACCAGTTAGCAAGCATTGCATTCAAGAGCCAGGCAACACAGGCATATTTACATTTTTGTAAATAGTATTTTCTTTTGTGTAAGAGAGAGACAAATCTATGTTTAGAATGCATTTTTGAAAAAGATGCATTAGTTTGTTTTGCTTCTCACAATAACATATTTAAGAGAGTTTCATAAAAAGAGAAACATTAAATAAATTCATTATTGTTGAAACTAATGTGGCCAGCCAGATACATAAATTAAATTGAATGTTAGGAGATCGGAAATAAGAAATCCCCAAAATTATTCCCAATATGTTACTGCTGTCTGGCTGATGATTTTAAAAGAAATGTGTGTGCATCTTAAGTCCCTTCAATGTACACAGTGCTGTGCAAACCAAAGGCAATAATGGCCTGTTTCGACATAACAAGTATGTTCTCAAACAGACAAGCTGTACACAAGCAAGTACGTAAAGTTTACGTCGTAAACGAATGAGTTTTTATAGTACACTTCTCTCTCTCTTGAACTCTTCAAATAGGGTTTCAAAGCGGTTCAAACGGCGATTGTGCCGGCCAATCACACGTCTAAGGCATTTGTTTCACTGAAAATTAATCTGAAAATTAGTCTGAGGTGTAAGCGATAGTATTGCTTCTGCTTACCTGTCAGCAGTTTTAGGATTTCTTTTCTGATAAGCTAAGAAGCCTTACTCAACTAATCAGAGAAAAATGCGTCTTAGATTATATTAAAATTCCCAATTTAGGACAAAAAGTCTATACATCTGGTAACTTTCAAAAATATACAAAATAAAAAGAACAATAACCAATAAATAAAAGGCCAAATAATTGTGTTAAAAATTAAAACAGCTGTCATGTGGCAGTTTTGAGCCACAACACGAATTAAATCCATAATTAGAATTATTTGTAAATGCACAATAAAGATGTTTTTTTTGGGTAGATTTAATCGACATCAGCTTCAGACCTGATTGGCACAGTACCGATTCTCAAAATAAAATGAAATTATCTGTAATTATACTTCTTTTTTAAAGTTTCTCAAACATATGTTTGATATGACCAAATGAAATTGTTCAATATTCACATATTTGAACAGTCTTTAACCTCAATTTATAAATTTTTAACTTATCTTAAACATGTTTCTGCATGTTTGTTATAAAAACTATAGAAGCATCTGTCTTTTTTGTGTGTGTTTTCTTTCGAAAAAATCCGGCATTTCAACGGCCTTGTGAAGGTTGAGTCGAGTTTTTACATTCACATTCTTCTCTGGCAGCAGCAGCGACAGAGGTATTTGCTGCAGCTTTTTGAGCCATGCGTGGTGTTGCCTGCTTATGGCATTTGTAAAATAAAAAAAATCATTTAGTATTTTATTTTCGTTGGCAGCGAAAGCAAAGTTAACAAGAAACATGTTTCAAGTCTCAGGTTTTATTTATTAATTATTTTTTTTCTTATTTATTCTTTAACACCAATTTCTCTCTCTCTCGTCTGCTCTCTTAACCATATTCATAAGTATGACTGACTTGACTTTGGTCAAAAGCAGCTAACAATAGACAGCTGATACTTTTCTTCTTGCTTAAATAAACTCAAACGAGTACTGGGCAAAACAAAAAAAAACATGGTAGAAAAATTGTCGAAAGTAAAACAACTTGTTTATAGTCCACATAATTCAAATATTTTACTGATGCAGGAAAAACGATTAAGAAACTGTTGATGATAGTTGCGAAAATTGTTTATTTACATACTTTTCCTTTAGAGCTTTCTAACTATTTTGTATTTTCAATTGATTTAAAACCGGAAAATATTTGAAAATTAATTAAAAGTATGTAAATATGTAGGTTTTTAATTAATCGTTAGCTGAAATGCAAAACCGCGTAACTAAACAAAAATGTGAAAATGATTTTTTTATTTATCTGGATATTTATTATATGTAATTAAAAATTACAATAAATCATAAAGCTAAAGCATTAGCAACTAAAGTTATGGGCTTGGGCGTTTATTCTAACAAAAAGCATGGCACTATAAATTTTTAAACCTCTATCATAAAAAATCATGTTAAAGATGAAAAGAAAAAGACGGTAATTCAGTTTTTTTCCTTTTTCTGTAAAATTAAAAAAATGTGTAGTTACGTGATATAGAATTTCATCTCACGATATGTATATATACTTGCAATACATATTTATATGTACACACAGAAAAAAATGATTGCAAAATCAACTAAAACAAGGTTGATTCAACTAGTTTTGTTAACAATTTTGCTTCCTAAGCGTTTCGTGTTGATTTAACATGATATTAAAGTAAAATAAAAGTTATAGTTATCCCTTTTAAAACAATCGAATCAACTACTAAACCATTTAAAATTAAGGTTACTGCCATATTGAAATAACATGAAAAGATGTTAAGCTACAGGAAGCTCCATGTTAATTTAACATGGTTCCTATATTGAAATAACATTTACGCAATGTTGTTTAACAATGGGACAGGCAGTTAGTAAAAAGCAGTTTATTATTTTTTATCTTTATTCATTTATAAACACATTCGAGTACTTACATATGTATAGCAAATAGTTTTAGGTATACAATTATTTGTTTCTTAAATATATTTTACGATTATTAATTTGAAAAAAATGTAAAGGTGGGATTGGGAACCTTGTTGTATCGTATTTTGAAGAACTGGATTCTTTACTATAATATTTCGTCACTAACAAGATTAATATTTTCTCCTCCGTTGCTAAATTTTCCATAATCTTTTTTAAATTCATATTATCATTATTGGCTGCAGCCATAATAAAGAATTTAATTCACTTAAAATTTATAACACTGCACTTCTGATACGTAGTAAAGCTGCCGATAGAATGAAACTTGCTGTTTCTTTAATGCTGTAAAGTGGCGGTACTTTCTGAATTTTTTCTCTTTTATCGTGGTAGAATAATATAGGTAGTGTCAAAGCTACAACAATACTGTTTTTAGGTTTGAAGCTGTCAAAAAGCACAAGAAAAATGAAAAAAAAATGTATATTCACATGTGTGTTTGGTTGCATTTTCTGTTCTATAACGAATTATGTTTCTTTTCCTTTTCTTATTTGCATTTGAAACAAATGTTAAAGTGTGCTTTTTTAGTATATAATAAAATTTTGACAGCTGCGAACTCAAAGAAAAAGTCCGTTAACGCTTCGCTACTACCTGTATTATTCTACCATGTCTTTTTATCATTTCATTTCAACATGTTTCACGTTATTTCAACATATTTGATGTTTTTTAACATTGATTTAACTTTTTTCATATGTTGATTTAACATAAGCCAATGTTTGTTAATATTTAAAATTGACAAAAGTTTTTTCAAAGTATTCCAATGTCATTTTTAATGTTGATAACAATGTTGATTTTACAATAGTTAATCTTTTTCCAACTACATACATATATGCAATGTAAATTTTACATGAAAAACTGTAATTATTACTTCAAAAACGGAATTTAAAAAATTAAACATTGATTAATGCTATTTTAACTCTGTAAAAGGTAAAATTCAAAATGTACAATGTTATTTCAATGTGATTAATTTTAAATCTACATATTTTAATACTAAATTAACAATTTTAAACATTTATTTAGCTTAAAACAATGTTAAAAGTAAATTCAATTGGCTTTTTCCACATATTAACAATGACTTGATATCAACCGAGCCACCTAAACAGAAGCGGATACATAGAAACATACATGAACACTGATGATGGGAGTGTAGCGGCTCCCGAAAAACAACGTTGTTTCTGTTCTGCCGTGTAAGTTTAAATTAATTGATGTTAACATTTTCCCTTGTTCCTTTGGAACATTGTCTTATATCCAATTCATTCTGACTAAAAATGTTACGAACTTTAGCCAAAAATAATAATCACTTTAGATTAAAAACTACTAACATTTCTTCATGTTGATTTTACATTGGGGTTTTTTCTGTGAGTAGAAGTTGAAATTCATTCAAGTTTTTAAATAGATAAGTAATCAACTAGTTATGATTCTACGTAATTGCCGTATATAAATAAAATAAATGTGTAAATAAATAAAAGTTAAACTAAAACCTTACAGTCTTAGAATTATTTCCTGCAGTGTTAGAGTCACATATGTGTGTACTTATGGTTACATAAAGCATATTCTTGTTGTTGTAATCGGAGTTAACTATATTTTAGAATTAAGAATAAATACCGTTACTAAAAGATCGATTTAAAATACATACATACATATATATTTTCTCACAAATGTTTTCTATTCTCTTCATGATTCAAATATGTTTTCTTAACTTCAATAACACGCATTAGCCCTCCTCAACGTTTTCATAACAGCAGGATTAAAGGATTTTTCTTTATTGCTTTGAACTTATCATGTACTTCAAATAAAACTTAACAAATTTTAATTTCCCACAATAACCAAATTTTGTATGTTTATAGTATGTAACACATGTGTGCAACAGTCAAACATAAAAAAATTCCAATAGGAAGATGGTTTTTTTCCTTATATTCAGTGTGGTATTTAAAAAAAAATATGTTTAATAGTTACTGCAGTGCTTCAAAAGAATGAACTTTTTACTTAATACAATAAATGGTTACTCTCCAGAGGAAGTAAAAAACAAAACCTTTTCATTAAATATTTGTATACAATTGCCAATTAGTTTTGTAGTATCAAATTCAAAAGTCTGTGCTCTAAATAGCCACAGTTAATTAAGTAAACGGTATGTATGGATACCAATCATTTTTCATCTCTTTTAACTTGGCCGCTTTGTCAGAAAATAGATTCTTGAATACGCTTCAGTTTGATACATATTACTTTATTAACAATTTGTTTATATTTTTTTTCTACTTGCTTAAGGAAAAAAACTCATTAATTAAACTTTTTTACCAATAGAATTTCCCAGTTAATGATAAATTACATCAAACTTATGACTCATAACAATAGAGAGAATATTTATCGCTTCACAATCTGTAGTTTTCTTGAAACAAATTAACAGAATTTAAGGTGAGCGCCTAATAATTAATCTTGTTTAAGTGTTTCTCCATAATCAACGTCAACAAATACCGCGGAAGCCATTTACTCACTTAAAAAACTCTTACACTGAAGTTAATATATTATTCTTATGTTATTTGAAAAACTATTTTTATTATTATTAAAATGTTTTATTCACGAATCTTATAAGCTAAATAAGGTACAATGTTATGAGATTTTACTTAAGCGTATTACAACAATTAAATCTAATAATTGAATAAGGAAACTATTAATAATACCGTCTTGAGGAAAATTTGTCACAAAAAACCTCTTACAAACCTTAAAAATGTTATAATGAAATTTGGTAAAACAAACACAAGTAAGATTCTTTTTAACAAAAGAATCTCAGCGACTGTTTAGTAGATTTCTTATTGTTTCAAAATTAGACAGTCTGCATTTTTCATTAAATGACAGGCGTCAGATCTTTGGCGAAAGTGTTTATCTTTTTGTATTTAAATCTATTGTGCAGTAAGTCCGTGGGGAATCTAGGGAGTAGATTATGAATTAGTTTTTGAAAAACTATTTATAACGCAATATCTGTATGTATTTACTTTCAACTTAAAAAATATATAAATATTTCTTTAAAGAATTATTTATATTAATTTTATATTTCTCATCATAACAATTGTATGTTTTTCATTCCAATGTCTTTATTTGATTTAAAGGTATAACCACACACTTATTCATTCGATAAGTTTCCGCAGATAGTTTTATTTGTTTAACTTTATTTATTTAGACAAAGTTGTAGTTGCATTTAAAGACATATTTATCTATGAAAGAAATCCTTTCACAGTTTGAGTGGAAACTGTTCTAAGTCGAAATAACTTATTCTCTTTTTGAGCGATAGATATGTTCCTCGAAAACTCGCGCAAAAAAAAACATGTAAAAAAGACAGAGTATCCATATAAAATCACGGAATTCACGAACATATTAAATATCAGCTATAATAAGATGAATATGTAATTAAAATTCATGTTGCATCATACACATATTTTATTTAAAAAAGAACAATAGAAAAATATTTGTGGTGTTGAAAAAGATCCATGCAGTTTAACTTTAAGGTGAGCGCCAAAAATTTGCTCTCAACTGAAAGTCAATTTGAACTGCAATTTCAATTTTGAAAAAGAACACAGATTTTGAAGAATAGTGTTTGATATGAAAGTGATTAATTTTTTGTACTTTAGTTTTTTATTAAATAAATTTGTCTCTATTCATTAAAAAAAGTTAGGTTTCGAGTTTGATCTGAAGGTCCTGCCGAATTTTGGGTTCGAGTTCGATCTGAAAACGAGCGTTCGATCGGACTGTAAAATTTATTTAAATGAATATATTTCGCGTTCATATAAAAATCTTCAGTCGGAATAAAAACTTAAATAAATCAGTTCAAACTTTTCCTTTTAGATATTTTGTATTTCCTCTGCACAATCTAAATTACAAAATTATCGACATTAAAAGAATATGTAGTTGTTTTTGTATCACAAAAAAAAAAACACAATGAAAGTGAAACCTACAGACACACACCCAGCACCGCGCAATGCAAATTATTATTTAATGCGCAAAAAGAAATAAAGAAAAACTTGAGAATTTTGCTGATACGAACGACAGTGCTGGATGAAATTAAGGTCATCTGCTTCACATACACAACAAATCAAGACTTATGTCTTTCTGCCAGCTGGCTTTCAAGCTCGCTAATCAGTCAACAATTTTTAACTGAAATACATAAATAATCGTCAGCTTGTTTGTACAACTCAAGTATGGATTTTATTTATCAGAGCGGCGATATTTAGTCTAGTGTTTACAGAAACGTTTCTTATTTCTAATAATGAAACAAAAGGCTCCTCTACATCATGCCATCATACAAAGAACGATCGAATGACTGACTGTACGAGTGAAAGTTATAAAGTTTTCTTTTTTGTTTATCAAAGGAAAAGAAAAAGATTTCAGCTTCACAAAAGAATATTATAATTCATACAAACTACGCTTGATCTTGATTGTAATTAAAAGTAATAATTTCTCATAAATTCTCTTAAGTTTTAAATAATAATTTCTTTTTCCATCCATCAATACCATGCGATTTATGTTTAAGTGGTCAAGAAAAAGTTTCCCACCATAAAAGAAGCAGCAATAATTTACATAAAGTGTTCAACAAGAATTATTTGTAATTTAATAGGAGCAATTATTTGTCTTGTACGTTCGAATCACAAGCACGAGCAGTTGGCCTCTAATGCTTTCTTTTTAATATGTTTCAAATCAAATAAAATTGTTTGTTCCATTTTGTACATTTTGCAAATTTGCAAGTTGAGTGCAAAGAGAAAAAAACTACTACAGAGATCGATTGTTTAGTCATGTATCGCGGACAGATGGCCAATTTCTCGTACACATTTGCAAATTTATTTGATGTTGTTAACAACATGTAATTAATCTCAAACACGTACAGATTAAATTTTTTGTTTCTAGCATAAACTTTACTCTTTTAGACTTGAATTTGTTTTCATTTTCATATTAAAAATAGCGAAAAAAATTCAATATAATTTTTTGTTATCTATCAAATATGTAGTTGAAAATATACCTAATAAACAGCTAGAATTCGCATAAATAAAATTTTCCAAAATTGTATCTACACACAATATTTGTTTAGTTAGTCACACCAGTTTGTTTTGCATTCTTTGGCTGTGACTAAAATTTGACACCTCACAAAACTGGTTACATTCTTTCTTAAGAGAAAAAAAACAATGTTAATGCAAACATACGAGTACCTGTTACAAAATATTCCGTTACTTTTGTAACACGACTATTAGTCATCAGCAGCAGCAACCTGTCGAATACCGTGGTAAAGTAATTTGCAACAGGATTTATTTGCTATTAAAAATAAAATATGTACCCACCAAACCAAATATTCCGATTTCGTAAAGAATACGTAACGACTGGTCGACAAAATCTTTCGACAGAATCTAATTCTGTACACATCCTTGTCAGTTCATCCTCTATCACAAATATGGGCACCCTTTAGAAAAGTAGCAGCCAAAGAATTACAACTTGTAAATTCATGAATAAATTAATTAAGCTCTCAACAAAAGTAAAAGTATTTTTCTAAATCCAGTAATTGAATAGGAAAAATGTCTATTCTCATACGGTATAATGAGTTCCACAATCTAATCACTCGTACCACAAACGATCTTAGCATAACCAAAGTGCTAAAACGTGGAGATATGAGGCAATGAGACCTACTTGACTGTGAAAAAACAAACCTTGCTACCAAATACGATGGCGAAAATGTTTTATATATGTATTCTATTAAATAGCTGTAGTAACTTCATATGAATGAAATCTTTAAAGCTGCAACCCAAAAAATCATACACATATGCAGAAACATGTTCCCAAATCCTTAAGCCATAAATGAATCTTATAATACGGTTGAAACATTTTTGAATCTTCGAAAAATGTACCACTATAGACCTCTATTCCATAAAAGATACTTGACACTAATAAGGTATGCGCAATTTTTTTCTTGACGTTATCAAAGTTTTATATATTTTTTGAAGTTTTGTTTGCACAAACTCACATTAAATAAATATATCGGAAAGAAATTTGTTTGGAAAAACTACCGAAATTCGTGACGAAAAGTCTGATTTCAGATAAACTTCCGAAATGTCATCGAATTCGTTACGACAAGTCTGACTTCAGAAAAAGTCACAACCTTTGGTTTGCTGGGTAGATACATAAATATATACATATGTATATATTTATATGTATGTACATCTATGTGAAGATGTTAAAAAACTAGACCTTTTTGAAAAATTAAATAAAAAATCAGTCGTTCTTTTAAAATAAATCATAATTTTTTGAGAATTTTAAAACCAAAGTACATACACTTCGGCATTTGGGGGATTTTTATGTATTTTGATTCGATACGAAAATCATTGCATTTCTAAAATGTTATAATTTTTGCAAATGGCGTCGCACGTCAATCATATTTGACATTTGTGAATTAGACAGCTGCATAATACAGACAGACAAGCAATAAAGCGCTATACTCCACAAGAGCGTGGAATAATTGTGTGAAATCGTTTCCTGGTCGCAAAATCTTCCGTTTTGGCAACTTGGCATGGCCCTGATGGCCGATTCAACCATCCCAGACTTCTTTCTTTGTTACTACTTGAAGTGGCAGGTTCATGCCAACAAGCCCCAAACAAACGCAGTCCTTAAGGATAATATTCGACAGGAATGCGAACAGTTATTACCGGAAATTTAACAGCAAATGAAAAATGCGATAAAACGGACAGAAATGTGTATAATCACTGCTAGCAGCCACTTGGCGGATATCATCTTTTCCACTAAACAGAAAAAATTGTAAAGTTCCGAATTCAAATTTCCATCACTCAAAATAATTTTTTTATTATTTATTATTCAAAAACTAAATTGGATGATTATTTTTGCGCCACCTTGTACTTTATTATGTCTATTGGCCTGACAAGCAATTCCAGTGCTTATTTTTTCAAAACAAATAAATTTTCTTTAGCTGCCTTCTAATTAACTGAAGCAGTAAATAATTCTAAGAAGGCATGTTTAGAGATAAACTCTCCAAAGAAAAACTACAGATACGAGTACTGTGCCTCACTCATTTACAAACCCCAGCTCACAAAGGTGATTCAGAATTAAAAACACTTCATTCAGTTTAAATGCATTTTCGTATCCATATAAACAAAAAAATAATTGTATGAAATAGACAAAAAATTGTGTTTGTCTTTTATATGTGGAAAAATACACGATCCGTGTTCACTTTTTAACACATTTAGTTCAATAAACTCGTGAGTACCTTAAAATAATCATGAATGTACATATGTACAGCTGTGATCAAAATAATAGGATAATCGTGGTTCTACCTTACATTTAGCTACGCTAAATTTGTTACTTTGGAAACTTTTATACCCCGCGATTTTGTTCGAAGTGTGAAAAGTAAAACACAAAGCAAATGATCATGATAACTCGTACGTTTAGCGTTTTAGAAATGAAAGAGAAAGTATCAATAGATCTTTGAAAAAAGCATTATTATCATAGTGAGAAGAGGAAAGCACTTCGTCGGAAAAACGCGGTATTTATTTGTAAATTTTCGCTCACTTATTAGATTGACAGGTTGCTGATGAAGTAGGAAAAAATATATAGATACCAACCCACTTGAGTCCAAAGTAATTATTGGTCCCTTTGTGCTAACCTGGAAAGAAGAGTAGTAGTGCAGGGCGAGTCATGGGTGACTGTAATCTCTACAGCCGAAGGATGAAGGAGGAGTATTCCGTGCAAGAGGAGCCGTATATAAGGATTTTCTCAGCTCATACAAAAATTCAGGCTATTCATACTGCCAAATACTGAAATAATCTCACTGGAGAATAAATTTTGATTTTCATAACATTTTTAGTTTTGAATCTTAACAATTAGAAAATACTTCTATTATTTTGAACAGCTAAATTAAAACGGGTTTCTTAAGAAAAATTAATATATATATATATTAAATATCTTATAGATTTATTTAATAGTTTATCAAACAGTCATTCATTTGACAAAAAATAACTGAAATAAAATTGTGTTATATGTCGAAAAATTTACTTGTAAAAGTTTCCCTATTTTTATTAACGCAACTGCGTGTTTGTGTGGTATAATATCATGTTGCAACATGTCGTTGATTAAAGAAAAAAATAACATAAAAAGTACTACCTGAATCGAACCTGTGTTCTTTATGTCAATTGCATATTTTTCTCAATGTATTTTATTTTTTTATTAGATTTCAACGGTAAATGGCACCTGCTTTTTATCCACACACACTCTTAAATTTAAATTTAAAAGTGTTTTTGTTTGTTTGTATTCATGTATTCAATCTATGTATGTACATAATTGTAAAATGAGGGTGTTTTTGTAAAAGTCAGTTAAATAAAATTATTTCTAATGATAAATTGATAGGAAATATTTTGTTTTGTAAAAATTCTAGTTAATTACCAATTTGCTGACTATTTTTACCATTTTATGGGGTTCAATTTCTTAATGATTGAAACTTGTCTATTTTCAGTTTGTAGATTAAAATATAAATGTTTCAAATATTTCCCACGTGTGGTCTTTTATTTATGAGAAATTAAAAACAAATTTCCAATAATTTGCTGCTTATTGTGTTAGAAGTCAAGCTGAGTTTGTATTTATTTTTTTTAGTGTTCTCTAAAAAATTTTATGAATGCGAGTATTTGCTTTAACTTCTTGGATCTCGTTTAGCATATAAAGTATTAAGAAATTTATGAAAGCAGCAGGAGATGGAATTAATTAGCACATGTCCATATTTTTACGAAATTAAAGGACATTCTTTTTTATTTTTTGCAAGTCGGTGTATGAGTAAGAAAACTCCAGAGATTATGAAAATATTTACACATTTCTGTGTCTGTTGGTTTTTGTTCTACGAGGGTTACTACACAACTCTTTTCAAATTTAACAACGTTTCGAATTTTAATAATTTTTAGTTTGTTAGTTTACAAAGTCAAAGAGAATTATTATTTTTTATTATTCATCTTAACTGAAGCTAAACAGATATAAAGATTATGATCACCGGGGCATGTTCTTTCTTTGCGTGTACTTGCTAACTGTTTTCAACATCTAGTTCTGAAGTCATATGAATAATTTCTGTTTACATATTGAAAAAACTACATTAAATTAATTTAAATTTTATTTCTGTATCAAATTTTCTAGAAATTGAGCTAATAATAAATATGTATACCACAACTGTCTTTTAATCTTAACGTTTTTTTATATGAGTTTCGCTTGCAATCAATGTGTGCAACAGTATCTAAATTAGAAAAGAAAACTGTGTACTTTTAAATAAGATGCTCCTCACTTATCATCACTTACTCACATAATAAAAGTGTATTAATCAATAAAATGTTCATTCATAAAAGTCTCGAAATGCTTTAGGCAAGATTGATTTTGCTGCCTCTTTCTTGTTAAACAAATTAGTTTTTAATTTTGTTTCAAGCTGCTCATGTAAACATAAACATTAACACACCTTCTCAATATACTATTAGATCATTAGATACATAATAAACAATCTTAAAGACCCTTTATTAAGATGCTTAATCTAGATGTGGGTATGACGTACATATAATTCTATGTGTTTATTTCTGTTAAAATTCAGATTTTAACAAAAAAATTTTCTCACCATAACAAAAAAAAAAAACAGAAAAAAGCTAAAAAAACGGCATCTCTATTCTCGTATTTGTATCCGCTCAGTTAAAGTGTTGTCTGTTAAGCCCACCGCCAAATCTCCATGACTTTGTAGAGGTCGTTCGTTAACTTTTATTTCAACTTCAAAACAAAAGTGTGAAAGAAAGACAGACAGGCGTGCCGATAAGTTAAGAAGAAAAAAAAAGAAATACACACACAAAACATGAGCAACCAAAAGGGGGAAACAAGTAAAATAACCATAAATATCTTGTTAAATGTATATTAGCTCAAATATTCCGAAAAAAAATATGAATGAATGTGAGTCAATCGGAGGTAAAATGTAGCAATTGTATGAGTTTATTTGTGAATAGAAAACAAGGAACTTGTTTAATTTGCGTTGCATCAAATAATATGAATACTCAAAGATGTGAGTTATAGTGAAATAAATTTTATGTGCAACTCAGAGATACGGGTAAAAAATATTTTTATTAGGCAGAACCTTAAAATTGTAAATATATTTTGAAAGAGTTTTCTGAAATACAATTTGAAAATTATACGCTAGAAAATCTGAAATATAAAACTCTGTTATCCAACAGCTCTTTTGAACTTAAACGAGCTGTTCAACAGAAGTCAATGCAAAAACGTCAATGTAGATTAAAAGGATTTGAAACAATGTTTGATTCGAATATGAGCGCAACTCAGGGATGCAAAATAAAATTTTCAAATTGTAATAAGTTTTGAGAAAAAGTGTACTTTATTCAGTCCAATTATACTTTTTATTTTTTAAATATTTTTTACTAACAATTAGTTAAAAACGTATATAAAAATTCATTTGTACATACATATATGTATCACTAAAATTCACTTGTACTTAGTTCTTATGTATTATGTAGACAAAGTTAACAGTTAAATGTAATGATTAATTCCAAAAGGTACACAAACGACTATCAGTTGTTGAGATCGGAATATAAAATTATACTTGTTACTAACAAATTCTTAGTCAAATCTAAATCGTAGCAGCACGAATTAGATGACTTCAGCAAATCATTTGTTTGGATTAGATAGAGACAGTCAAAACAAACAACCTGTTCCTATTTTTTGTTTTTATTAAATTTTGAAAATAAATCTTTCCACATTTGCAGAAGAACGTAGGATGAATGATATTCATCTAGCAATTCTTGCAATATCAGAAAACATCGGTTCATTTAGTTAATTTTTCATATCTGATACCTTCGTCTAAAATAAATTAGATGCCCGTATGTCGAAATTATATTAACATAGGGGTTGAAATGTTAGTTGTTATTGTAATCTTGTACCTGTTGTAGAATATCCACCATCTGTATAAGCGCCTTGGGTATAAAACAATTCACAACGAATGGTTAACATGGCGTTGCCATTTAAAAAATGGGATAAAGATTTAAAATACTATGAAATAGTGCTAAATCAGCCATGGGGGTGCTATTGTACTTTTTACTTTCAAATAGTGCTAAAAAAAAGTACCATTGTACCAACTTTTGCATCACTGGCTCAACTACTACGAACGGAATTGTTGGATACAAGCATAGAAATTGCATCTAAATAAGTATTTTATCCGCACTAAATATGCCATAAAAACTTAAAAACATGCTGCCAAAATTAAAAAAATATGCTTTTAAAAGGATATACATATACACATATGTATATATCTACACAAGCTTATAATTTCGTTTATAATTTCTATAAAATTCATTTGTGACATCATATTCAAGTTATAAATAAAATTTTGTTGATCTTTTTATCTGAAAAATCAAATTTCGTCGTCTAATTTGTTAAGGCTGGTCCTAAATTTGGACTCAAAATGCAAACATATTTTGAAATCATATTCTATTTTGTCCGAAATATTGGCTTTTAGTCAATATCATACTTCCATCGATCAAAATGATTTGCTTTGCTGCTCTTCAAGCACAAATCTATTTCTGTCACACGATAACCTGATATTACATGATAAACGATAATACTATCTCTTTTCATTTATAATCTGACGTCAAAAAAGCTGATTTAGGCTGAAAGATAACCTCATTGTTTCATCTCTGGTCTACTCTGTGGCTTCAACAACGTTGGACAATATTGCAAACCTATTTCCGGATATCGAAAAAAACATCTGTATTGGCGATGTCAGTTGGCCGTCTCGTAGCTGCGATGTGACCCCTTTAAACTGTTCCTTGTAGGTTGCCGTTAAAAACCAATGTTATGCGAATAATTCGGAAACGACTCATACCCGTAAGGCATTCGTGCTATCGCAATAGAAACCCTAAACAAAGTCTTTGATAATTGGTCTGAAAGGATAAGCTACAGCGAAGCGTGCTACGGCAGTCAAATGAATGAAATAGTGTTCCCTAAAAATAATGGGAATATAGTGAAAGCTCTAATAGCGGACTCCCGTGGGCGGACGGCTCCTGTAGACGGACGAACTCCTTAGCCCCATCTTTTTATTTTAAATTATGGAAACGATCCTCTAGATGGATATCTCCTGTAACCGGACAAAACGACGGATACGACGGTCGGTGTCTGCATACGGGAGTTTTC
The DNA here is from genome assembly GCA_956483585.1 of Gymnocheta viridis. Taxonomy (NCBI): domain Eukaryota; kingdom Metazoa; phylum Arthropoda; class Insecta; order Diptera; family Tachinidae; genus Gymnocheta; species Gymnocheta viridis. Next base: position 47,918,091 of record OY101440.1, on the reverse strand, counting down.
ACTGTATTTGTTATTTCTAATAAAGCCATAATATAATAATTAAGTTTTGTTAATTTAATAAAATTTTTAAAATGATAATTTCACATGGACCAACCAGTATATTTGGATTTGAAATTTATATATTTTAAAAATTTATCTGAGCGTTCTTAGTTTAAGGAATTTATCTCCAAATAGGGGTTTCGTCGTGAAGGGAATCTGGTGATTTTTTTCTGAGATATATTTCTGCTAAACATCATCTTTCTTTGCGTTTTTGTCTTCATACTTAACACGCTTGAAAATGAAACTAATTAGTCAGAGTGTTTTAGACAATAAATTTCATAATTTTAAATTAAAACTTTAGAAATACATAATTGAAAAAATAAAATGAAAAAACATTTTTTTCATATTAATTTGTTATTATAAAGAAAAGCACTCACTATTCAGGTGATTTTCGTGGATAAAAAAAACGATAATTAAGGCTGAGGCTTGAAATAAAACTGAGGTCCTTGGTTTAGCTGAATGCCTTTTTAACATAGTCCTTGCAATTGAGTCTTTAATAGCTCTGTCTTCCTTATTATTACAAATATTGTAACATTACATTGTTAATGATTTTTAAAAAACTGTCTCAAATAAATTATTAGATGGGATATTTATTTTTCTCATGCTATAAAATATGTATTTTTCAAATTTTAAAGGGTTCATTGAATTCTCTGGCGGCGGATGAGTTTGATTATAAATTTATTTGCAGCAGGTTATTTTTTCACAACGTTGTTAAATTCAATGAAGCAGTTAGTGTAGGCAGATTACACAATTTTTAGATATTATTTCCTATTTATTTCGTTTTTCATATCGTTTTTGATATCGTTTTATTTTTTCTAACAATAAACAAGCGTGGGATTTGTTTGTTGGTCTATTTTATTGTTTGCAAGTCTTTGGAGTTTTTCCGGTTTCATTATCTTTGAAATCTAAAGTAAATCATATATTAATTAAAATAATTACAAGTATGTGGCAAAGCATACAAATTAAATACTTAAAGATTTAATTAAAATGTTTCTTTGTTTTTTCTTTAATTCAATCAAATATTCAATTATTTAAATTTCTCTTGCAATTGTTTTACACGCAACTAAATATCTGATATATTTTAACTTTTTGACGTAAATTGTATTGTGCTTTATGAAATAATAATATGTTTTTTATTTAAATGCCTTGCTGTTATTGTATTTTATTTATAAAGTTTTTGATTAAAGTCACGTTATTTGCATTTGTGTCAAAAGAAGATTCATGCATGTTTGTTTTATTTTATTTTTTTTTTAATAAAATTTGTCTACTTTACCAACTTTTTTTGTTTTTATCAAATAGTTAAATGACCTCACGTTCTGTCGGGTATTTAAGACGTAAATAAATAATACAGTCAGTGACAAAATATAGCTTAGGAAATAAAAAAAGACAAATGGGGTTTCCACAATCAAGACGTCGACAATTTGTATGCGGATGGGAATCGCTCTAAAAAGTGAGTGATTTTCATATAAATTTTATGCTCAAGTCGACCGTGGTTCAAGTTTAATTAGATGTTTAGATAAAACAGCCGATATGTTTCTGAGAAAAATCTGGACAACACACGTTTTTTTTACTCATACATATCGAAAAGTCTGCTGAATGCAGATAAAATATTAACGTTCAAGAAATACTTATTTTTTGTCGTCGTTGGTATAAATATGTGTTTATTTTACATAAATAAAGTGCTGCTTCTTATCATAATACGAGTACCATACAAATAAATACATAATACTATTGTTTTTTTATTTCATTTTGTTTAAATCGTTTATTTGCATTTAAATGTTGACTTTTTTCCTTTTTCATAAAGTCTTCAAGATGAAAAGTCGGAAAATAATTTTTAACAATTAAACACGTGAAGGAGGAGGAGTCAGACAGGCAGACAGACACTGGTATATAATTTTCCAAATAATTAAAAGGTGCTTTTGATCTTTCTCAATTTGTTTTCATTTTTTATTTTATTATGTGATTGTATTTACATAATAATTGTGGTAATTACTTGAATGACAACGGCTGAAAACGAACATGTCATTCACCGAAATGTTTTGAGAATTTGAATTAGATAAACAAACTTTAGCTAAATGACACATGACAAATTTTTTGGATTCACAAAGACTTGGATTCACACGAGTCATCTCTTCTCTTTAGAAAGTTACTTAAACGGAAATCGGTAATTAAAAACTTTAGAGTGTAATGAAGAAAATAAGGTATCCCAATGGACATCCCAGGAACTTTCCGCTGTTCTCAGCCCTTAAGCTATTAACGTTTTATAAATTTTCTATCACTCCAGTTTTCGAACGTATCAATCGATTTTCATTCAATTTGTAACAGTTGACGTTGTTTTTTGAGTTTGAGAGCTGATGAGATTTGGGATTCGATCAGTCTAACATTTTTTACAAAATCAAACCGAACTGTTTTAGGCCTCCATGGACTAGTGGATAATGTACAAGACTATTAGTCGGTAGGTTGCAAGTTCAATTTCTGTCAATATTCTGGGTGTTTCTGTTTGTTTAAAAATAAAGAAGATCTAAATAAGGCCAATAGCTTCATCCTATGAATAAAAAAAAAACACACACACGCATGCACGCAAGAAATTCCAGGGTATAGGACAACATAGTTACGATTATGTTGGAATCTCTGTATAACTGGACGACTGTATGTAACTTTGTGAAATTGGTTGTACAGGGAGTCCGCCGGGAAGGTATACTACTTTGTTTTGCCACCATTTTGGTAAACATTAGTCTTGACAGTTCATATTTGGCAGTCGTGAAGTAGACACGTGGCAAATTTATTATGGAAAAATATTCGATAAACCAACGTGTTTTAATCTTTAAAACATTTTATCAAAATCAATAGTCGATTACTGTGACCATGAGAAAGTTACGTGAAATTTTTGGGAGAAACAACGTGATTTTCATGAAAAAATCATAATGAGTGACGATACACATTTTCATTTGAATGGATATGTGAATAAACAGAATAGTCGGTTCTGGGCAGTGGGAAACCCTCAAATTATTCATCAGTCACCTTTGCATCCATTAAAATTGACAGTCTGGTGTGAAATTTGGTCAGGAGGAATCATTGGACCTTCCTTCTTTGAAAATCAAAACGTCATAACGGTAACTGTGAATGAGGAGCGATATCGTGATACTTTTTAAAGCCACAACTGCTTGCTTTGGGCTTGATTAATATGTGGTATCAACAAGATGGTGCCATATCACATACAGCCAGGACTACAATGGAATTACTGCGAGACCTCTTTCCACAACAAGTTATTTCAAGAAATGGTGATGTTGATTGGCTTCCACGGTCGCCTGATTTGACTGCTTCGGACTTATTTTGTGGGGATATCTGAAGAGCAGGGCTTATGTAAACTAACCAGAAACGCTTGAGCAACTCAAAGAAAATAGTCGTGATGAAATTAATGAAATACCTCGTGAAATGTGTGAGAATATAATGAAAAATGTGTTCAAAAGGGCTCGCACTTGTGAGGCTAACAGAGGCGGACATTTTTGCCGACATTAAATAAAACATTTATCAATATAAGATCCATTCTCTTTCATTTAATCAAAAATTATAAACAAACAAAGTAGTTGTACTGAACTTGCGCGATGGGAATATGACATCGCGGACGATTAATATAATGGCCCGCTCCGTTCGCGGAAGATTCTTCTACGATCGAAAATGCTAGCTGGGTAATAATAAGAAAAAAACATACTCACGCACATATACACATACACATGCAGCCACATGCACGTACACACATACGTATGTATGTACATAAAAACTCGATGCTCGATAATTGAATTGAAATCATTAACTTCCAATTTTTGATAGCGGGAAGTTAACAAATTTAAGTAAGGAGCCCAACTTGAAAGAATGTATCTCCTTTCAAATAGGAAAAAATTAAAATCGGTTTATAAACTGGAGATTTCTCAGGGAACCAACATAAAAAATACAAAAGAATTGATTGAAGTAACTTAATCTTTAAATATTTGTTAATGTATTTCTTTGTTTGTGGACCAGCAAATTTTATTACCCAAAACATATTTTTCAAGGTTGAACTCGGTATCATTGAAAACAAGAATACGAATAATATTCGTCTTCACTAATTGTTTGCAAGTTCTCAACAGTTTTAAACATCTATATGATGCTCCTACTTAAAATATAGAATACTTAGAAAGCAAAACAAGATAATAAACTACCTGTTGCTACCTTTTAATCCATCAATCATTTAGCAGAGGTGTGTGGTTGTCATCAAGCGCTAATACATACGAGTACATACATTTTGAGTACATATTCTTTTTCATAGAAGTTATTTGTAAACATAAAAGATAAACTGTAATTACTGAACCGAATGAAGAAATTATATTAGAGGCTTAGGCTTCTTAGAGGAGGGAATGCCTGCAGCGTTTTTACACAATATTAGTCCTTATTTACACTAATCCAACGCGTAAATAATTGTTAATAAATACTTGTATTTACCATAACATTTTCCCGATTTGTTTAATTTTTGAGCAGATAACAAGTAACTGCTAATAATTGTAAATAAAATTTGTGGATGTGTTTTTGTGTCGGTCGGTATGCATTTTCTTATTTATTATCGCTCCCTAAGGTGTTGATTTTATAAATATTTTTCGTATTTTTTGTATTTTTTTAGGTCTAAATGTATATTTTCTTATCTTATAGTTTTGTGTGCTCTGTCAAAATGTTAAACAAACTATCGCCTTCTTTGAGATTTACTTTTATAACAATTTCTTGTTTGAAATTCGATATTAGTCGTATGAAATATTTTGTTATTATTTTCATTTTATTTAGAATCTTCTTCACTTTTGTTTTTAATATATATTTTTTCATTTTTATTTGCTTTTGGTTATTTATGCTGAAACATTTGTTTGAACTTTTGATATATTCAATTTCGTTAAACATGCACGCACACTTAGAAACTGGAATAATCATTGATCCCCTACAATATTGTAAAAGGTACAGTTTAGTGGTGTGGTGTGTGTTTTGTAACATTGAAACGACTTCATGAATAATAATGTTACTCGTAATACAGTCGGACTTCCCTATAATGAATCTGTATGGGACCAGAAAATCGCTTTATTATATAGAAACTTCATTATACAGAAATTGTATATTTTGCAATTTTATTTTAATGCCTTGCTTTTTGTTTTAATATTTGATAAAGTGCTGGGAAGAATTCCAAACTGTTTATTTTCCTCCATCTTCAACATTATTAATTAATAGTAATTTTCTTTCAAAAGAAATAATACTTCGCTTAGTCATTTTTGATTACTGAACACGGACAACTACTATCTAAATTATTAGTGATGGGACTTTGTCTCTTTTTCGTTGTTATGTTTTTTCATCTTTTGAGAATCCCCTATTTATATATTACTTTCTTCTCGTCACACAGTGTTGTTAGTGTGCGTAACGGAAACTATTTTGAAATAATTTATTATATGGAGACAAACGCGCAAGAAACTTATATTTACATCTCAAAATTGCTTCATTGTAAAGAAAAATTCACTGTATGGAAATTCACTATAAGGAGATGAAAATACATTAACATTGGGAACGAGAAAGCTGTGTTTTTGTAGTGAATTCATAGTATGGGGAGCTTCATTGTATAGAAATTCACTATAGAGAAGTTCGACTGTATATAGAAATCGCTTGTCTCTCTGTTTTACTGAAATTTTGTGAGTGTGTTCGTCTGGTTCCAGCTTTAGAGGTAGGAAATTTTGCAATCGATAGGAGACGCTGTTGTTGAGTATTGAATTTTTATAGAAATCATTTTTTAAGGCGATCTGTGGCAAAGCTATGTCTGCCTGGATTGGTTCAACAAAAAAAATACTAATAAATTTGCAGTCATTTTCTGATTTTTATTCCAATGCAAAGAATGAGCAATATTCCCGAGAAAACAGTGAAACCAATTTAAAGTTCTGCGCCTCCAAAAGGAATAAAAAAAAAAACAGCGGATATGTAACGAGCACATATTTACATACATATATACATATAATTATAAGTAATATGCGAGGCCATTTTTTTAAATGCACCTTGTGCTCACATTATTATAAAAAATTATATAATCTTAAAGACATTTGCTTGCAAATATGTTGTACTCATTTTAAAAAACTCCAGGATTGGTTATTTAAAGCACTCCCGTTTTCGTCTTGATTGAAGTACATTTGATTGTTATTTGTACTCAAAATTTGACTCGTCGTCAAAGTAAGTAAAAAAAACTTGAATTTAGTACAGTGTTTTTCTTTCTGTGTAGTAATTCTTTAAAAAAGTTATTCTAATTTTTCGACCTTTTTAATATTTATTTAAAAAAAATCTCTCCAAGCTTAAGATCAACAGATAACGATATAAAAACTTTCCAATACAGTAGTTTAAAATAAATATTTATTTAAAAATATGTATAAGGAAAGGAAAAATTCTTAAAAACACTGTTGTACACAAACAAATTTTTTTAAAAATTGTTTGAGCACAGCCTTTTTTTTGGCAGGGATATCTTTTTTTCGTTTTCTCTACAGAAAGCTTCTTCAGGAATATTTAGTTAATATTAACAATAGTTTCAATTTAAATAAGAATAAATTCAATATGAATATGTTTTTTATTGTTTTTTTTTTTAACGAAGCAATTGTTAATATGAATTAAATATCCCTGAAGGAGTACTCCATAGAGTAAGCAAAATATTGGAAAAATAAAATGTTTATATTGTTATCTGTTGATCTTTAGATTGGCGAAGTTTTTTATAGAATACTAATTCTTTTAAAGGAAATTTCGTGTGAATCACGTATTTCCTCGACCAGTTAAATTTATCACTTTGTTCTTAATACACAACTATTCAATGTTGGTACTAGTCGCAGATCATGTCTTTTGTTATTGGATTTTTTCCTTATAAATGAAATGTGAACAACAATGAGACAGAGCTGCTTCTCTACTTTAGATTTGTGGAATTGTGGGAAAGGCGTAGTAAACAAGTTGTTTATTTTGAATGTTTTTTATTTTATTTTGAGTGCTTAATGATTTATTAATTATAAATATAGTATGACCGATTGTGTCGGCGGTCAGCTGTCGTCTGTACTAGTTAAATATAATACGTATTGCTGAAATGCTTCGAAAGGCAAATCCTAGTAGGGTACCTAATGATTTCGTTGTTGGTCACACATTTTTTTTTTTCATTTTACGATCTGAAGTACATGAACGCTTCTAAAATAAATAAACAAATAAGTAAACCCAAATGCATTTCTGTTTGCAGTACATACATATTTATTTTTATTTTATTATTTTCATTTTGAAATTCAAGTACTTTTATCAACTCGAAAAATATGTTTGTTCCTAACTACTTGAAAACATTTCAACTACTGTTTTATTACGACTATTTACAATTGTACGATTTATTACAAAAGAAAGAATATTTGTACTTGATACGGAAAACGGTTTTATGAGATTTAAAATGTCCCAACAATTAAGTTTTGTTTATTTTGGAAAAAAGGGTTCTAAGGAAATATTTGTGAAATTGTGTTTATTTGTTGTTATTACTGCAACGACGCCAGACCAACCATAAAGGGAAAAAGGATATTTTTAGATGACAGTGGCTGTGGCAGTGGCATTATTTAGGTAAACAAGCAAAAAAGTTTCAAATTACAACAACATAAATAAATACATAATTCCATGATTTTGCTGTTTTAATTATTTTAGAATCTACAAACTAAAGAATGACTAAAATTATACCATTAATAGTTTTAAAAGCATTTGAACAAAAGATAAATAAAGTAATTTCAATATTTATAGAACTTTTAAAACAAACGCATTTGTCATTCTTTCCGGCAATTGGATCGGACTGTTGTCATACATTTTCCTGATCTTTTAAATAATTTTGTATGATTTTGATTTGAAGCTTTTCTCAAACCACCATTTTCATTTTCACTATTTCCTGACTTCATTTCTTAGAATATTATGCCGGTACATATTTCACATCAGCCATTAGTCAGCCTAAATATATTTGATTTTATTCTAAACTTTTTTCTGCCGAGCTATTTTTTTAATATTTGGCAACAAGAATAAATTTTTGGGAATAAAGTCTGGCAAATAAGATGCATGTGGTGAATTAAAAAACAATAATCGTGGACATAATCTGATCATCAGCCAATTTTATTGTTTGTGCTTTCTTCGGGAACTTCCCGAAAATCACGCAACACAGATTTTTGTAAAGAATCGAGTGTGTAAATTTCAAAAAGGCCGTCTGAATTAAATCGAATCTTTGCTTCGGAGAGTTTAAGTATTTGTGCTTCAAAATTACCGAATTGTTTAATGCCATGTAAAAGGATATAATGAAATAATAATTCTTGTATTCTTTATCATTAAACAATTCGGTTGAGTAGTTGAAATTTTTAACAACTGACCGTGAAAAGTGAAAAAAAGCAAACACATGAATGATGATAAGGGGATGTAGTGACCTCCGAAAACGTGCTTATTCCGTTCTGTTCTAGTGTTGTTGGAATTAATTAGCTTCTTGTATAACTTTCTTAATAAAAATAAGTAGAATTAATAATTTGAATCAAGCCTGATTTGATAACTTTCAGTTATTTATATAAATATTTTCTATTTATAATTAATGAAAATTTTGCAATTAATTTTGTGGCTGTTAATTTGAAAAAAAAAATTCATGGAAAAATTAATAATGAGCAACCATTGCAGTAAAGAATAAATTCTGTTTTTGGCGGGCTACATTATTTTATTTGAAAAGATTTCTGAATATAACTACAACAGCAGCAGGAGCAACAGCAGCTGTTGCACTAAACCGATCCTCCGGCTTCAAACAATAAAAATCCTCTTATTAAACAGGTCATTCGCCCTAATATTTATCTATTGAAAAATCGTGTAAAAGTGTATGAGAAGTAAAGGACTCGCGTGCAAGGATATTAAAATCAAATGTGTACAAAACTCTAAATGTGTGTTGTGTTCGTGCTAAATGTATCTTTGCTTTGGTCTTTGTACTAGATATTTTTTTGTTTTTCTTATTTAAAAGGACATGAAAAGAAATTTATGCAGCTGCTGTGCTTGTTTATTTTATTTTGTTGTACATTTAAAATTTTTATAATTATGTTTTCTCTATTCTATTTTATATTATTTTTTTTATACCACACACACGTTCATCGACAGAATATCAAACATCATTAACACATTTCCTACATATTTTTATACCTGAATTGCAATTATATCGTATGGAATAGAATTTTTGTACACAGAGTTTTCTAAAATTTTCAATGCACATGCCGAGAATATCAAATTACAAATTGTAATTTCTTTTTTTCCTGGCGACGAAAGTTTCAAATAATAAAAGTAATCCTTATTTTTATAAAACCAATGAGAAGATTGTTTGTCTTTAATTTCTGTCTTCTTCAAAACATTAAAGTCTAAGCAATTAGTTTTCATGTTTAAGTGATTATAGGAAAACGCCGATTGCTTAATTAATTAGGTGTGTTTCTAAATAATCTGTTAATAAAATTTCCAATTAATATGATAAGTTTTACAGGAGACAGAAAAATCTGAGTTAATTAAATAGCAAAGTGGAATGCATCAGAAATGCCGCTACATACACACGTCGTTAGTACTCATTGTTGTCGGTGCCCAGAAAAAATCCATGCAAAATGTGGAAGAAAACTTTGTTAGTGTCCATTTTAACCCACCAATCATTAGAAATAGAATACGAGAATTATTACTTTTGTTAATCAAATTCTCTCATTATGGCTTTAAATCTTAAGCTGTATTTGCCAGCTGTCTTCCCTTAATTTAATATTTGAGATCTTACAAATTTTACAAAACGTAAAAATTGTCATAAATTTTGATTACATCCGACTACAACACTCGTACTTATTTGTCTCAGCTTAACATCCCATTTTGACAACATACCGATACAATACTCTTAGGAATTTCATTTGCTGTGCCACAAAGAGGAAACTACATCTGTCATTTGAGCAGCACTTATTTGAATCAATATCAAAGATAAGAAAAATAACAAAAAAGTAAAAAAGATACCAAAAAGAAATACAAACCAAATACAATTGATACAGGTTATGCAACATCTGCCAAGGCGCATAATAATAATAGTAACAAAAATGAAACATTCAATTCGACAAAGTCGTCAGTTAGTTAGTACATTGTTCTTTAAACAATAGACGGAATTTTTGTTTAAAGGTGTTAGCAAATATTTGAAAAAAAGATATAATTAATGACATATGTTGTTATTGCAATACAACAAAGTATTAATAATATTAAGCGAAAACTAAAATAAGAAAAAAACATTGTGTTTGTTTTAGAAATATTGCATCTTAACAAATAATTTTAATTGATTCAATGTAAGTCTCTTACACATTCTTTTTTTATTGCATTTTCCTCTAACATACACACGTACACACACACACACACACTCACATATATATATATTCCATGAATTTAGCTCCATTCGAAGGAATGAAAATTGAAACTAGTTTTATTAAATATGTGCCTGTCTTCTTAAAGTTAGAAAATATTTTCGATTGATCATTAAACTTTCTGTAAAAGCAGTCAAACACTATTCGAGTACAAAAGTAAAACTTGTCGTTACCATACTCGTATATTGTCAATTCATTCTCGTACACGAGTTACAAACTAGTAAAAAACTTTTACTTTAATATATTTACAGCTCTTCAGTTATTTATTTATTTCTTTTTCAAAATGCAACGCACAGTGTTTCGAAAAGAGTACTAAAAATCAAATTAAACCATTTAAGCTGCTCAGCAGATTCCCAGGAAGGTCTATTTATGCCGTTTTCTTTTGCAAAAAAATTTAACATTTCTTTTACTTTTTATCAAAAATATTGCTATTCAAAGTTTTCTTAAGACAAAACAATTTGTTTCGCAAGTAATGATACAATAATTTCTAATAAACTCACTATTTCAAAATCTCATATTGCAAATTTTCAATAAAAAGCGCAAAAATTTTGCACTTTTTTTTAAGAAAACGTGATTAGTTGACAACGAAGCAATTTTCGGAAATTGTAACATTCATAAATGTTGTCAACTTTGAGGCCTTGCAGAACAGATTGTCTCCAAATGTAATTATCAAAAAGAAGCTTCAAAGTTCAATATTTGTTAAGTAAATTTCTTTATGTCACGCCACTGTGCCACTTGTATCTTACAAATGCATTTTGTTCTCTTTTTTCGCAAGTTTTTACTCAAGCGCACGCACAATAAGTTCATTGCAAGCATTTTATATAAATACGAATGAATAGTAATTGAAACCTTTAGTCAAACATGAGACAATGATTTAAACAACAATAATACAAAAAATATATAAATCCAGATAGATGAACTGACAGTGGACTGTGATGTTACTCAGTCTTGTTATTTTCTGATCATGTTACGAGCATTTAAGTCTAAGAAAAAATTTAATTAGCAAATTTAAGTATTTCTGAAGTAAATATTATTTTTATTATCGTTCGAGACAACACCTTTTTAAAAATAAAGTTTTTTTTAATTGAAAAATGTATTAATCTGGCTCGAGTTCGAAGTTAGCAGGATGGACGGCACTGTTTCGACGGTCGCTACACCATCATCATCCGACTTCAAGTGTTTGTGTGTTTTTAGGCGAATGCTGTAAGTTAGGAATACCAAAAGCGAAATATTTCTTTATATTAATTTCCTGTAACATTAAGAACTTTCAGTTAAACCAATATACAGGATTTTTTAGATTAAATCTTTTCTAAAAAAGTACGTTCGTATTATCTGGCGAAGCTCCTCTAAAAAGTCGTGAGGTATCTTGACACACCCGCCTAGAACTAGTTTTCTTAGCTGTATCCTGGAGAATATTTTATCATATTTATTTATCTATTTAGCATTTCGTCAGTTTCATTTCCTGCCAACACTGATAACGAACAAATAAATTAAAAATAAAATGTAAATGGAAATGTACCACTGCACGCATTGCTCTAACAGTAAAAGTTTCGGATTTCGCTGTTACGCATTTTTTTCTATCCTCTCATTCGCAACATGCCATAAAGTTCTAATAATATAAGATAACCAGATTTCGGATTAGATAAAGGATTTGTTTATTTGTTTGGCCAAGTTATTTTCAAATTCAAAATTTATCCAAATATGAAAAAAGATGACAAAAAAAATTTAAATGATTGCATATCACAGCCCTGTACACGTTATGCTTACCAGGGTACACTCACTCCAGTTAAGCCCATAAGACAGCTGTCCATAAAAGCAAAAAGCAAAATAAAAAATTTTTTATACATGGAATTTGGTTGATAGTTAGATACTTGTATTCTACCTTGTGAGGCTGCCTTATGAGGCTACCTTGTGTCATCCGCCTTAAAACTTACGATATTTTCTTATCGTAAAAGTGCTACCACATATTTTTAAAAGCGAAAGCTCAATAAAAACGTATATTGGTCATTCTTTTAATATTAAAGATGCCAAAAGATGACTGATAATAAAAAAGACTTTTGTCATCTTTTCCGACACAAACTTTTTAGATGACTGCGATTTAAAATATATGATTGTATTGTATTTTAAAAAAGAGAACATATGGTCACCTTAAATAATACATTTTAAAAAGTACTTTAAAAAGAATATTTTAAAAAGTACTTTTAAAAGAACATTTTAAAAATTGCCTTAAGAAAAGTAATTTAGAAAAAGTGATGTCTAAAGAACACCTTTTAATATAACTACTACTTAAAAATGTATTTTTTTCCTATAGAAAAGTACTTTCAAAGAAGAGCCTTGGAAAATTTAGCATTTGAAAAGTTAATTTTAAAGATTTTCTTTTAAAGAGCACTTTTTAAACAGCGACTTTAAAAAATTATATATAATAATTTTAATTTCAAAGGGGGTTTTTAAGCACCAATATTATTGAGCCAAGTAAGCGAAGGAACTTTAAAAAATGACCAAGTTAGTGCTCCGAATTAAGCCTCAAATTATTACAGCATTCATCATCTTCTTGTTCAGATTTGGCTTCCAGCCACTTCTTTCTAATAAAAAATCTAAATAAACATCTCAGTTGAGAAAAATTGGAATTGAATTAACAGAAAGAAATCTATTTTGAGGACCATCTAAAATCTTACTTAATGAAGAGAGTAACGAAATGGTAAAATCAGTGTTGCCACCAACGAAATGTTAAATTACACATGCATCATGTCAAAATTACACATGAAATTAGGAATTACACATGCCTTTTTTTCGCAAAATAATGTGCTTTGATTTTGTTAAATTAAATATTTGACCTTGTTTGGTGTAATTGCAAAATTTTTATGATGATGATTTTCAATACTTGGGCTTTCAAGGTCATTTAATAAAATATTATTTTTTACATATTATTCCGACGTATCGTTGATATTTTCCAACTTCTTCAGGGAATTTTTATTTTTTTAGATATATAATTTTCTTTAGGCCAATTCTACATCATTCTCCTTAAAAATATCACAGTTTTGTTTTGTGTAAAAAGGACTATCACAAACAAAAACTTAATAAATTTAAAGCAAAAATACGCGAAAAAGCTTCATAAATAAATTAAAATATCACAGCCAATCCACACTTGCCGTCATCACAATAAAAAAGTAGTGCTCAAAAACGACAAAATTTTAAATTACACATGAGTTACACATGCCGCCAATTACACATGGGCTACACATGAAAATAAAAATTACACATGATATGTGTAATTACACCTAAGGTGGCAACACTGGGTAAAATAAACAATTAGTTGATTATTGAGATCTTGTTACAGAATCAACATCGTTTAATCCTTTCATTTGTTTTAATGAAGGTTTTAGATGATCTAAGAAATATTTGGGTAAACGTTCCCTGATGATCTGCATTAGCTACTGTGAAATGCACATAGGAACAAGCTATACCCCTCAATAATCAATTTGAATTTGTTTTCAATAACACAATTAATATTCTATTGAAGATGTAAAATATTAATTTTAGGAAATAGTGCGAATCATAAATTTAAAAAACTAAAAAAAAATTTTAACATAATAAATTTTTTTGTTATTATTTTTCAAACAAATTGGTTGTTAGTAGTTTTTAATCCAAAGTGATTATTATTTTGGCTAAAGTTCGTAACATTTTTAGTCAGAATGAATTGGATATGAGACAATATTCCAAAGGAACAAGGGACAATTTTAACATCAATTAATTTCAACTTACACGGCAGAACAGAAACAACGTTGTTTTTCGGGAGCCGCTACACTCCTATCATTAGTGTTTATGTGTGTTTCCATCTATCCGCCACTGTTTAGGTGGCTCGGTTGAATGTGATTTAAAATTTATATATATTCAAATTATAACTCGAAAAAGAATACTAGAGTTATTTGTATTGTGTAATATTCAAATTGTACCATCAGTAAATTACAAAATCCATTTAATTTTTTTTATAAAAATGTACTTTTTTTAAACAATATCTAATGCCGTTTTCTTTTCTAAAAAAAATGTAAAATTGCTTTTACTTTTTTCAAAAAAATTGCTATTTAAAGTTTTCTTAAGACAAAAATTTTGCTTCGTAAGTGATGATACAATAATTTCTAATAAACTGACTCTTTAAAAAAATCATTATATTGCAAATTGTCAATAAAAAGGGCAAAAAATGTTGCACTTTTTTCTAGAAAAGAAAACGCCATAAGTATTTTGAACAAAGGAAGCCATTAAAAATTATTTAATATTTATTTTTTACTATTCTGTATCATTTAACGTCTACTCTGCTTTCAATTATCAGTAGCGGCTATTTTGTTTGCATGTTTGTTGCAGTTAAAAGCATCTTTGTGATCGTTTGTGGTCAAAACGACACATGCTTGATATTGATATTTCGTATAAAAATTCATGTAAATAAATAAAAAATATACATTAAAAAACCACATGATTGTTAGCATTACTGCTCAAATAAAAATATAAATATAGAGGCTTCATTATTTTATTACAAAAAATACATACATACATACATATCGTCATATGATTTGATAGGAGCCCTAAGTTACAAAAAACTAAAATTGATTACGATGCAGCAATTCAAAATACATGTTGCTAAAAAATTCAACTTATTAAAATTTGACTAATTCATTACTAATTCCTTAAAATTTGAAAAATATTTCGTTTATTTTTCATATTAGAGAGTTTTTTGTTTGTCCCACAAAATTTTTTCTATGTAACTTTCATGAATTCATATGACGATATGTACATACTTACAAACATACATATATAATTATATAAATTTGATAATTATCTATTAATGGATTAAGCCTACCAAATGTTAATTTCGAAAGCAATGATCTTATGCAAGATATTCATTCAATTCATGTACAGAAAGTGTTTGTTTCTTTTATGATATTTTTAATGTTGTAATAAAATATTTAAAAATGTATATCATGAACATGTAAAAAGTCCATTATATTGCTTTCTTTATTCATTTATTTTTCATGATAATAAAGCCCTCTGAACTTTTAAATTTCAAATTTAATTATGCACTTAATACATATCAATGAATGTGTAGATTTGCTTTTCCCTTTTTTTAATATAAAAGTCGGCGTAAAATTCTAAGAACCCTTAATTTCTTTTTGAGTGCAAGTTTCTGTTACTCGTCTTGAACAGTGACAAGCTGCAATCTTTTAAGTGCAAAAGAGAAATATTCATTTTCTTTAAGTTTGTACTATTTTATTTGAATTTTCAATTTATTTATTGAATATTTTTATATGATAGATGGATGGGAGAAGATAGATGAATGATAGATGATGCTTGAAAACCCTTTCAAGCATTCTGTTTGAATTTAATTTAATTCATTTTCTTATAATTAAATAAATATGTCAGTGTGGCAGCCAGATAACCTAATAAGTCTGTCAGTTTAATGTGTATTAATATTTTTGTATTTAGGCACTAAATACATACATGAGTAGACAGACGACTGGCAGTCTGTTAAAAAAAAATAATAAAATTTGAAATACACCAGTTTATATCATAAATTGTAACGACATCTCAAGTGTGTGCTAATTTAGCTTTAATTTTATTTTTATGTGGACATTTTTATGGCGTAAAATAAGAGGTTTTAACTTACTTCTTCATAAGTATTTTCCCGGCAATCGGAGTATATTGGACTATCAGCAATAGAGTGGCGAAACATTGCACTAAAATTAAAAAAAATGGCGAATTAAGAATTATAAAAACTAAAAATATATAACAAATATAAAATCTATTTAAAGAATTTATTTGCAATTTTATGGTGCGTTTAATTGTTAAAATTAATATTTGCACATAATTGTTTTGAACTGTAGAGTTTTAAGTTGAAAGAAGCTGTTGCTTGGCTTGTGTTCAATAATTGAATTTTAAAAATTAATTTTTTTAATTAAGAGAATTTTTTTATATGAGAATTGGATTATTTAATCATCGGACAGACAGTATAACGGATCAGTAGTGATTTCGAGGTCGCTAATCTGATGAGCTCGAGTTCTTTGTTAAATTTTACCGCTTGTCATGGTGGGAAGGAATATCAACTTTTTAACTATTTATCTATTTATTTAACAAACTAGAATCCAGTAACATTTTGTTATATTCATTTCAACAATTCAAGGAACGCTGATGAGATGGTTTAGCGAGCTCGAAATCAGTACTGATTGATTGTATAAGATTTAGATCTTGTTGTACTGATTTGTCAATAATAAATAAATAAATAAATAAATAAATAAATAAATAAATAAATAAATAAATAAATAAATAAATAAATAAATAAATAAATAAATAAATAAATAAATAAAAAAATAAATAAATAAATAAATAAATAAATAAATAAATAAATAAATAAATAAATAAATAAATAAATAAATAAATAAATAAATAAATAAATAAATAAATAAATAAATAAATAAATAAATAAATAAATAAATAAATAAATAAATAAATAAATAAATAAATAAATAAATAAATAAATAAATAAATAAATAAATAAATAAATAAATAAATAAATAAATAAATAAATAAATAAATAAATAAATAAATAAATAAATAAATAAAAAAAATTGAGATATTTAAAATTTTGTTAAAAATAAATCGCTTTTTGGTGCAGTTAAAAAACAATTTTAGTTCGATAATTTAATTTTTATTAATTGATTTATTTTATTACTAATAATTTCCAAGGAAAAAATAAATCAAAGGCTAATTATGCCAATAACGTAGCAGAAAGTAATAACGTGCTGTTTTCGCAGGCCGCTGCACCCTCATCAGCTTGCGTTTTTTTATATAATAATTAAATATTTTTTATGAAATGTCGAAATCATTCAAGTGAATTAAATAAATGTAAACCGCTTAAAATACTTTCAAGCCTGTTTACGAACATTATGATCTTGAAGTTGCCATTTTTTCATATAAATATCAAACACATTAAATTTGTTAAATTGGTTTTAGACAAAAATTCATAAAAACAAATCAAAACATGTCCCCAAGTGCATCTTCGAATTCAAATTTTATGTAAATTAGTAAATTGTTTAAATAGTTTGAACAAATACGTGGGCAGTTTAATAATTAGCATGTTTGTAATGTTTTGTTCAATAAATTTGTATGTATGTGTGAAAATGTAAACACATGCAAGTCGATTTCAAATTAATGAATTAGTTAGTAATATGTTCATGACCTTCAAGCCACGTTTATTCGGCCTTGATGTTGTGATAGATGGTTACATTAAACGGGGTATTCGACTGGTAGAATATAAATTTCTCATCTCCAGTCGTAAAAGACGATGTAAAAATTATTGCTTTTCTGCCTGTGATCATTTACTCGGAAGGGAAAAATTCTCTGTCATTTTTTGCGCAAGCGACTTGAGCTTTACAGGCCTATATTCTTTAAATCTTGTAGTTTTATTTGGGTATTTGGGAATGAGAGGATTTAGTGCATGCAAAGCTCAATTTATAAAGTTATCTAAATAAAAATAAAATAAGCAATAAAACTGCTGTGGAGTAGAGCTTCGTTCCAACCCAAATGGAAGGCAAACAAAGCATGAGCATCCAATATTGTTTTTCTTATATATAACAAAAACGTAAAGCACCAAAGTAAGGCAATGTAATAGAATTAAGTTTTGGATCCCCCGGGTATATTTAAGTTTCCGACATTTCTTGAAGATAGATGCCGTTCTTATACTCAACCGTCTTTCAATGATGTACCAGACAAGATCTATCATGATCTGGGCAAAGGCATCAAGATTATCGCAGTGGTATGCGGGCATGAGAAATTAAATTAATTTTTCGCCAATGAATGTGACAAATATATTAAAATATTAATAGTGTAACGTGCTATAGCGGCATGTCAGACATTCCGATAGTGGTTTTCATTCAGTTCCAATTTTTATTCTAAATCTAATATAATAATAAAAACTAATTAATACCTTAAGGTGCCACTTCGATCTTTTTTTAAGCTCTTTCATAACAGATATCTATTTTTGGAACTCCAAACAGTATGCTCGTCTTATGCTTTTTACAACAAGCAATTTAAAAGAAGAAAATATTCTCTGAAAACTAAAATTGGTTTGATTCCCAAGAAACTTTTCTTGTTTCGCTTACTGTGACATGTCTGAAAGTCAGCATCGATAACCAGCAACACTGTGCGAGCTTTTAGATTTTGAAAATTAATTTTTTGTTGTCTTATTTTGCCTAAGTTAGAGATAAATTATTTTTTTATATTCTACGACCTGTGTATAAAAGTTTTCGAATAAAGAGGTAATCGGATTTGTTTCAAACATTTTGAGGTCGCCCCTCGTAATTTTCTTTTGTATTATCACACATTGTATCAAGTTAAAACAAAATTTTACCTTAAACGTTGACAAGGAGTGGGCGCAATTGCCGATAAATGCGTCCTTGAATCGTTAATGTTGTTGCTGTTGCTGTTGCTGTTGCTTAGATTGTTATTAGAACAGGAATGGTGAAGTTTGGTCGTGTGACTGGTGGGCAAACAAGATGTTGTACATTGTGATGATGCCGATGACAGAGATGGTGGCAGAGGTGGTGGTGGAAGTGGTAAATTTTGTTTGTGATTAAAAGACATTGTTGTTGTCGTTAACATTTTATTCGTAAACTTAGATTTGTGTATATTGTATTG